>JARFIW010001437.1:0-558160 GCA_036346225.1 Platerodrilus igneus | reverse complement strand
CAAAAGAAAATGTTTTTTTTTCTCTTTGTACGACTTACAAAACTGTTTCAACCACTGGAACGGATAGCATTTATATGTAGCAACATTTATTAGAAAAACGAAGCGTATGTATCGAATCGTTTTGCAGATATGACGCCATATTGGAACAAAAGAAAATGTTTTTTTTTCTCTTTGTACGACTTACAAAACTGTTTCGACTACTGGAACGGATAGTCTTTATATGTAGCAACATTCATTAGAAAAACGAAGCGTATGTATCGCATCGTTTTGCAGATATGACGCCATATTGGAAAAAAAGAAAATGTTTTTTTTTTCTCTTTGTATGACTTACAAAACTGTTTCAACTACTGGAACGGATAGCATTTATATGTAGCAACATTTATTACAAAAACGAAGCGTATGTATCGAATCGTTTTGCAGATATGACGCCATATTGGAACAAAAGAAAATGTTTTTTCCTCTTTGTACGACTTGCAAAACTGTTTCAACTACTGGAACGGATAGTCTTTATATGTAGCAACATTTATTAGAAAAACGAAGCGTATGTATCGAATCGTTTTGCAGATATGACGCCATATTGGAAAAAAAGAAAATGTTTTTTCTCTTTGTACGATTTACAAAACTGTTTCGACTACTGGAACGGATAGTCTTTATATGTAGCAACATTCATTAGAAAAACGAAGCGTATGTATCGCATCGTTTTGCAGATATGACGCCATATTGGAAAAAAAGAAAATGTTTTTTTCTCTTTGTATGACTTACAAAACTGTTTCAACCACTGGAACGGATAGCATTTATATGTAGCAACATTTATTAGAAAAACGAAGCGTATGTATCGAATCGTTTTGCAGATATGACGCCATATTGGAACAAAAGAAAATGTTTTTTTTCTCTTTGTACGACTTACAAAACTGTTTCAACCACTGGAACGGATAGCATTTATATGTAGCAACATTTATTAGAAAAACGAAGCGTATGCATCGCATCGTTTTGCAGATATGACGCCATATTGGAAAAAAAGAAAATGTTTTTTTTTCTCTTTGTACGACTTACAAAACTGTTTCAACTACTGGAACGGATAGTCTTTATATGTAGCAACATTCATTAGAAAAACGAAGCGTATGTATCGAATCGTTTTGCAGATATGACGCCATATTGGAAAAAAGAAAATGTTTTTTTTCTTTGTAGACTTCAAAACTGTTTCAACTACTGGAACGGATAGTCTTTATATGTAGCAACATTTATTAGAAAAACGAAGCGTATGTATCGAATCGTTTTGCAGATATGACGCCATATTGGAAAAAAAGAAAATGTTTTTTTTTCTCTTTGTACGATTTACAAAACTGTTTCAACTACTGGAACGGATAGTCTTTATATGTAGCAACATTCATTAGAAAAACAAAGCGTATGTATCGAATCGTTTTGCAGATATGACGCCATATTGGAAAAAAAGAAAATGTTTTTTTTTCTCTTTGTACGATTTACAAAACTGTTTCAACTACTGGAACGGATAGTCTTTATATGTAGCAACATTCATTAGAAAAACGAAGCGTATGTATCGAATCGTTTTGCAGATATGACGCCATATTGGAAAAAAAGAAAATGTTTTTTTCCTCTTTGTACGACTTACAAAACTGTTTCAACTACTGGAACGGATAGTCTTTATATGTAGCAACATTCATTAGAAAAACGAAGCGTATGCATCGCATCGTTTTGCAGATATGACGCCATATTGGAACAAAAGAAAATGTTTTTTTTCTCTTTGTACGACTTACAAAACTGTTTCAACTACTGGAACGGATAGCATTTATATGTAGACAAAATTTTTGTTACATTTCATATCTATAAAGAAAAAACAGTTCTAACTGTTATTATTTTGCGAATTCGTCATTTAGCGTAATATGACATTAATTTAATGTACTATAAAGAAGAAAATGTTTTTTTCCTCTTTGTACGACTTACAAAACTGTTTCAACTACTGGAAACGGATAGCTTTATATGTAGCAACATTCATTAGAAAATAGACAGCGTAAACAATGGAATTAGATTTTGGTCGAGTATTGTCAAATTAATTATTTTAAAGCGTCCGAGGAATTATGGTTAACTGCAGGCATGTTTGGTATCTTTCGAATTTCAAACAGATGGAAAGTAAAGTGTCCGAGCTCATCTATTACATTCGTCAACATCGCAGCTGTAAAACTAAATCTACCAGGTACTTATAAACCTTTTGCTGAAAATCAATTTCGTGTGCTAGTTAAGGTTAAAGCTTTAATTTACTATTTACAAAATCATGGGAAATCTTCGTTAACGTAACGTAAATTTCAAGTTTGTTTGCTAAATGTGTTTATGCTTATATACCACGTAAAATTTAGTTTGGAAGTATAACCTAAAATTTAATAAGTCAAATATTTTTCATTCGGAACTAAATTGCTTTATAAGAGAAATTTTTTAATCTTTAGATGCTTTAAAAGTTGTTATTCAAAGTGCTTTTATGATGCACATGTCAGGTGATAAAAATATGTATAAAGTCCACCTTTGGATGAAAGGTGTTTTCTAGCAATTTGTTGTAATTAGTAGAAGAACTAAGCTGTTTTTGACATATGTTAATCTGAGTTTATTATTTTCATGCTTAAACCATATGAACTGTTTATGTAACAAGTTCCTTAGATAAAAATCTTGTAAGCCAGAACAGATCTGTTTTATGGATGTTTAAGAGACTAAACTGTATTAACTAACTTATAAATGCTAATACCTCTCTATGTAGAGAAGTATATTCAGAAACTTCTGTAACTTATTTAATGTTGATTATTTTGATTATAGAGGAACACTCTAAGAAAGTTTTAAAGTTTATATATTGATTAATGAAATTTATTTACAAGTAATTTTTGCAACAAAAGAGAATCATATTTAGATTAAATTTTGAATTGATACCTTTGTCTTTTTATTTCACTTATTGAACTTAACATTGGTCAAATTAGATCAGCAAAATTTTGATTGTGGGAAAAGTTGGTACAGCATCAGTTAATAGTAATGGAATAAGTAATTTCCAGTAGAGTATTTTCTCATAGGTAAGGTGTTATTAAGGTTTTGAATTCAGGCTAATCGATCTATAAAGATCGAAATATTTTGTTGTTGTAAGACACAAACGGTGTCTTATATTTTATTTTTCTGTGTGACATCTTCTTACAGGTCCGACATCGTGGAAGTTAGAGCAGAGGTTTCCAGAGGTATTGTATATTGAGGTTTGTAAGTTTTTTTGATAATCATAATATCCTATAGGTTTCTGCGTCTTCCTGTAGGGTACTTTAGTTTTGCTTGTTGCCTATATAGATGCAGTGGCGTCCATTTATTTTTTTTGTTCCCGTTTGTAGTCGAGCCCACCATATACCCACGCCCAAACTCATTGCTCACCCTTGGGGTAATTCCCAGACTAGACCGCGAATATTGTAAAGAAGGGCTTAACCCTAATTAACATCTCACTAGCGCCCAACCAACGTGAGGCGCATCATCAAAAAAAAAACACATTTCACTGGCGCACAACGTGTGAGGCTCGATCTCGTTGATGTTTTATTTATAAAAATTAGTTATTTCATTATCCCTTAATGTGTTGGTTTAGTTGGTAAACTCAAAATTAATTTGGTTATAAATTTTCATAGCATTTGTATCGTGTCTGGAACCTCAAGTCTTTTATGCATTAGTTATTTGAATGTCACAACAGGTTTGATTCGCATTAAAGAAATTTTTTTGTCATATTGAGTTGGTCAAGAAATAAAATAACTTTAGGTTGTCAAAATAAATTTTTAAAAAAATGGCTGAAACATTTCAAATTGTTCATTTACTCAAGGAAGAGCTGGAATATGAATTAAAATCCGTGGAATAGAAAGTGCTAGGCCGGTTATGGGAAAGAGAAAATTCTAGGTAGATTGTTAGCGAAAGAAGTAGGAAACCTGATTGTTTAGTAGATCTGTCAGTATATAGGGTAGAATTTGAGGAAGAATGTAGAGAGATAAATGCTACCATCGATTCAATAAAACATTTGGTGTTAGAATTTGAAGGTGATTCGGGAGATTCAATCTTTAAAAGGGTACTTTCTAGGCTTGCCCATGTATCATGTCGAGTTAAACGTATGAGACTCCCGTCTGACAAACTGAAAGAAGCTGAACTATCTAAAAGGAATTGTTAGCAACCATCCTTACTGTCGAAGCTGAATTGTACGAGAAGGTGAAGCCGAGCCCAGGGTCAAGCAGTGCAAGTGATGCAAATCACACAACTTCGTTAGCAGTAGCTGCACCTATGCATACGTTTCCATATTTTACACCACCGATCCCTGTTGGCTCTTGGTCAGTTAAATTTTCAGGAGACCCCAAGCAGCTGTATTTCTTTTGGATAGGATAAAGGAGTTGGCACAATCACGTAAGGTATCATATAAAGACTTGTTTGAGTCGTCTGTCGAATTGTTCGTCGGAAATGCTTTAGTGTGGTTTAGAAGTATTAGAGATTCCGTAAAAGATTGGGAAGCCCTTGAGAGTAGGTTGAAAGAAGATTTTTACCCGCTCATTCAGAGGAAGAGATCTGGGAGACAATAAAAATCGTCGTCAAAGAGGATGAACCAATTGTTCTATTCGTTGCTCATGTGGAAAGTTTATTTAGTAGATTACCCCATACCCCAGCAGAAATTACAAAAGTGAGGATACTCAGGAAAATTTATTACCGAATTCATATCGCAACTTGCTCTTTCAGATATTGAGGATACAGCTTCGTTAATAAAATTATGCAAAAAATTGGAAGAGGCCATGATGTTGAAACAAAAATCAGTTTTCAGTCAGTCGACTAGCTCCGCTAAATTTCATAATAGTGCTAATTCGTCAGTAAAGAGTAAATACCCTATTTATTTGAAAGATTCTTCTACATCAGAAGCTCGTGTTAATAATCAAAAAACGTGTGCTCCACAAGTTCAGACTATAAGTAATAATAAAACTTTTCCAGTACCTACCCATGCTAGTTCTTCAGGTCCAACGAAAATTATTTCAGGGTGTTGGAATTGTTCGCGACATGGTCATTCATTTCGGTATTGTAGATTCCCAAAAAGAACTTTTTGCTACGGTTGCGGTCATAAAGGAGTTACGCGTGATAAGTGTCCAGCATGTTCAAAAAACGAGTGAGGAGATGGATGTTGCGCGGCCGGCATTCCATTCCTTCTCAAAAGGCGGCAGTTATGGTTTGTGAACAGAAGAATTATTTTTGTAGAAAAGAGTGGTCTGAATGGTTAAAGTAGTAAAAATTTTTGTCGTACTAACCCTCAGCCCAAAACTGATTCGTTATTTGTTGAAAAATCTGGTGATAATCGGCCATATGTGATGGTTAAATTATTTGATATAGATGTCACTGGTCTTTTGGATTCAGGATGTACTACATCGGTAGTTGGGTCTCTTGCTATTCCTTTAATCAATAGGTTAGAGTTAAAATTTTCAGGTCACAGAAACAAGGTATTTTTACAGCGGATGGAGCTTTGAAACCAATCGAAGGAATCGTAGATTTGCCCATTTCAGTAGGAAAACAATGTCGTGTTCTTAATGCTCTCGTAGTGCCATCTTTACCACACGCATTTATATTTGGTAGTGATTTTGCTAAGCTATTTGGATTGATAGCAAATTTTAAGGATAATTCCTGGCATGTGCAAGGCGATGCGGAAAGTAGTGTTCCGTATGTGGGTCCATCATCAGTTCCCCTAAAATATAGTGACTGTTTACTCAACTTGGATGACTTGTCGATTAATCAGAGGTCACAGGCGCAAACTGCCATAGATTCATTTCAAGAAATTTCTAGTGCTGATAAATTAGGGCGTACTAATATGATTGAGATGGATATCGATACAGGAGATGCAAAACCCTTCAGGAAAAGACCCTATGTTATGTCTCCCTATATTAGTAAAGAGTTGGATAAGGAGTTAGATGAAATGATTCGATTAAAAGTAGTAGAACCGTGTCAGAGTCCATGGAATTCGCCCGTGTTATTAGTCAAGAAAAAAGATAGTAAAGAATATAGATTTTGCTTCGACGGAGAGCATTGAACGATGTTACGGTCCATGACAGTTACCCTCTTCCTAATATAGACAGAATCCTAGGGATGTTACGTAATGCTAATTATATTTCTAGTCTTGATTTGCGAAAGTCATTTTGGCAGGTCCTCTTAGTGAATCATCGAAGGATAAAACAGCGTTTAGCGTTATTTCGCGGGGACAGTATAGATTTGTGACGATGCCGTTTGGTTTAAAAAATGCTGCACAGACTCAACAGCGTTTAGTCGATGCAATTTTCGGTCCGAAATTCGAACCATACGTTTTCTGCTATTTGGATGATATAATTCTGTGCTCATCGACGTTTGAAGAACATCTAAAGTTATTGTACGAAGTCAAGGAACGCATTCGAGAGGCAAATTTAACATTGAATTTAGAAAAGTGCGAGTTTTTAAGAAGTCACTCAAGTTTCTCGGTTATATAGTAGGGTCAAATTCTTTAAGGACGGATCCAGATAAGGTGTCAGCTATGGTCAATTTTCCACGCCCAAAGACCACCACTGAAGTTAAGAGATTCCTTGGTATGTGTAGTTGGTACCGTCGTTTCATTAAAGACTTTTCATCGTTAGTTTCATCAATCAATGATCTAGTCAAGAAAAGAAAAAAAGGTCAAGTCGTTACGTGGACTTCAGAAGCAGAGGCTTCCTTTGTGTCGATTAAAGAGGCTTTAGTGTCTGCACCACTTCTGGCGCAGCCGGATTATTCTGCTCCTTTTATTATTGAGTGTGATGCAAGTAATACGGGTCTAGGTGCCGTATTAATTCAGAATGTTAGTGGAGAAGAACGTGTTATATCGTATGCCAGCAAAACCCTTAATCGAGCTGAACGAAATTATTCAACGACGGAGAAGGAGTGTCTTGCAGTAATTTTGCCATTGAAAAGTTCCGTCCATGGGTTGAAGGAGTTCGTTTCACGGTCGTAACCGACCATTTTCGTTGCTTTGGTTGAGTAATTTGCAGAACCCTACAGGAAAGTTAGCTAGATGGGCTGTAAGGTTAAGACAACATTCGTTTGATTTGGTACACAGGAAAGGAAAGTTTAACGTAGTCCCTGACTGTCTAAGTCGTGCAACTCGGAAGAAAAACATGTTGTAAATTTAATAGAGGTCAAGCTAGATAATTTAGAAAATTGGTATGTGTCGTTACGTGAGAAAATTTTGGCGTCGCCTGAGGATTACCCTCAATGGAAAGTTGAGAACGATTTTGTTTTTAAGTTTATTCCATCAAATTTGCCTATGTTGTCAAATGTAGTAGAGTGGAAATATTTAGTGCCGAAGGTTCAAAGAGAAGAAGTCATTAGATCGTGTCATGACCCCTCAGTTGCAGGACATTTTGGGTTCTCGAAGACAATTGCTAGGGTACAAGAACATTATTATTGGCCCAAAATGAGTTTGGATGTGTTGAAATTTTGTCGTGCATGTTTAGTGTGTGGTGCGCAAAAATCTTCTAATGCAGGTCCTTTAGGCTTAATGGGAAAGGAGAAAGAGGCCAAGTTTCCATTTCAAATTATCGCGTTAGATCTTATGGGTCCATTCCCTCGCTCAAAATTAGGATTTAAATGGTTGTTGGTAGTAGGAGATTGGTTCTCAAAATATACAATTCTACATCCTCTACGCAGTGCAAAGTCACATGTTATAGAACAGTTTATAGAACAGAAAGTGTTTTTAATGTTTGGTGTGCCCCAATTTATTATTTGCGATAATGGTTCAAATTTAGCTGGTCGAATTTTTAAGTCATTATGTAATAGGTTTGAAATTCAAAAGATATGGTATAATGCTGTTTATGCGCCACAATGTAATTTTGTTGAGAGGATTAATAGGACGGTAGGGACAGCTATTCGATCCTATCTCGAAGAACATGATACCTGGGATGCTGAGTTAGCGCAGATTCAATTTGCTATTAATTCTGCTAAGCATGAGTCGACGAGTTATACTCCGAATTTTTTAGTTTTTGGCCGACACGTCCCCATGCCCGGTAAATTTTACGGTAGTGGATTTATTCCTGAAGCTGATGTTGAAATCGTTCCTGGTAGTCGCCCCTTATATACTTCAGACCACCAAGGCATATTTAAAGTATTTGAAGACGTTCGTGCGAAGTTGCATGTAGCATATCGAAGGTCAAGCAATCGATATAATCTAAAGAGGAGGAACATTTCTTTTGAGGTTGGCAGTAAAGTGTGGAGGTCCAATAAGGTGCTGTCGAGCGCGGCTAATAAATTTACTGCTAAACTGGCTCCAAAATTTATTTTGAGTGTAGTCAAGAAGAAGTGCTCGAATGTGGTATACGATCTAATTAATCTAGATGGATCAAAAGCAGGCAGGTGGCATGTCAAGGATCTAAAACCCTATTCTGTCGTAGATCCAGAATATGTACCAGAGGACTGATTGGTCATCTTTAGTATTTGTGTCGTAAAGGATATAGTATAAATTTGGTTATGGGATAGAGTGGTGAAGACAAATTGAAGGCTTTTGCCAGTATATCGTAACTGGTAGAGATTGAAAGTTTCTCAACTAGTGTTGTTTTAAATGTGCACTAATGGATTATTCAGTAGAAAAAAAAAAGGGTTATTTTGCCGTGTTGTTGTTATAGCCCGAAGTGGAAGTGAGACAAATATTTGTTGCTTCATGTTTGTGAACGTATTTTGATCGAGTCATGTGTTGTTATGTCTAGAGTAAGCGAGGAAGGTAGGTGCTGTTTGTTGTTGTAGGTCGGAGTAACCTAGTTGGTGAGGCCATTGTAGTATTGAGTAGTTTTGGTTCGAGATGTTTGGTGTGGCCACAGTAGAGTTGAGGATTTTTTTTGAGACTGGAGTGTCCCAAAGAAAAGAGTAGCGATTGGGCTATGAATAGCTATAAGCTGAAGAAGCCAAGTATTCATTAGTAAGCTACAATGAGTAGTGGCTTGATGAGCAGTTTATTTTGGTAGAGGCAATAATCAAAGTTTGCTGAATGTATTGAGCTGGAATTTTGAGACCAGCAAATACATAATCATTGTTGGAACAGTATTGATATTTATGTATATAGGTGTGAGTTTTGTTTTACTATTAATATTAGTAAGGTTATCGTGTCAAGGGTAGTAGTAGGAAAGTAAATCTTTTGTTGTTATTTTGCGATAGTTCATGTCAAGCTTTTGTTTGAATTTCAAGTTATATTTTGAAAAGTAGGTTAGTTTTTGTTCCCCGTTTGGTTGCAACTCGAGTGCTAGACTACAATATTTTGATTTTTACCGATTATGACCTTTTACCGATTATGACTTACCGATATTGACTCTGACGGATGTGTGGTACGCAGAGTTACCTACACACTCATTTGGTTGCACCCCATTTTTCTCTTCTTGATCCAAGAGGTCATTCATAATTTTTTTGGTTCAGAGATCAAAGTGCAAACTTACTTTGTTCTTACTTTGATTTGTTGTAATGCTTCTTTTTTGTATTTATCTTTTGGTTAAGGCGGTAGTTTTCGTCTATAAAAAAAAAACTTCTCGGTTATGTATATATTAAGATATAATTAACCTCAAAGTTTTTTCCTTTTTTGATCGGAGGCAGTGTAACAAAATTTTTGTTACATTTCATATCTATAAAGAAAAAACAGTTCTAACTGTTATTATTTTGCGAATTCGTCATTTAGCGTGTAATCATTAATTAATTTAATGTACTATAAAGAAGAACAACTTTTTCCGTTTATGTTATTTTTACCTATAAGGAGTATTTAACAGAGACTTCTATACTTTCAATATCAAGGATACCTTGAGCGTAACTTGTGTTACATAAATTACAGGCGTTCTGGCGTCCACTAGGGCATTTGTTAAACATAACGCCTGCGCGAAAATGACGCGAAGGCTATGAGGATTGACAAATAAAGAATACGGCCATCTTGCAAGCAACCGCGGGTACGTAGACTTCACTGCCAAACATGGTGAATTCCGCTTGTAAGTGGGAGCTAAGGATAGCTCTAGAGGAATGGTAGGGCTGCTTGATTGTCGCGTGGAGGCTTCCCGAAGAGCTCTCGTGTAAGCCGCCCAGTCAACTCAAAGCAACAACTACAACACGTGGTGAGAAATCCATTGGTGGTAAGGACGGTGTAATTAATTAGCCGTGTTTAATACTAATACTTGATTCAATCCCTTTAGCAAAATTTGAGGAACACGCTAAAAATGGAATTAGATTTTGGTCGAGTATTGTCAAATTAATTATTTTAAAGCGTCCGAGGAATTATGGTTAATGCAGGCATGTTTGGTATCTTTCGGAATTTCAAACAGATGGAAAGTAAAGTGTCCGAGCTCATCTATTACATTCGTCAACATCGCAGCTGTAAAACTAAATCTACCAGGTACTTATAAACCTTTTTGCTGAAAATCAATTTCGTGTGCTAGTTAAGGTTAAAGCTTTAATTTACTATTTACAAAATCATGGGAAATCTTCGTTAAGTAACGTAAATTTCAAGTTTGTTTGCTAAATGTGTTTATGCTTATATACCACGTAAAAATTTAGTTTGGAAGTATAACCTAAAATTTAATAAGTCAAATATTTTTCATTCGGAACTAAATTGCTTTATAAGAGAAATTTTTTTAATCTTTAGATGCTTTAAAAGTTGTTATTCAAAGTGCTTTTATGATGCACATGTCAGGTGATAAAAAATATGTATAAAGTCCACCTTTGGATGAAAGGTGTTTTCTAGCAATTTGTTGTAATTAGTAGAAGAACTAAGCCGTTTTTGACATATGTTAATCTGAGTTTATTATTTTCATGCTTAAACCATATGAACTGTTTATGTAACAAGTTCCTTAGATAAAAATCTTGTAAGCCAGAACAGATCTGTTTTATGGATGTTTAAGAGACTAAACTGTATTAACTAACTTATAAATGCTAATACCTCTCTATGTAGAGAAGTATATTCAGAAACGTCTGTAACTTATTTAATGTTGATTATTTTGATTATAGAGGAACACTCTAAGAAAGTTTTAAAATTTATATATTGATTAATGAAATTTATTTACAAGTAATTTTGCAACAAAGAGAATCATATTTAGATTAAATTTTGAATTGATACCTTTGTCTTTTATTTCACTTATTGAACTTAACATTGGTCAAATTAGATCAGCAAAATTTTGATTGTGGAAAAAGTTGGTACAGCATCAGTTAATAGTAATGGAATAAGTAATTTCCAGTAGAGTATTTTCTCATAGGTAAGGTGTTATTAAGGTTTTGAATTCAGGCTAATCGATCTATAAAGATCGAAATATTTTGTTGTTGTAAGACACAAACGGTGTCTTATATTTTATTTTCTGTGTGACATCTTCTTACAGGTCCGACATCGTGGAAGTTAGAGCAGAGGTTTCCAGAGGTATTGTATATTGAGGTTTGTAAGTTTTTTTGATAATCATAATATCCTATAGGTTTCTGCGTCTTCCTGTAGGGTACTTTAGTTTTGCTTGTTGCCTATATAGATGCAGTGGCGTCCATTTATTTTTTTTGTTCCCGTTTGTAGTCGAGCCCACCATATACCCACGCCCAAACTCATTGCTCACCCTTGGGGTAATTCCCAGACTAGACCGCGAATATTGTAAAGAAGGGCTTAACCCTAATTAACATCTCACTAGCGCCCAACCAACGTGAGGCGCATCATAAAAAAAAAAACACATTTCAGTAGCAACATTTTTTAGAAAAACGAAGCGTATGTATGTAATCGTTTTGCAGGTATGACGCCATATTGGAAAAAAAGAAAATGTTTTTTTTTCTCTTTGTACGATTTACAAAACTGTTTCAACTACTGGAACGGATAGATAGTCTTTATATGTAGCAACATTTATTAGAAAAACGAAGCGTATGTATCGAATCGTTTTGCAGATATGACGCCATATTGGAAAAAAAGAAAATGTTTTTTTTTCCTCTTTGTACGACTTACAAAACTGTTTCAACTACTGGAACGGATAGTCTTATATGTAGCAACATTCATTAGAAAAACGAAGCGTATGCATCGCATCGTTTTGCAGATATGACGCCATATTGGAACAAAAGAAAATGTTTTTTTTTCTCTTTGTACGACTTACAAAACTGTTTCAACCACTGGAACGGATAGCATTTATATGTAGCAACATTTATTAGAAAAACGAAGCGTATGTATGTAATCGTTTTGCAGGTATGACGCCATATTGGAAAAAAAGAAAATGTTTTTTTTTCTCTTTGTATGATATACAAAACTGTTTCAACTACTGGAACGGATAGTCTTTATATGTAGCAACATTCATTAGAAAAACGAAGCGTATGTATCGAATCGTTTTGCAGATATGACGCCATATTGGAAAAAAGAAAATGTTTTTTTTTTCTCTTTGTACGACTTACAAAACTGTTTCAACTACTGGAACGGATAGTCTTTATATGTAGCAACATTCATTAGAAAAACGAAGCGTATGTATCGAATCGTTTTGCAGGTATGACGCCATATTGGAAAAAAAGAAAATGTTTTTTTTTCTCTTTGTACGATTTACAAAACTGTTTCGACTACTGGAACGGATAGTCTTTATATGTAGCAACATTTATTAGAAAAACGAAGCGTATGTATCGAATCGTTTTGCAGATATGACGCCATATTGGAAAAAAAGAAAATGTTTTTTTTTCTCTTTGTACGATTTACAAAACTGTTTCGACTACTGGAACGGATAGTCTTTATATGTAGCAACATTCATTAGAAAAACGAAGCGTATGTATCGCATCGTTTTGCAGATATGACGCCATATTGGAACAAAAGAAAATGTTTTTTTTTCCTCTTTGTACGACTTGCAAAACTGTTTCAACTACTGGAACGGATAGTCTTTATATGTAGCAACATTTATTAGAAAAACGAAGCGTATGTATCGAATCGTTTTGCAGATATGACGCCATATTGGAAAAAAGAAAATGTTTTTTTCTCTTTGTACGATATACAAAACTGTTTCAACTACTGGAACGGATAGTCTTTATATGTAGCAACATTCATTAGAAAAACGAAGCGTATGTATCGAATCGTTTTGCAGATATGACGCCATATTGGAAAAAAAAAAATGTTTTTTTCTCTTTGTACGACTTGCAAAACTGTTTCAACTACTGGAACGGATAGTCTTTATATGTAGCTACATTCATTAGAAAAGCGAAGCGTATGTATCGAATCGTTTTGCAGGTATGACGCCATATTGGAAAAAAAGAAAATGTTTTTTTTTCTCTTTGTACGATTTACAAAACTGTTTCGACTACTGGAACGGATAGTCTTTATATGTAGCAACATTCATTAGAAAAACGAAGCGTATGTATCGCATCGTTTTGCAGATATGACGCCATATTGGAAAAAAAGAAAATGTTTTTTTTTTCTCTTTGTACGACTTACAAAACTGTTTCAACCACTGGAACGGATAGCATTTATATGTAGCAACATTTATTAGAAAAACGAAGCGTATGTATCGAATCGTTTTGCAGATATGACGCCATATTGGAACAAAAGAAAATGTTTTTTTTTCTCTTTGTACGATTACAAAACTGTTTCGACTACTGGAACGGATAGTCTTTATATGTAGCAACATTTATTAGAAAAACGAAGCGTATGTATCGAATCGTTTTGCAGATATGACGCCATATTGGAAAAAAAGAAAATGTTTTTTTTTCTCTTTGTACGACTTACAAAACTGTTTCAACTACTGGAACGGATAGTCTTTATATGTAGCAACATTCATTAGAAAAACGAAGCGTATGTATCGCATCGTTTTGCAGATATGACGCCATATTGGAAAAAAAGAAAATGTTTTTTCTCTTTGTACGACTTACAAAACTGTTTCAACTACTGGAACGGATAGCATTTATATGTAGCAACATTTATTAGAAAAACGAAGCGTATGTATCGAATCGTTTTGCAGGTATGACGCCATATTGGAAAAAAAGAAAATGTTTTTTTTTCTCTTTGTACGATTTACAAAACTGTTTCGACTACTGGAACGGATAGTCTTTATATGTAGCAACATTCATTAGAAAAACGAAGCGTATGTATCGAATCGTTTTGCAGATATGACGCCATATTGGAAAAAAGAAAATGTTTTTTTTTCTCTTTGTACGATTTATAAAACTGTTTCAACTACTGGACCGGATAGTCTTTATATGTAGCAACATTTATTAGAAAAACGAAGCGTATGTATCGAATCGTTTTGCAGATATGACGCCATATTGGAAAAAAGAAAATGTTTTTTTCTCTTTGTACGGTATACAAAACTGTTTCAACTACTGGAACGGATAGTCTTTATATGTAGCAACATTCATTAGAAAAACGAAGCTTTGGTATCGAATCGTTTTGCAGATATGACGCCATATTGGAACAAAAGAAAATGTTTTTTTTTCTCTTTGTACGACTTACAAAACTGTTTCAACCACTGGAACGGATAGCATTTATATGTAGCAACATTTATTAGAAAAACGAAGCGTATGTATCGAATCGTTTTGCAGATATGACGCCATATTGGAACAAAAGAAAATGTTTTTTTTCTTTGTACGATTTACAAAACTGTTTCAACTACTGGAACGGATAGTCTTTATATGTAGCAACATTCATTAGAAAAACGAAGCGTTGGTATCGAATCGTTTTGCAGATATGACGCCATATTGGAAAAAAAGAAAATGTTTTTTTTTCTCTTTGTACGACTTACAAAACTGTTTCAACCACTGGAACGGATAGCATTTATATGTAGCAACATTTATTAGAAAAACGAAGCGTATGTATCGAATTGTTTTGCAGATATGACGCCATATTGGAAAAAAAGAAAATGTTTTTTTTTCTCTTTGTACGATTACAAAACTGTTTCAACTACTGGAACGGATAGTCTTTATATGTAGCAACATTTATTAGAAAAACGAAGCGTATGTATCGAATCGTTTTGCAGATATGACGCCATATTGGAACAAAAGAAAATGTTTTTTTTTCTCTTTGTACGACTTACAAAACTGTTTCAACCACTGGAACGGATAGAATTTATATGTAGCTACATTATTAGAAAAACGAAGCGTATGGTATCGAATCGTTTTGCAGATATGACGCCATATTGGAACAAAAGAAAATGTTTTTTTTTCTCTTTGTACGACTTACAAAACTGTTTCAACCACTGGAACGGATAGCATTTATATGTAGCAACATTCATTAGAAAAACGAAGCGTATGTATCGAATCGTTTTGCAGATATGACGCCATATTGGAACAAAAGAAAATGTTTTTTTTTCTCTTTGTACGACTTACAAAACTGTTTCAACTACTGGAACGGATAGTCTTTATATGTAGCAACATTCATTAGAAAAACGAAGCGTATGGTATCGAATCGTTTTGCAGATATGACGCCATATTGGAAAAAAAGAAAATGTTTTTTCCTCTTTGTACGACTTACAAAACTGTTTCAACTACTGGAACGGATAGTCTTTATATGTAGCAACATTTATTAGAAAAACGAAGCGTATGTATCGAATCGTTTTGCAGATATGACGCCATATTGGAAAAAAAGAAAATGTTTTTTTTTCTCTTTGTACGACTTACAAAACTGTTTCAACTACTGGAGCGGATAGTCTTTATATGTAGCAACATTTATTAGAAAAACGAAGCGTATGTATCGCATCGTTTTGCAGATATGACGCCATATTGGAAAAAAAGAAAATGTTTTTTTTTTCTCTTTGTATGACTTACAAAACTGTTTCAACTACTGGAACGGATAGCATTTATATGTAGCAACATTTATTACAAAAACGAAGCGTATGTATCGAATCGTTTTGCAGATATGACGCCATATTGGAAAAAAGAAAATGTTTTTTCCTCTTTGTACGACTTACAAAACTGTTTCAACTACTGAAACGTATAGTCTTTATATGTAGCAACATTCATTAGAAAAACGAAGCGTATGCATCGCATCGTTTTGCAGATATGACGCCATATTGGAACAAAAGAAAATGTTTTTTCTCTTTGTACGACTTACAAAACTGTTTCAACTACTGGAACGGATAGTCTTTATATGTAGCAACATTCATTAGAAAAACGAAGCGTATGTATCGAATCGTTTTGCAGATATGACGCCATATTGGAACAAAAGAAAATGTTTTTTCCTCTTTGTACGACTTGCAAAACTGTTTCAACTACTGGAACGGATAGTCTTTATATGTAGCTACATTCATTAGAAAAGCGAAGCGTATGTATCGAATCGTTTTGCAGGTATGACGCCATATTGGAAAAAAAGAAAATGTTTTTTTTTCTCTTTGTACGATTTACAAAACTGTTTCGACTACTGGAACGGATAGTCTTTATATGTAGCAACATTCATTAGAAAAACGAAGCGTATGTATCGAATCGTTTTGCAGATATGACGCCATATTGGAAAAAAAATGTTTTTTTTCCCTCTTTGTACGACTTACAAAACTGTTTCAACTACTGGAACGGATAATCTTTATATGTAGCAACATTCATTAGAAAAACGAAGCGTATGCATCGAATCGTTTTGCAGATATGACGCCATATTGAAAAAAAAATGTTTTTTTTCCCTCTTCGTACGACTTACAAAACTGTTTCAACTACTGGAACGGATAGTCTTTATATGTGGCAACATTCATTAGAAAAACGAAGCGTATGCATAGAATCGTTTTGCAGATATGACGCCATATTGGAAAAAAAATGTTTTTTTTCCCTCTTTGTACGACTTACAAAACTGTTTCAACTACTGGAACGGATAGTCTTTATATGTAGCAACATTCATTAGAAAAACGAAGCGTATGCATCGAATCGTTTTGCAGATATGACGCCATATTGGAAAAAAAAATGTTTTTTTCCCTCTTTGTACGACTTACAAAACTGTTTCAACTACTGGAACGGATAGTCTTTATATGTAGCAACATTCATTAGAAAAACGAAGCGTATGCATAGAATCGTTTTGCAGATATGACGCCATATTGGAAAAAAAAATGTTTTTTTCCCCTCTTTCTACGACTTACAAAACTGTTTCAACTACTGGAACGGATAGTCTTTATATGTAGCAAAATTCATTAGAAAAACGAAGCGTATGCCTTGAATCGTTTTGCAGATATGACGCCATATTGGAAAAAAAAATGTTTTTTTTTCCTCTTTGTACGACTTACAAAACTGTTTCAACTACTGGAACGGATAGTCTTTATATGTAGCAACATTCATTAGAAAAACGAAGCGTATGCATTGAATCGTTTTGCAGATATGACGCCATATTGGAAAAAAAAATGTTTTTTTCCCCTCTTTGTACGACTTACAAAACTGTTTCAACTACTGAAACGGATAGTCTTTATATGTAGCAACATTCATTAGAAAAACGAAGCGTATGCCTTGAATCGTTTTGCAGATATGACGCCATATTGGAAAAAAAAATGTTTTTTTTTCCTCTTTGTACGACTTACAAAACTGTTTCAACTACTGGAACGGATAGTCTTTATATGTAGCAACATTCATTAGAAAAACAAAGCGTACGCATCGAATCGTTTTGCAGATATGACGCCATATTGGAAAAAAAGAAAATGTTTTTTTGCCTCTTTGTACGACTTACAAAACTGTTTCAACTACTGGAACGGATAGTCTTTATATGTAGCAATGTACGTAACCCCCTAGGCTTCCGGCTGCAGATGGCTAGGACACTTGCAGGAATGCGGACTACTCGGTTTATGATTTCCGGCTGCCGGCGGTCGGGAACTGGCGGAGAAGCCTTTCTATGACAGCACTACATACAGACAAATACATACGCACAAATTCCGTGCTAACACACACCCACCACACACACACACACACACACACACACACACACACACACACACACACACACACATACACTCATACACACACACGCACACACACGTTCGCACACACATAGCACACACACAGCACACGCACACGCACGTAAGCACGCACTCATGCGCGCACACGCAGCACACACACGTACGCACAGCACACACACAGTACATGCACGCATGCACGCACGCACGCTCAAACACGCACACGCATACGTACACGCACACGCACATGTACGCACACGCGCGCGCACACGTACACGCACACGCGCACGTGCATTCGCACGCACATGAACACACACACAGATACACACACATAGACACACACACACACAAACCAGAGTGATTTCGAACAGTTTAACAGCTTAATAAATTTTCATTTTAACTTTTAACAACGAGTTAGTCGGAGAAAGGGTCAGACCTGTTTTAATTCCTTGGGTAACAGAATAATAAAATAAAGTTTATTTAAAAAAAAGTAAACAATAGGTGAATTTTATTGACAGAGAAGGTTTTAAGCCTTTTAAGGTGAGTAGTATATTAAGTGAATTATCCAGTCACAGATAAACATAAATCAATGACATCAAATGCTAAGTTTTTGTTAGAAGAATATTAAAAATTATTTATTTCAGGTTTTTGAACTTCACTTTCGTGAACATAAAATTGAAAGAAATGTTATATTTATTGCTTTCTATTTGCCCAAAAACTGAGATAATTTAACCTAAGTTAAAATAATTTTAGTTATGGACACGTTCTTTTTACTACGTACTACGTACTAAGGAACTTAGATAAAGTTAGATCTTTTGCACTCCCTTTACCCCAGATAAGGTGCCTATAGATCTACCTTAGATACTAACTTCCCTCTCTAAGTTTATGTTGAGGTTATATTTTTCGTGTTGTGTATGATATAAATTTTTATTGCACATTTATAAAAGCAACTATAACAAACAGTTAATACCAAGTTGATTCTTAACAAGAATCAGTTGATTTTAATATTATTTTCAAACTCTTTATAGGCTAGTTAGTTAAAATGCTAAGTTGTACCTTCTAATAATCAAATGCAAATGAAATTAGGTAAGGTTAGATATTCAGCTAACCTAATTTTAAGCCATTCTTAGCTAAGGCGTAAATAGAAAGCAACAATTGTATGTAGAAAAACTGGTGAAAACCTTTCAGCCTCCTTATTGCGACCAAGAATTATTAAACGTGAATAATCTTTTAAGCAAAGCAACATAAAACTGTGTTACTGTGAAAATTAATAAATAATTATATTTCATTAACTGCTTTTTCCCTTTTCTAAGTTGTATATTTTTAAATAATAGTAATGTGATGACGTTTCAGGAGCTATTCCAACACAAATGCTTGGCTGCCCAAGGTATTTATCAAAACCTTCTACAGGTTGTACCGATCTAGAGGAGTGTAGAAGGCAGAATGTAATTCATAAAAGCTGCTATTGCTGATAGCATTGTAACAGTTGAGACATTGGCGATCGTTCATTCAGTGATTTTTAAGAGTTGAAAATTAAAATACAAAATCAACATGTGCCTAGTGATTGAACAGTGCTCAAAACTGAAAAATTTCTTAATATAATTCTTTGGCAGAAGATTCCTGTCCCTAAAGCTAGGTGCCGTGCAAAATAAACAGCGATTTGTTTTTGTCAGGATATTGCAGCATCGTTGAATTAATGGTACCGTCAAAAGTTTTATGGTCTATAAAAATAAGCGATATAAACGACATACAAAATAGTAATAGTTTATGAAACTTCTTCTTGATAACGTAGTTATACTTCATCTTGGACCCCACAATTTAGGATAACATAACAAGGAGCTTGGAACACAAATTTATTGCAATATTATTAAAAAATGAGGTTCTTAAAATTTACAATACTTCATAAAGTATTTGAGGTCATGAATTGTTGATGGTTTTAAATAAATAACGTATTTATAAATAGTTTATTAACTTTAACAGGTATGTAAATGCGTTGAATATAAAATATGTACAAAGTTTGAATTATAGACAAACTGATGTCTTGGATGCAACTTTCAAATTTGTAACAACGACGCCTCTAGGAGGAAGATATTAATTTAATCTCAATACATTTCAACATGTTTTTAAAAATGTTTTTTATGCTTCACGTAAAGCAACTAAACCAAGTTTAAGTAATACTCAAAAAATGTATTTAATTCATTAATATATTAATTAACAAATGTATATTTATATTGTGTCAAAGCTGTAGAGAAAATTATAAATTATGCTTCATCATTCCACAGATAGTCGTCGTCCTCTTCACTATTTAAATTGATAATCAACTGTAGTGCATCCTCATAATCAAATGTTATTTCCCTATCCCATTAAAGTTGTATTTCTTTTGTGTATGGCGGATTGTGCTTGCCCACACATCAGGTGTTACAGTTGCAAGAGCTTCCTTCCATGTAGCTAGTGACTTCTCAACTGAGATATCGCTGTATCCAACGTAATCCCTATGATAACTTTGTGCCATATCTTAAGTCTGTTCTATGGGATTAAAAATACAGTAGTATGATAGAAGTCCCAAAACCGTATGACCGTAGTGTTCAGCGATCTGATCAGTTGCTTATATAACTTTCGGCTTATTCCTAAAAATACAAACAATAATGTAGCGTGCTATTATTAACGAGTTTCACCAATTTAAAACAAGTAATAACAAGTCTTTATTACTCACTGTTTACAAATCTAATTAACAGTATATGCCTTATTGATAGATGTTTTCAGTCCAATTCACAATAAAGCGCTATCACACTAATGCTATTTACAAGCACTAATATCCTCTTAAACTAAATTCTTAACCATAGGTCTATTACCAATACTAACACTACTATAATTTATTTATTACACTTTTGTCTATATATGTATTCTGCAAACTGGCGGTACAATATACACGTTTACATAACACAAATTTATATTTACTCCTGGACTTCCAAAAGCGCAACTACTTAACTTTACACGATATAATTTATATACGACATTTAGATATAGAGTAACTCTGTACTTCATCAGCGGTCTTATATATACCCTGAATTAAATAGATGATTTATACTCCGGTATATGCTAGAAGGTTTGAGGACTCTGTAGAATATACATTGCTTACGGCGCTTGTGTGTTTGACGGGTTGCATAATAGTAGCTCGTAACAATAAGAAAAAACTTATGTAAAATAATATAATCTGCTGTTTCACTAATGTTATTAAGTCCCATTGTAGCATTGTGCTATCGTAATAAATATTTTTTACAGCCGCTTTTGAATATCAACTTTTTCCAGGAACCCTTTGGTGCCTTATTGATTTGCGTACTATGATAGCTAGCATTATCCATTACGATAGTCGATGGCTTGCTTAGATTAATTAAAAGCTGATATTCAAACAAATGTAAAAAGTTGTCCTGATTCATTTCGCCATCGTAGTAATTCTCCATGATTTTAAAGCAATAACGAGTTCGGCATTAGGAATGAATCCCTCTTCATACCTAGCGTGAAGAACTATATACCTAGTAAAGAAACGCATACTTAGTAAAATCTTATATTTGTATAATTATTAGCATTACCGTTCATCATCAACAGTAAGCTTTTTAACACTTCTAGCGTCAGAACCCTGCAACGATTTTCCAATACTGCCGTTTTTAAAAATCCAGCTTTCATCAACAAATACAAACTGCCGTAGCCCCTCTGTTTTAGCTTGAACATATTGTCTTAAAAATGTCAGCCTTTTAAAACGACATTATGCACTTCCATCAATCCACGACGAAGATCATCCTTGTTATATTGAAATCCGATATGTTTTACAATTATACAAAAAAGAAGTTCTACCTTCTTTAAATAAGTCTTGTTCATAAAGGTTTTCTTGTAGCGTTTCTACAGTAATACATTCCTCTGAAATACAAAAAATTATTCGCTTTTCAAGGTGTTTCAAATTAATAACTGCTTTTATACATCTGGTAGATTACATTTCTATTCGCATCTTTGTCGAATCCATCTATATCAACGACAGGTTTCTTGCGTGGACGTATTTTTTTACCTGTTAGCGCTTCATCCTTATTGGACCTAGTCTTAATGCTACTTACAGTGCCTATACTAATATTTAATGCTGATGCGACTCGCTAAAACAAATAACTTTTAATTAAACTGTTTAGTTTACTTAACCTCATCAAATTTGAGATTATTCGAGTGGAATCAAAACACAGAAATTAGTTACATCTCTTACAGAAGTGAATAGTAGAAAAGGCTTATCATTATCAAGTTATTTCTTAAAATAGTCTATTAGTGAAGCTACCATTCCTTGGGCACGCGCATCACACAGTTTAGGCATTGTGAAAACTTAATATATATATTGCTATGATACTACAGGATTTTCGTGCCCCAGGCTTGGGCAGCCATTTTAATTATTGCTATGATCTCTCACAATTATTCGTGCGCCATCGTTTGGGTGGCCATATAAATTATCCTATGATACTAACTGAAACTGACTAGATTTATCGTGGACCGACCTTGTGTCGACCAATAACAAAACTTGATATGATAACGCCGTTCTCGGTATCAATGGCGTATTCTGCTTATAACTCCACCTCTCTGTGTTTATCTCAAGCAAGTTACACTCCCACTAAGGTTATTATTCTGCTTCGACTAGCTTTTATTTTGAATTATAAAATGAAGTTGATTCAATTCCATATAATGAAAACAAACATTATATACAGATTTTTGAAAATTAATAAAATACACTTTTCAATCAATCAATATTATAAGTCTTATTTATCTCAAAAATTTATGGGTTTGCCATCAATCTATAGTCACCAAAAACTATTCTTTTTATCAAAAGAAGCCTGGAATGTTCAAAACCCCTTTATTATATTATTCCCTTATATTATTCCCCTTGACGTTTCCAAATCTTGAGCTACGCAATGTGCAAAGGAATACTCTTCTGGTACTCTAAACAGATCCTGCTGTTTTTCAACAACAACGCTAAATCTCGCCTTAGCGGAACCACCATTCGCCGCTATAAAGCTTTCAAAATCTACATGTGGCTCATGATTAATAACTTGTCGAACACCATTCTCATTATTCGAGCCTTCCTGGTTGTTGCCAGCGTAGGATATTAAACGGTCAAAGTATACTACTTTCGGCTTACCACGGGGAGATCTTCTGATCCGGTACACTACATCATTAATTCTTTTTAACACTTCGTACGGGCCTTCCCATTGTTTTTGTAGTTTTGGCGACAATCCACGTTTTCTTTGTGGATTGTACAACCACACTAAATCTCCAGGTTGGTAACCACCTTTTTGTGCTCTCGTGCCATATTGTAATTTCATTCGATCGCTTGTTGCATGGATATCCTTTCGGACGTTTTCGTGAATGCTATTTTATCTTTCACGAAGCTTACTAACGTAATCTTCACCTGCAATCTCTTTTCCAGGTTTAAATCCAAACCGAAGATCACATGGCAGCCGCAATTCACGTCCTAACATCACGCAAGCGGGAGAGTATCCTGTGCTATCATGTATCGAAGATTGGTACGCCAGTAGGAACAAATGTAAATATTGATCCCAGTCTCGTTGATGTTCAGAGACAACTTTGGCTAGGTACTTTCCTAACGTCCTGTTCATTCTTTCAACCATTCCATCCGATTGAGGATAAAGTGGCGTGGTTCTAGTCTTCCTGATTCAAAGATGCTTGCAGACGTTTTGAAACAACGCTGATTCGAAGTTTCGATCTTGATCGGAGTGTAATTCCAACGGAACTTCAAAGCGACAAAACAACTCCCTCACTAGTACATCTGCAACCGTCTCGGCTTCTTTGTTAGGTATAGCATATGCCTCCGGCCATTTGGTAAAATAATCCATTGCAACCAAGATGTAATTATTTCCTTTCTCTGATTCAGGAAACGGACCAGCTATATCAATGGCTACCCTCTCAAAAGGACTCCCCACGTTATACTGTCTCATTGGGGCTTTCCGTTTCGTAACCGGGCCATTTGCCGAGGCACACAACTCACATTTCCGGCACCACTCCTTCACATCATCTTTGCAGTTCACTCAATAGAATCTTTCTCTCACTCTTTCGAGAGTTCTTTTCGCGCCAAAGTCCCCTCCGGCAATACCATCTTGGAATCTCTCAGAGCCATCTTCACATTCCAGGCGTCGTATCAAGATTCTATTTTCAATCACCAAGGAGTCCCACTGTGCCCAGTATGCTTTCAGGCTCCTACTTGAAATACTAATTTCTTCCCAAGCTGGTCGTTGTCCTCTACTTTTCCACTCAATAATACGTCCCAATTCGGCGTCATTCTCCTGGTCTTTTCGTATTCTTTCGGGTTGCCAAGTTTCATCAGTTACCGTCATTCTATGGATGACACTTATTTTCTTTTCCATCTTGGAACAATGATTGCAGTCTGCCGGACAAAGTCTCCTTGAAAGAGCGTCTACATTCCGATGGCTAGTTCCTACACGATGTTCTGTGTTAAAGTCGTATTTCTGCAGCTATTCTATTCACATTGCAACTTGCCCTTCAGGATTTCGAAACTGTTGTAACCATTTTACTGCGGTATGGTCTGTTCTTAAAAGGAATTTACGGCCGTATAAGTACTTATAGAAGTGCTCTACGGATTTGACGACGGCCAACAGCTCCCTTCTTGTCACACAATAGTTCCTTTCTGCCCGCGACAAGACCTTGCTGAAATATCCAATAACTTTTACTTGTCCATCCTGCACTTGAGAAAGAACGCTTCCTATAAGTGTGTTACTGGCATCGGTATCCAACACAAATTTCTTCTCCATCCGTGGGTAACTCAAAATTGGTGCTGTAACTAGTAGCCGTTTCAGTTGTTTAAATGCATTGTGGCAGTCGTCATTTCAATCATATTTTTGTCCATCTTGGGTTAATTTCGTTAACGGCTTGGCAATGTTTGCAAACCCAAGTATAAAACGTCGGCAATATGTGCACAATCCTAGAAAACGGCGTAGTTGGTGTATATCTGATGGTGTAGGCCACTCTTGTACCGTTTTTTTGTCAGGGTCAGCTCTTATTCCGGTCTCCAAAACAACATGTCCAAGGTATTTCACCTCCTTTCCAAATAGGTGACACTTCTTGGGGGCTCAATGTAAGGTTTGCCCCGCGTAATCTATAGAATATCTCCTCTAGGTTCTTAAGATGTTCTTCAAAAGACCCACCTAACACTGTCACGTTGTCTAGGTACACCAGACATGTTTCCCAGGACAGTCCACGCAGTATCGATTCCATCAATCGTTCAAAAGTAGCAGGGGCATTGCATAATCCAAATGGCATGACCTTGAACTGCCATAATCTAGTTCCAATTGTGAACGTAGCTTTTTTCTTTATCGTTTGGCTCCAAGCCTACCTGCCAGTATCCGCTTTTTAAGTCCAAGGTTTAAAACCATTTAGATCCGGATAGAGTATCCAAGGTGTCATCAATTCTGGGCAAAGGATAGCTGTTTTTCTTTGTCACATTGTTAAGCCGCCGGTAGTCTACACAAAACCTTGTCGACCTGTCCTTTTTCTTGACAAGCACTACTGAAGATGCCCATGGACTATTCGAAGATTCAATCACTCCCTGTTGTTCCATATCGGCGATAATTTGCTCGGCTTCCTTACGTTTTGCCAAAGGAAGCCGTCTGGGGTATTATCTTATCCGTTGCGCATCTCCAGTATTGATCTTATGTTGCACAACATTTGTCATTCCTTTCTCACTGACATCCAATGCAAACACACCTCCATATCGTCCGACTAGTTCTTTTACCTTGCCCAGTTGGTAGCCGTTCAATCCTTGACACGAAGGTATCAACATATCCAGCAATTTCTGTGAGCAACCGTTGGCTGGTTTTCTTTCGAGTCGTCCACACAACGTTTAATATGGCATACTGAAATGCAACTTCCCACAATTATGTCTTTCTTCAGGGTCACCGTATGCGGATTAATGTTCAGCACATTTACTGGTATAATATTTCGAAACTTTACCAGCGTTCTTCCAATCAGTAATCCCTCCTGACCCATTCCCGATTCAGTTGCTTCTATCATGCATATTTGTTCTTCCCGGATCGTACTATCCGGGCGTCCCATTACTATCATTTCCGCCTTCTCGGGTATCTTCATATCACAAATCATTCGAACTTGCATAGACTGATTACTCGTCAGTTGAAATGAAATCTCATCACCATCTATCCGAAGTACATTTTCTTTCATGTTTACATGAAACCTATATTCTCTCAGGAGATCCATTCCCAAGATCACTTCTTCTGTAATTTCAGCTACCAACACCCGATGATTAATTAGTTTGTCCCCAATTGCCAACGTAACGACAGTCTCTCCGTGAGTAGAAATTTTCTCACTACTTGCCGTTTGAAGACACACCGATGCAGGTAGCACTTTTCCACGACCAACCAAATCTGGTCTCACAATAGTTCTTGTTGGTCCTGTATCCACGAGTAATCGGACAACCCTACCATTAATTCCACCATCGATATAAATGCTGTCCAGACTTCCCATCAACGATGCAGCACGGATGATAATCTCCGAGGCACTACTTTGTGCTATCGACGTTCGTCCCCTTACGTCAACTTGTTCTAGTTTTCCGGCTGCTCAACCGGTTGTTTTGCTGATTGAGTGCAGCGTCTCTGTATATGACCAACTTCACCGCAGCTCCAGCATCGCAGACGCCATCTCCGCGGTCGTTGTTTTTCCAGCCTTTCCGCCACACGGTTGATTAATTCTTCTATGCTGTTCTGCGCTTGACCAGGTTCTTCTATGGCAGACCCAACTTTGTTACTCACCCCGTGTGACGTCTGCTTAGCTGCTTCAAATTCAAGCGCATGGGCCAGTGCGTCATCTAACAATTTTGTCCGTGCAAATCTTAGCGTTTTCTTGTATTTCACTGTCTTTAATGCCATCCACAAATGTTTGAACAGCCAGTTGTTTGAGGAAACTATCAGGTGCCGTTGGATATGCCAATCTAACTAATTTGGCAATGTCAGCATCGAATTCTTGCAGGCTTTCATTTGTCTTTTGCGAGCGGTTCTTAACTTGTGCATGGTAAACCTGTTGAAGTTGAGCGTGTCTATATTTCATCTCAAGTTTCGATGTTAAGAAGGTGTAATCATTCTGCTGGTGATCGGGAATCGTTTGTAAGATGTTAAGGGCTTCCCCCGTAGGGCCACTATTAGAGAGATAACCTTCTCTTTGTTGCACCTACCGTTGGCTATTGCAGCAGCTTCAAATTGTTTCAAATATGTGGGCCAAGGTGTTTTACCATTGAATGTGGGTTCTTTCAGTTTAAATTTTGACGGTATTGACTCGCTTTCTACCATGCTTCTTATTTTTGAAATGTTTTGATTTACAACTTGGTTTGCTAATTCAAGTGGCCGCGTTGTTAGTGAAATCACTTGTTGTTGCAGCCTCATCATATTTTCTTCTATTTTTACCAATTTACTGTCCAACTTTTGCTCAACTGTTTTTACCTGTTCCGTGAAATCTTCTTTCAATGTAATGGAGCTTTCTATTAATCTTTGTTCTAACGTGGCTGTATTTTCACTTAACTTTTCTATTTTCTCAGCATTTTTACTTAACTTTTCTTTAAGGGTTTATTCCAGTTTAACTGACCTTACTACGTTTTCATTAAGTGTCACTTCCATACCGTATTTAAACTCTTTAAGGGTTGATTTCAGTTCAACTGATCTCACTCCCATTTCGGATTTAAAATCCTTAAGGAAATTCATTAAAGTTTCTGCGTCCATTTTACTTTGGCTTCTTGTTACAGGCATATACAAACTACTTAAATATCTTTAGACTTGTGTTTTTTTTCTTTTAAATTAATCACTATATACTCCACACAGGCTGACACCAGTGTAGCGGGCTACTACTACCGCGTTTCACTAATTTAAAACAAGTAATAACAAGAGTCTTTATTACTCACTGTTCACAAATCTAATTAACAGTATATGCTTTATTTATAGATGTTCTCTGTCCAATTAACAATAAAGCACTATCACACGAATGAATTTACAAGCTAATATCTTCTTAAACTAACTTCTTAACCATAAGTCCATTAACAACACTAACACAACTATTTATTTATTACACTTTTGTCTATTTATGTATTCTACAAGCTGCATGTACATTAGACACATAATCTAACATTTATGTATACTCTTGGACTCCCAGAAGCTCAACTATTCAACTTTACACGATATAATTTATATTTGATATTCTGATATAGACTAACTTCTTACATTTATTAGCGGTCTTATATATACTCTGAATTAAAAAGGATGACTCATTCTCCAGTAATTGCTAGAAGATTAATGGTCCATGGAGAATATGCAGTGCTTACGGCGCTTGTGTGTTTGACGGGTTGCCTAATAGTTGCTCGCAACAATACTGTACAAATGTATTAGTGATTCTTAAGAATTATATCAGTACACCTACCTTTCTATCAAAGGACAGCATTTACGTTGCATGCAGCTTTCTTCACATGCGGTTCTCAAATTTAAACAGTACACACTTACTTAAACACATACCATAATTGAACTTAAAAAACTGTGTGGTATGTAACTTACACAGCAAGCTTTTGCTGGGCATCTGAAGAGTTAGTTGCACAAAGCGAAAACTGTGTTTAAGTTGAAAGATGGGAGGAATTGATGCGTAGCACTTTCAAAAACAGAATTGTAGAATATCGGGTTACCAGTGCACAACATCATATAGCATACAATGAATTTTTTTATGAAGTAGCTGACAAAATCAAACGATTAATAGCACATGATATGCAAAAACATAAAATGATTAGGGTTAATTTAGAGTTGTTCGGACACTTTAACCAACAAATAAAAGAAGTCGACGAGATTAAGTCGTTTAATACACCATTCAAAGTTGTAGATGCAGAGTCGGACGATATACGATGATTTTGTGGAAACTATTGAAAGTAAGGGGTCGGAATTCCAGAAGCGGGATTCCGGAAGGGCATTACAGAGGATTGTATTTGCAGAGTTAAGTATAAACAAGTACAATCCTATGCGGTCGTCGTTATACATCAAGCTACCGCGACCGATCAAGAATAAGCACGCAGTCATTAACGTGCAAAACGACGCGGAGCATTGCTTATTTGAGCGATAATTTCGGTATTTATCAAACGGAGATGATTCCATACAGAACACAATCATATCCACAATTTAGCACGGTTCTTAATTGGGACGGTATATCATTTCCAACGAAAGTTCGTGATATTCGTCATTTTGAAAAGAATAAATCTTTATCGGTAAACGTGTATGAGTTAGAAGCGGTGAATAAAGACGGTAAGATGGTGTATGAGATTGTTGAACCGTTATATTATAAATCGGAGGGAAGAAATATTCATGTTGACCTATTATGGTTCAAGTAATCTAAAATCCGATTTACGCCATAGATGTGATTAACATAAACCAATATTTTTATTCTTTTCTATGTTCAACAAAGTTCACCCGTGGTCAAAAATTTAACGTTGCCGACTGCTCTAACAAGTTAGTGTTCAATTAAAATAGGGATGTTCAAATCGATGTTTTATTTTTTCATGTACAGTAATTGAACAATACACTAGAATATGTACATATTATTACCGACCTTAAATCAACTAATTATATGCCTGTAGCTTTGTTCAAAAAGCGTCATATTGATTAAAATCAATAAAAGAAAATTGGGAAAACATGAAATATCGAAAACGATTCATCGATTTATTATGTCCTCATCCCAGCCCTAGTAAAAATAAGTTATGTTGTTTTGTTTTGTCTGGTGCTGTTCTCGTTAGTTTTGGCTGTATTTCCTTACTACATGTCATTTGAATTAGAAACAGTTCTTTTCAGAACTAATATTAGTGTTATTATTTTTTGCTACAATGTCGGGTCGTCATTTGGGTTCCCAGGAAACCAACTTCTTGCTAACCTAATTAAGTTTTTTGAATAAGAACGTGAAAACGGTGAACCGTTTATAGCGGTGGTTGCAGTACAAGAAGTGATTTATTCAATTCACAACTGAATTCCAAATTATATTGTTTTTTTGTAGCGGGTGGCAGCTGCTTTAAAAATTAATGTTTCGACAATTAGTTCAGTGTCGCAAGCAATGAAAACGAATAAACTCTTTATGCCTGAAGTGGATAATTTTACAGCATCTGCAGTTCGAAATGTAATTTGCAGAATGTAAGAGAATCGTAAGTGAATATTATGTTATAAAAATCACTAGGTTAGATATCAAAGTACTTGATTTCATGTGAACATATTTCAGTTTGTACTCTGTGGCGTAAGTTGAAGGATGCTGATCTCTTTAATGGTTGTGAAAGATCTGTAAGTATACTTTTACATAACATTAGATTCACGTGGAAGAAACATAATCCACGGACACGTCTCATAGAGATGCCCGATTTTGTTCTTAAAAGAATGCAATTTCTAAAATCATTATGCAAATTAAGGAAGCAAACACATATCAATTTGTTTATGTAGATGAAACATGGTTGTTTCAAAATAGTACTGTAAGTCGTTCGTTGCAAGATAACAATTTGAAAACCTTAAAAAACATTAAAGTTTATGGAAAAAGGTTTATTGCTTATACTTTGTTAATAGTAAAAACTAATTTTATTTTGTAGATATATAGTAGTGCATGCATGTAACTAAAATGAGTTCATTGACGAATGTAAGTTGGTGTTTTCATCATCTACAAAAGGTAGTGACTATCACGGGGAAATGAATGAAACGAATTTTCTCCGCTGGTTCGAAAACCAATTGTTGAAGAAGTTGGAAGAACCATCCGTAATTATTTTAGATAACGCTTCTAACGCCAGCACAACCGTACGTAAGATTTCAAGTAGCAGTTGGAAAAAGAAGGACATTGTGGACTGGTTTCAGGCGGCTCCGTGGCGTAGTTGGTATGCGTGTGACTATTATGCCCAAGGTCTTGGGTTCGAATTCCAACACGGTTCGTTTGAAAAATGTTAGGCGAACATTTTTCACAAAAATATGTCCTCGTTCGGATGAGAAATAAAATGAAGGTCCCGTGTGTGAGTATTGTCACGCACGTTAAAGATCCCTACCTTGCTTGGAACAGCAAAGGTTCGGCGAAACTAAAATTTTTCAGGTAAAAAAAACTCGTTTCCTGACCAATGTAGTACCTTCGGGTGGAGCATTGGAAAATCACATGTAAGGACTGGCTTCAGGAACGTAGAATTCCATACGATGGCAATTCATTCAAGGTCGAACTACTTAAAATAGTTAAATAGTAAGTAAGAAAGAGCATGATGTAGAAAAGTAATGTGTGTTAGTTTTCAGAAATAAGCCACAAAAAGTATATAAGGTACTAATGTATTGAGATTGCCGCCTTATCACTGTCATTTTAATGCTATAGTAAATATTTGGGGTATTGCTAAAAACTATTGTAATCGCTACATTGGCAGGGATGGCAAATCGACAGAAAATTGTTTGTCTATGTGGCATGAAGCGTTATCGACGGTAACACCACAAATTTGGAATAATGTTGTAATTCATTCTTTTTAATCTTCTTTGGGAATTAAACCACTCACAGTTTTTAAAATCATCTTTATTATAATAATAACTTCCAGTTTGACATTTATGACATAAATTAAAGGTGACTTTGATTTATTGATGTTCAAAATATTTTATTTGAGTACACTAAGCAAAAATTTTTAAAATTTAAAAGAGTGTTTGCCTTCAATTTGTGTTGCGGCCTGGGACTGACTTTTTTTAGGTAGCCAATACGCTTAGCGTGAAATCAACTGATTAATTTTTGTTGGTGAATTTGATATAAATTCAATAATTTGGGAATTGGAAAACATTTTTTAACATGTTTCTATTTATACAATTGAGAGGATGGTTATTAAAGAAGTGTACGATTGCGCTACCGTAAGGTTTAAGCAGTAGTTTTTTTATATTTATTTTGAGGGGGAAAATCATTATGATTTAGGCTACCTCTTGGTAGATTTTAACATGGTTCTGAGGCGACCCTATGGCGGGTTTACACTTGTCAGATACCAATGTTGTTCTATGAAGATTGTATATGGTTCTGAGGCAACCCTAAGACGGGTTTACACTTGTCAGATACCAAAACTGTTCAACGGAGATTGTATATGGTTTTGTGGTAACCCTATTGCGGGTTTACACTTGTCAGATACCAATGCTGTTTTACAGTGGGTGTTGATATGCTTATTGTTATGTAATTGGTTATTGTATGTATAAATAGAAATCATGTATGTAGGCTGTATTTCATGTTAATATCGCAAGGAAAACCCAGGGAAAACTTGCAATACTACCTAGATATTGTGGGCATTTGGTTTTCATTTGTTATTTCTTTTGTTATTTCTTTTAGTAATAGAATCCATTAAGTCACGGATTTGTTTGCAACGCAGTTATTTTTATGTAGGGTTATATAAGCGGCTTTTTGATTTTGCGTTTTTCTTCTTTGTCGATAATTTTTGCGTCCTCCCATTTTATTTTATGACTGGGGTCCCATGCATGTTGGCAAATCATGGATTTTTAAAATTTTCTATTTTTTATATATGATTTATGTTTTTTTAATGAAACTTCAAATGGTCTGGAACTTTGCCCTATATAAAACTTGTTACATTCGCACGGTATTTTGTAGATAAAATTAAATAAAAACCCTTAACCACAAATAATATTTAAATTACTAGATACGTATTTCGACCACTATGTGGCATCATCAGTAGGAAAAAAAAATAATAAAAAAAAAAAAAAAATTAGCTGTTGTTCTGGAACACTTCAGAGGATATTCTCCTCACCACTTAGGCTGAAGTGAACCTTCCCAACCTATAATTTACTATATTGTTGCTTTAAACACTATCGAGGATATTCTCCTCACCCGCAGGCTGGTGTTCTCAACAACAAACAAGTGAATTGTGATGCAGTTTTTTAAACTTTGTATTGCGTTTTTGGGTTTTGTTTTTGTTAATTGTGCTCTTAGTGTATTGTTGGTTCTAAATACTGTTTTAATTCTAAATTTGTTTCCTATTCTTTGGATTTTTTCGGAGAATCCTTTTATGTATGGTATTGAGAGCATTTTTTGGTGTGTATCGTTGTTTTTGTTTTCTTTTTCTTTATTTTTAGGATTTTTATTCATTTCTTTCTCTATTATTCTTTTAGGATATTTGTTTTCTATTAGTCTGATTAGGTATTTCTCTTTCTTTAAAATTTCTTCGTTTGATGATATTAATTTTGCTCTATCATACATGGTTTTGATAATTCCTCGTTTGACACATTTGGGTGGTTTGAATCGAAGTTTAAGTATCTGTTTGTGTGCGTTGGTTTTCTGTATACCGATGTATTAATTGTTGTATCGTTTTTGCTAACTAGAATATCTAAAAACGGAAGTTTTCTATGTTGTTCTAATTCATATGTGAATTTAATAGTTGGTTCTATTTTATTAATGGACTCTACAAAGTTTTTAATTAGTTTTGTATTATGAGGCCAAATAGCATAGACATCATCTACGTATCTCCGCCAGATTAGTGGTTTCAATTTTTGTGTGAATATTACATCTTTTTCAAATTTCTCCATGAATATATTACTAAAGATTGGCGATAGCGGACTTCCCATTGCCATTCCAAAGCTTTGCTTGTAGAGTTGATCACTTATTTGAAAATATGTGGTATTGACGCAAAAGCCAAGTAATTCCATAATCGATGATATACTTAGTTTTGTTCTTTCTTTAAGGTTGCCATCTTTTTATAGTTTGTTTTTTATAATATTAAGAGTTTTGTTTATAGGGACATTTGTGAAGAGATTTACTACATTAAAACTTACCATTGTGTGTGTATTTTCAATTTTTATGTTTGATAATTTTTTTTTAAAAAATGTTGGTTGTATTTTTATGAAAGAATCCGTTTTGCCTGCCAATGGATTTATAATTTTTAGCAGAAATTTTGCTAAATTATGGCATGGTGAATCTATGGAGCTTACGATAGGTCTTAAAGGAATGTCTTTTTTATGATTTTTTGGTGGACCGTAAAAGTGGGGTGGTTTACTGTAATGTAGAACCAGTTTACTTCTTTCTTTGTCTTCAAATTCATTTTAAAATTTAAATAGAGTTTTGTTTATTTCATTTTCAATTGATTTTGTTGGGTCCGTTTCTAAACTGGTGTAATTCTCAGTGTTCAACATTTCGTTGACTTTTGTGTTGTAATCGTTTTTATTCATTATTACTGTTGCATTGCTTTTGTCAGCAGGTAGAATTATAATTGAGTTATCGTTTTTTAGATTGCGAATTGCTTTTATTTCGTTATTACTTACATTTGGCTTTATTTTGTGATTCTTTTCTATTTCGATTTTGCATCGTACTCTAAATTCGTTTGCTTGATCTTCTTCGAGTTTGTTTGCTGTTTTCTCAATACAGCTAATTATTTCAAAGGTTGGTATTGATTTTGGTGTTACTACAAAGTTAAGGCCTTTTGATAGAATTGATTTTTCTGTGTCGCTAATATTTCTGTTTGATAAATTTATCACGGTGTTTAGAATGATGTTGCTGTTTTCTAACATTTTATTTTGCGTGTTATTTTTTTCTATAAATAGGTTATTAAATTTCTTTATGTGAATTTCTTTTTGTTTGGAAAATACTGATTCGTAGTGGGTTTTTGACCTAACGAGAATTTTATCAAAATCATATTCTGTTACCTTTATTCGTATGAAATTTATAATATCCTCAATATCTTGTTTTAACTTATAAATAATGTGTCGGTGGTTTTGTAGTCTTTCCCTCATCATACCGTTGAACAGTATTGGTATCTGACAAGTGTAAACCCGTCTTAGGGTTGCCTCAGAACCATATACAATCTTCATAGAACAACATTGGTATATGACAAGTGTAAACCCGCCATAGGGTCGCCTCAGAACCATGTTAAAATCTACTCAGAGGTAGCCTAAATCATAATGATTTTCACCCCTCAAAATAAATATAAAAAAACGACTGCTTAAACCTTACGGTAACGCAATCGCACACTTCTTTAATAACCATCATCTCAATTGTATAAATAGAAACATGTTAAAAAATGTTTTCCAATTTACAAATTATTGAATTTATATCAAATTCACCAATAAAAAATAAATCAGCTAATTTCACGTTAAGCGTATTGGATACCTAAAACAAGTCGGTCACAGGCCGAAACACAAATTGAAGGCAATAATTCTATTAAACTTTAAAAATTTTTGCTTAATGTACTCAAACCAAATATTTTGAACATCAATAAATCAAAGTCACCTTCAATTTATGTCATAAATGTCAAACTTGAAGTTTTTATTATTTTGACAACGATCCTAGGTCATGGATCGAAACGTAAATAAAGATGATTTTAAAAACTATGAGTGGTTTAATTCCCAAAGAAGATTAAGAAGAACTGTAATTCATTGTCACAAATTACTAAATGTTGGGGTAGAGAAGTAAAATATGATACTGAAGACGTTGCACCTTTCGTTATTAACGTTGATGATGTTGACAGTGGAGACCAAAGCAGCGGTTGGGACTCTGAAAACATTGTTTAAATGTTTTATGTATTCCATATTGTATTACATGTCCTTTACTGTAAATGTCTGACTAATAAAATATACATATTGGTACGACCTACTATTAGGCAACCCGTCAAACACACAAGCGCCGTAAGCACTGTATATACTACAGAAGCCTAAAACTTTTTAGCATATACCGGAGTATAAATCATCTATTTAATTCAGGGTATATATAAGACCGCTGATGAAGTACAGAGTTAGGTTATATCTAAATGTCGAATATAAATTATATCGTGTAAAGTTAATTAGTTACGTTGTTGGAAATCCAAGAGTAAATATAGATCTGTGTTATGTGAACGTATAAATTGTACCACTAGCTTACAGAATACATAAATAGACAAAAGTGTAATAAATAAATTATGGTAGTGTTAGTGTTGTTAATAGACCTATGGTTAAGAATTTAGTTTAAGAAGATATTAGTGCTTCTAAATACAGAACCAACCTTGTCATTTTCAGGGCGTTTGCATACACGATACCAGAATCGGCCTCCAGGATCTCAGATTAAGTGGGGCAAGAATATATAACTCGCTTCTAATACTAGGTACCGTTGAACACAATTTATAGTATTTAAGAAAAATCTTTAACACTCCCTTTCTGTATTTCTTTTTCCGGTTATATAGTTTTCCTATCTAATTGGGCTACGACCCCTTTGAACACTGTTCTAGCGTCTCGTAGTTGCTGCAGTTTGCTTGTAGCCCTTTCGATGGCAACCAACGCCTCATCGTACTCGTCGTTATACAGTTCCACAACACAAAGCATTAATTTTTCTGTTATTGGTGCTTCTGGAATTGTGCATCTGGTTGACAAGAGTTTCCCACTGCATCTGAACCCAACGAATTTGTCGCTAACATATCGTATAGGTTCTTTTCGCCAAAACATTTGTTTTCTATTTGGGAACTTGGTGTTTCGTTCGTGTCACCTACGACATTTTCACAGTTTACCACTGATACATCAAAGTCCCTCTTCACAATATCATCAATGCATTCTTGTATTTGTGAAGCTGTTAAGTTTGTTTCCAGCACCTTTCGAGTATGGATATTCATTAAATTCTGTGTAGTGTACCTTGTGTCTACCTCGTCTGTAGTGAGGTTACACTTGCTTGGTGATTTCTTCAGGCGCTGAAATTGCAACACACTTGTGGAAGACTAACAAGTTTTGTAATGTAATCGCACCACCAGCTGCTGGTACTAACACAATATCCTCGTGTATAACTAAAGGCATGATAGTCCGTCCGACGCCATTTTATTTACATCCGCGGTAACCTTTGATTCATCACTCTTTCGCAACTTTTACTTATAATATTTATTACGCAACTGATGACATATATCATTACCTTGACTCCTTACTCCCCGTTAGTTGGTAATAGATTTGGTTTAAAAATGTTTACGACACGTAATTTACTTCAAACATTTGCTGAAGTTTGTCTTGCAGATGTTTTTCTTAGTTTCTTCCTTCTTCTTCTTTTGCTTCTTCTTCTTTAGTACTGTTTAGCAAACCAATTATAATATCGCATAATTTTTCTTCGTACGTCTTGCGCATAGAAACAGCTCTTCCATTTTGTATCAAAGGTATATCTCTATGGTATCAAGTCAAAGTTTTTGTTATCTGCTGTATTAGAAACCATTTGTTGTCGATCCCCCTAATGCTATCTTATTCTTTATTAGCGTGTACCAAGTGTGAAAGTTTGATTTAAATGATTTCGTGCTTCGAATAATAATTGCGTTATCCTCCACTGCCGCATCTTAATCGTTTTCGTATAAGTGCTTTTAAATCACGTATTTTCTAATACCTTTTGCACGCTTAACTATGTCACTCTCTAATCTCACCAAATACGATTTAACTCCAGTACCGTAATACTTATAGATAGGACGCTCGAGACATTCTATCTTTATTTTGCCTACCATCGACTTTGTGACGGGGATGTTGTCTCTGTTTGATATTTTAAAGTTTGATGTGTCGTATCTGTCTAAGTGATTAGTAATATCGGTGTAAAAATCGTTTGTGAATATTTTGAAAATTAAACTGTCCGCGTCACAGTAACATAGGTACACGTTATTACCATACTCTTTTCGTTGAAATTCGTGATACAATGCATACAATAGAGTTTTAGATAGTTCTAAAATAGTAAATCTAATAACACCGGTTTATTATACAAACGCGTAATCATTCCATTTGTATGGCTCAAGGTCTTTGGCAAATAGTTTAGAATTTTTGAAGATGGGTTTCACTACTAATGTCTCTGCTCCGTGTCTATTACGGCGATTTTGCCAATGTGTCGCTAGGCTAATGTCTACCCGATTTTCGATATTCTCCAACGTTTTGCCAAAAATTGCGTATACCATTAACTTGTAAATAATTTTTCCAAAATCGCATATTGCCTTGATTCGCATGCGCGTGTTTAAATCGATATACTCTTTTAACCACGGGGTTTGTTTAAATTTCAACGCCCCATGTACTCGTGTTATTTTCAATCCGTTCCTTACCGCTTGTTTTAAATTTCTGTAATAACAGTAGGTAGGTAAGGCCGGTCCTAATTCAAAACGCGACAGACGTATTTTCCATGTGTAGAATACGTCTGTCACGTTTTGAATTAGGATCGGCCCTATATAATTTCAATGTAAAATAGTCGTGAAAACATTTCAATGTAAAATAGTTGTGAAAACATGAATTCTTATATACTTTCAATGTAAAATGCTTGTGGGCACGTTTTGAATTAGGATCGGCTTTATATTACTTTCAATGAAAGATATTTCAAAACACACGTATGTTGAAAAATGTAAGTGCAGAGAAGAATGTGTGTAGCTGTTTTGAATTCGGCTTTCTAGCGAGAAGTTACACGTGCACCGTTTTGAATTAGGATCGGCGTTATATACTTTTAATGTAAAATGTGAAAACCTGAATTCTTATATACTTTCAAATGTAAAATACTTGTGGGCACGTTTTGAATTAGGATCGGCTTTATATTACTTTTAATGGAACATACATACTTCAAAACACACGTATGTTGAAAAATGTAAGTGCAGAGAAAATGTGTGAAGATGTTTTGAATTTGGTTTTCTAGCTAGAAGTTATAAAGTATAACAGATGCAAAATATCGCATTCAAGTCAATTGTGTTTAATTAAAGTGGATTCTGATTTATGTTTAGAGGCTACAAATACACATGGGCCGGTTTCAATTCAAAATGTGTTCACTCTTGTGATAGGTTGAAAAGTGGGTTGGCAAAGTACGCAGATGGTGGTAACCTGCTATATAAGGAGATTGCTCCTAATATTAATTTAATTAGTCGAAGTTTACTGCATATATTTACATACAAACATGTATATAATTGATATTCAGGGATTTAAATACAAGAAAAACGAGTTTGTGTGCAAAGAAATTGCGGTTTTGGACTTGTTGTTAGGTGATGTTTGGCATCAAATTTTTAAACTGCCAATGCAGTCTAGTTGTTTGAGTCAAGATCATATAAAACATAACGACTGGGTGACAAGGAATATTCATGGTCTTTCTTGGGATGAATCTTCAACGGCTGGAATGGTGTCATCATATATTGCGCTTTATTTGAAGCAAATTATCCGACCCGGTGAAGAAGTATTTGTGAAGGGTCTAAAAAAGAAGCAATTGATTGAAACATATATAATGCAAAACTTTGTAACTGATATGCTTGCACTAGGTTGTCCTAAGCTATCGGAGTTAAAAATCAACAATCGTTTAAAATATAACATCCATTGTTGTAGACACAGCAATAATAAATTGCAATGCGCCAAACAAAATACCTTTTTATTAAAAGAATGGCTTGATAATAATAAAAAACAATAGAACGATTTTGTATGTATTATTTATTTTAATATAATTTTACAATGTTAGCCTTACAAAATTCCTTTATAATAATAATAAAAAATGATAGAAAGATTTTGTCTGTATTATTTATTTTAATATAATTTTACAATGTTAGCCTTATTAACAATTATTATAACAACTTCTAGCAAACATTATTTTTATCGATCCAGCTATTGTGTACGTTAGAGAAGCCTAACCATTTTACAAATACTTTATTTCCACTCTTTCTTAGGACTTTTTCTACCAGGTAAATTCCTGGATGTTTAACCTTTTGCAACTCCGTTTCATAAAATGCACCTTTAATTTCTTTCTCGTCTTGATCTTCTAATATATATGTTGTAGGATTGGTTACGTATACCTTTTTAATCTTAAAAATTTCATTTGACCAGTTTGGCGTGTAACCTTTCGTAAATGCTTCCATGTGTTTACTAATCCTCACACTGTCTTTAATTGAATATTTTGGTATTTTGGTTGCAAGTTTGATGTGGGTAAATGATGATTTAAGAATAGTTTTTTCATTTGATTTATTAACTTTTACAGGTTTGACTCCGATAGTATTGTGAACTGTATTGTTGTATTGTTTCACAATATCGCTTAAATTTATTATCCAATTGTAGAAAAAACACTATAATGGTTTATGTCATATGTCTGCATTAAGGATTGAATGTGTTTGTTATAATATTCTTTACCAAAATCAGACTGCAAATTTCTTGGCGGATTTTTAAATTTATTTAAAATTGTTTTCATTGCAGCAGTAACATCAATACCCGTTTTACTTTTAAGTGGTACAACCCATACGTATTTGGAGAAACAATCAATAACTACTAAAATGTATTTAAATCCTTTGTTTGTTTGCGAATATGGTAGCATTTCAATCAAATCGGTCTGAAGAAGGTCATTTAAACCTTTTACTATCACTTTGCGTCTCTTGAAATTTATTCTTGCTGGTTTATGAAGTTCATTTACTATATCCTCTCTCACTTTTGATTGAGCAACTATCATAATACTTTTTTCTAATCAGGATTTATTAAATACAACTAATAAAAAATTTCTATGTTTGAATGTCGCGGGCTCTACTTGCTTTGAAAGGAACTTTTAATATAAAATCAAGAAACATTGTGGTATTGTTTATGATAGCACCGCTGTCACGAAAGCTGATTATATCCATACGTTTAAGCAAAAATCCTTGTAACTGCGCAATTACATAACTTTTTCTGTTTATAAGAATTTCAATGTCTTGCGGGTATCCTATAATATTCTCAATGACTGCTTCCTCATAAGGAAATTCATAATTATGTTTAATGTTGAAAATAAGGAATGTCTTGTCACCGTCGAGGAATGTATTAGAGTAAAACGTTGCTACTACTGTGTAATGTAACATATGTAACTTGTACTCAATCAAGGTTTCAAAACCTTCACTTTTGTTTTCATATTTTTGTTCACTTATATCTATTTTACGGTTATGTATGTGCCTTCCAAATTTGTCAATTGTTATATCATCTAATTACTTTCGCCTCACGCAATTCTTCAATGATCGAATTTATTTTGTTGCCGTGACCTGTGTGTCCAGCAGTCTGAGATGAAACTAAAAGTCGTAATCTATCAACAAGTTCATTGGGATCATTCCAATATAAATAATCTATACCGTTATTTGATACTTCCATTGTCATACCGTCTCCAAGACGCTTTCTATAGGGTAATGTTCTAGGTCTACGGGGTGTTTGGGGAAGTATGTTTAATGTAGAAATTATATTTTTGTACTTATATGAAGTATTACCCTGAATTTGTTCTGTTTCAGAATAATATCTTCTATTAGCATTTGTTCTTTTCACAATATCAAGGTACGACTTTAGATCTTGATGACTGTACCCGACAGGATATTTTTTAAACAGTAGTTCGTATAATCCAGGAGTACCTTTATATTTCAAATCATTTATTAGAACATTTTCATCATCCAACGCGAAATTCGAATTGCCTATCATAAGACCATTTGAATCAGGGTTAAACCTAATACCATATTTATGATCAAATTCGTTCTTAACATCTTTAAACATATTGTAAATATATTCTCGAGGTAGCGGATGTAGCTGTTCGAGATAATGTGTCATACCAGGTGAATCGGCAAAGCTTTGAATATATTCCTGGGCTTCTTGTGCATTTCGATTAATTTCTGCTTCGTATTCATTCTCAACATCATCATCATCATCATCTACCTCTATGGCATCATTTTTTATATTTGGTATATGCTGAGCAATAACCGGCGAATCAATATAGTCAACGTTCCTTTCTAGCAATTTAGGTTTAATTTTTTTACACTGCTGTGAGGCAGTTCTTCTTCTTTAAATTTTTCTTTCTTTACCACACTTTCCCCATCCAGTTTATTAGCAATAGTTTCTAATCGTGATGTTATGGGTAAGATTGATTCCACTTGGACGACTTCATTATCTTTTAACTGGCGCAATTTGTTTTTTACAATGTTTCTTTTCTTAATTAAAATTCTTTTAAGTTTTATCGCCTCCTTGGTCATTGCGTAAAAAGTTTATTGTAATAAAAAAATTCTTCGATACTAACGATACTTGCGTCTCTCAAGGTTTAAATATGTATGAAGTGATCAAAACCTATTCGGTACCTTCCTTGATCTGGTTCACTATCTTTTTCTACAACTAAGAAACCGTATTTGTCTTGCCAACAAGCAGCACATATTTCACGGAATTTATCATACTTCATGTCAGTATTGACGTGATCGTCATATATGTGTTTTAAGTTTAAATCATCTTTTTTAAATAAAACTAAAAGATTAGCATTATCACGTAGTAAGTGCTTAGGTATACTAGTATAACTTTGACAAAGGTAAAAACTGTCTACTTGTTTATGACGCCCCATACTAAAGTATTCCCTAATGATACCTTGTTTATCGCAAGCTACATCATCAAAAACAAATATAGAATTATTTCGAGCATCAGATGGTGATATAATATTATCAGAACTGGAAAATGTATAATATTTGATCCCTTTTATTGGTCGCAGTAGACTTTCAAGGTATTGATACTTTGGTTGATAAAGTGATTTAGAATAAACATACACGTTTTCAAACTTTAAACCATTAGGATGTTCTATCAGCCCAATCATAACGTTGGTTTTACCGCAATTTGATGGACCAACAACTATACATCGAATAGATGAAAGTAGAAGAACGCTATGTTTTTTCTTTTTAGCTAAGGATTGCCCGCCAATGTCATTATTGTTTATGGTTAAAGGTGTTGATTGTTTCACAACACGCATGTTTGCAAGTACTAAATTCGATTGTAAAAAAAAAAGTAGAATTATATATAAGAAACTTCGAGTATATAAAGAATCATTAATTCACAATATTTTTATTTATTTACTGCACGAGCTTGAGAGGACAGTTGTCCGTTAATGATTACATATAATAATTCTAAAACTACTGGGAACGGTCTATTAAATACTGTAATTAACAATTTACCATTTGAAGCGCATATTCCGGGTTACAAATTTTGCGGTCCGGGTACAAAACTAATCAAACGGTTAGCTCGGGGAGACAAGGGAATAAACAAGTTAGACGAGGCTTGTAAGGAGCACGATATTGCATACACAAAAGAAAAGGATCTATCTAAACGTCATCAAGCAGATTCGAAGTTAGCTCAGATAGCTACAGAAAGGCTAAATTCTGGTGACTCGTCTTTAGGTGAAAAAGTAGCAGCATTTGGAGTAGCTACCGCAATGAAAGCTAAAGTAAAACTTGGTATGGGTGCCTGTGCATCGCTGAGAACAAAAAATATCAATAAAATAAGAAAACTGATAAAGAAACGTAAAATAAGAAGTACGCTAGGTATTAAAAGTATTATCAAACAAGCACGTACAGCTTTACAAAGGCTAAAGGATCTAATATTATGGATGCAATCAACATAGCAATTAAGGCCGCCAATACAGCAAAACAAAAGAAGCATATTAAATCAGCTCGTATTATATCAATTCCTAAAACAGAAGGTTTTCTACCACTAATACCAATTTTTGCGGGTCTAAGCGCTCTTGGTACTCTTACTGGAGGTGCAGCTGCTGTTGCAAAAGCAGTTTCAGATACTAAAATAGCTAAGGAACAACTAGCGAAAAAACAACGTCATAACAAGGCAATGGAGGACATTGCAGTCGGAAACGGAATGTACATCAAACCTTATAAAAAAGGTTTTGGTCTTTTTTTAGCCCCTGCAAAACCTCAAAGGAACGCAACTTGATTTTACCTAATCGAGCACTAAGCAATATAGAGTTAATAGAGTTTGTTAAGCAATTAGAAGTACCATATTTCCGTGGAGTGTTCATGAGAAACAATCTTCCCAAGAAAGTTAATTTAAAAGAATGTGGTATAATTAATTTAGATGGAATAGATGGTTTAGGCACGCATTGGACCTCTTACAAAAAGTACGGTAGTAGCGCTATTTACTATGACAGCTACGGAAATCTGCGACCGCCAACAGAGTTGATAAGTTATTTGAATAGCGGGGGTAAATGTAAAATTCTTTATAACATTAACCAAGAACAATCGTACGGTACTGTGTTTTGCGGTCATTTATGCTTACAATTTCTAAGTAGTGCATAGAACTGCGTACGAAGTTGTCATGTCGTACACTTTTACTCTAACGGGAAACACTTCAGTTTTAACAAGCAATTTTAATCCACCTTATAAACTTGGATAATGATTCGGAGTACGTATTAGGATTAACAAATTTTGAGTCTTATAACACAATTCCAAACATAGAAAAAGGAATAAATAATAAATTTTATTATGGATCTAACGGAGAATTCATAGAAATACCTGAAGGTGCTTATGAGATTAGAGAAATTAATAAATATCTTCAAAAAGCTTTAGGTGATAAAAGATGGCGTGGTCGTATGGAACAATCACGAAGCGCTAGAAAGACGCCAGTGGATATAGAAATTACAGCTGACAATAATACACTTAAATGTAGTATTAAATGTAGTCTAGATGTGGATTTTACCAAAAAGGATTCAATTGGTTCTCTACTTGGTTTCAATCCGCGAAAATTGCTAGCATATGTCACGCATCAAGCAGACTACGCGATCAACAGTTGTAAAGTGAATGCAGTTTTAATCGATTGTAATATTGCAAGTGGATCCTATTTAAATAGTAAACCAGCTCATGTAATACACGATTTTTTTCCTCAAGTATCTGCAGGTTTTAAAATTGTCGAGTGTCCACCTACGATTATATATCTACCAATCAGGTCACGTAAAATAAATGAAATAATAGTTAAAGTGTTAGATCAAGATGGAAATTTAGTTAATTTCAGAGGAGAACTGCTAACTGTAAGGTTGCATTTAAAAAAAATCTGCAATAGCCATGGGTATTAAGTATAATGCACGCAACATGTCAAGAATTGCTATAAATGCTGGAAATTTCAAAGCAATCGACACTCGATTGATTGTTTCAAGACCGCTAACAACACAAAACCGACAGTTTCTACAATCGTTAGGACTGCATTTATTTAATTTAAAAAAGTAGAATGAATAGTGAAATACTGAACGTGCGTGAAAAAGTTTACTTCGACAATGCAATTGTTAATATTGAAAAACATACTCATCAACCTTATGCTAACACATCTTTAAACAATAATGATGAAATTCGAATCCCTATACAACAACAAGATGTATACACCTTACCATCAAAGAGCATGCTGTACATAGAAGGCAAATTAATTAAAACAGATGGAACACCGTCTCAGACAGCAAAGTTTGTAAATAATGGAATTTTGCTGCTTTTTGATGAAATTAGATATGAGATTGGTGGTATCATTGTAGATCGTGTTCGGAATCCTGGATTAACGTCTATAATGAAGGGATATGTTTCATATAATAGCAATCAAAGTAAACATTTACAAAACGCTGGGTGGTTTCCTATGGATGATTCGCAAATAGTTGATGCCAATGGGAATTTTAATGTTGCAATAAACCTTTTAATGGTTCTCAGATTATGCGAAGATTTTAAAAAAATTATTTTAAACCTCCGTCACGAGTTAGTTTTACTACGTTCTAGTTTTGATACTAATGCTATAATTAATCCTACACCCGATGAAGGAATAAAAGTTGTTTTAAACAAAGTTTTATGGAAAATGCCGCATGTAGCCGTTGATGATACTCAACGAATTAATTTAATAGAATGCGTTGCACAAAATCAGGATTTGCATATTCCGTTTAGAGGATGGGAGTTGCATGAATATCAACTTCTACAAGAAACGAAACGTCATACATGGAACATTAAAACAACAACACAATTAGAAAAACCAAGATTTGTGATTGTTGGTTTCAAACCAACCGAAAAATAGATACATGAGCAACTACAGTCGTTTTGATCATTGCTATTTAACCAACATAAAACTATATTTAAATTCAGAAATTTTCCCCCACGATAACTTAAATTTGAAGTTCGAGAATAAACAGACTGCGTTGTTATATGAGATGTATGCTCAGTTTCAGCAATCATACTACGAAAAGGAAAATGAACCACTTTTTAATCCTGAAGATTTACGAAGTATTGCACCATTAGTAGTCATAGATTGTTCTAGACAAAACGAAGCGTTAAAATCTGGTACTGTCGATATTAGATTAGAATTTGAAACTAGCAGAAACGTTTTGCCAAATACATCTTGTCATTGCCTTATACGTCATGATAAGATAGTCAAATACAATCCACTCTCAAACAGCATAAGAATATAATAATTACTTTATTATTATTACTGTACCTTTACAAATTATGAAAAAACAATAAATCATTTAGCAATCACAGTCTATTTATTAATATTTTTACATGTTTTTTACAATATCTTTCACATGTTTGAATTATTAAGTGATTTAGTAAACAACCATAAACATTGACAATTTTAAAACAAAAGTTTTGTTATACATTTCTCAAAATAAACTAACCGGATTTTTTAAACAGAACGGTTATTACTACTATTTTTCTCTACAATACATTTATACTAATATATAGTTCAAACTCAGAAAGATTGAAAGGTATCCTATTTTTAGATACATCCAAAAAACGGCGTACTTGTGCAGGTATAAACATAACACTGAAGTTTTAAAACTAAAAAAATTATATGTCAATCGAGATAAAATAAATTGCATTCTTTATTTCAGCCAGTGGTTGAAGCTTTACAAGTCATTTCTGTATGTATGTATAGTTATACCCCTAAGGTTTAGTATCAGTGGTTGAGGTACTAAGAATTCTTTAATCATCACTTGGATTAAGAACAATTTTGTTTTGTTTAATAGTACAGACATCATGTTTCACTGCTCTAATTAAACATTGCTGTTTCTGTACAGTCTGTTTATAAAACAAAGCATTCTTATAATCGTCAAAAGAAATTTGCTTAATACTTGCTAAGGAAGATCCCTTTGACTTTTTTATTATCCTATCCTGAACTCTGTAAGTGTACATTTTAGATCTAAGCCCTACAAACTCTAGCATGATATCACCATTGTTTTCATCTTTCATAATACCAGGAACTTTTTTATTTGATAATGGAATATGATATTTGTTATGAGGGTCGTAATCGGAAGTATCAAATCTATGAATATCTTGTTTGATATAAGAGTAAATATCTTCAACGCTAAACTCGTATATCAAACTATCCGTATCTGTGTACAGTAGCTTTGCTTTGTTAGCAAATTGCGATTTTATATAACTATAGTGAAATTCATATAAATAAGTTTTTGAAATATCTAGAATAGAGAAACCTACATAAATGGGTTTGTTTAAATAAACCTCTAATTTATTCATTTCTATTAAGACTAGATCTTTGTCTAACACAGTGCAACTATGAAAATTAGGCTTCGCTATGTAACTACGAGCTCCAAACCGTTCTTCCCATTCGCTCACTAATTTCACATCTTTCCTTTTCCATAATTTTTCCATAAACCGAATTTATCATATTTTTATAAAAGCATATATCGAAACTGTTTTTTGACTGTTGTCTTAATTTCGTATTCAAATCAATGTATTCTTTTAACCAAGGGGCTTGTTTAAACCGAAGAACCTTATGAATCTTTTTCAGTTCTAAACCGTAGCTTAAATACATTTTTAAATTCTTATAGTGAATAATATAGTTGAGTTTTGGATATAAAGTTGTAAGTAATTTCTTTAAGTTTGATTTATTGGAAGGTAATGGTGGTATCATATGTTCAGGCGCCAAAGGTAAGTCACTGTGAATTTCATGTAAAGATACTGGGTAGTGTAAATCGCATTCAAAAATATATCCTACATCAGAATCATCTGGAATACTAAGTATGTCTAAACGTACTATATCTGGACTGGTACCATCTAAAAATTCAAATTCTCCATATGGAAGATATTCAGACATTGCAGCCCCATATAAATTATTAACATCAAAATACATTAAATATTTAGAATCGAAATTTGGATCATAATCTGCATTCATATATTTGTTATTTGCTTTAGCATATCTATTCGAACATTGAGAAACACCGCCACGAATTCCCCGTTCTAAAAACATTATTTTTTCAATATCAGTAAGCAACTCGAGTTTAACGTTCGTCGTTTTTAACATTGCATCTAGAGATAAACCAAGAGCCGTAAAGTAGTGAAGCGGATCTAACTTATACGTGAACATACAAGTTTTTCTAAAGTTTTCAAATACATCAGTCAAGAGCAGTACATCTGTTTTTAAATATAGGTCTGAAAAGTCCCCTAGTGTTTTTATACTAAATGTTTGCCAAACGTGTTTAGCATGATTGTAGTCTTCATCTGAGATTTCTTCATTGCGCAAACAATTAAAGAATGCTGTTTTACAGGGTAAATCGGTTTCATTGAGCCTATCCCAAGAGTTAATGTAATCATAGGGAAATATGCCTTTGCGCGTAAGTAACTGAAACTCATTATCAGTGTTACAATTTTCCCTGGTGATGGATTTTTTATTATCATCTAAGTAGGAAGCTAATTTTTCGATGCTAGATGCCATAAACCTGAATGAATCGATAAATCTAAAACCAACTTTCATACCTTTTACATATTTTGTAAAGGATATGTGTTTTTCCTTATTTATTGGTAGAATGTTTAACGAACCTGAAAACTCTAACGAGATTTTTTTAATAATGAAATGCGAATCGTAGCCTGATAAGTTATGAAAAACTACCGGTATCATATAAGAATTATGATAATTGATGTTGCAATCTTGATGAGCCGCTCCTCGAAATTCACCTGTAAAGTGGCAGTGATCGCGAACTCTAATATCATCTATACTAAAAGGTTTATTGCAAATGTGACAGTGAAGGGCGAATTAAATGCTGACTTTTGTTCTTCCGTTAAAGGATTCATAGGTTTTGGGTTACAGAAAATTTTATTAGTCGTTTCTGAAATCAGTTTCAATTGAGCAACAAACCATTCTATACAATCCTTTCCGCGATACAATTGAAATTTGGAATATTTATTATCATACGAGCATTTTAAATAATACGCTACACTAAAGGGTATATGCCTTTGATAACGGACTGTGTTTAATATTACCTCAGACTCATTGCATGGTTCTAATATACATTCTAGATCTGCATAAACTACAAATGATACTTTTTCTTGATAGTGGAAATGTTTAAATTTTAGATACTTCTCGGATTCTGTTTTTCGCAATAATTCGAATAACGCTTAAGTAATGCTGCTGTACTAAAATTATTTAAACATCTATAACAAAAAATTTTCTATGGTGATGTGAAGACAACTGTTTTGCAAATAATTTTGACATATCCTTAATCCAAGTAAAATGAAAGTGATTCTCATTAGCATTTGTCGGACGAGAATATTGTAAGGAATCATTATTTAAAACTAACAGATTAATAGGTTCAATTTTTTTAAAATTTTCACTTAAACAAAATGGCAGTATTTTAGTATTTTCTATACAATATAGGTTAATTGCGAGATTGCGAAGCTTCTCAATTTTTTTTATGTCTTTTAATGCGATTGGAAACTGAATTAAATTGTAGCGTAATACTGTATCAAAATGTGGATAGCTAGATATTCTCTGACTATTTTGTTTAGCAGGATATAAAGCGGAAACCAAGCTCCAAAGAATGCAATGTTGATCGTTATTTATTACATTTACCACAGCTTTTTTCTTTTTTATAAAGTCCGGAACCGGTATAAACGTTGAACACCCTCCTTTAAGTGGATCATGATTGTTTATATTTACCTTCAAGTGTAAAACTTCTTGGATTGCCCAACCAGAAACTTTCTCGCTAAATTCTTCTAATCGCTTCGAAATCTTGTTCAATACGTTCTCCTTATACCACAGCTTGAGATTGGTATTTATATCGATGTGACGATTTGCAGTAGGAAACGTTTTCAAATCTATTTTGCCAGTTGTAGGCTTAACAAAGTTAGCGGACAATATTACATTAACTTTCAACATTGACTTTTTTAAGCAAGCAACAATCTTGCGTTTAAAACTAGCGAACGCCTTGTCTAAGAACACTAGAGGATCTCTATAATTTAAATTGGTAATAAGTCCCGTAATCATTCGACTTCCAAAACATGATTGTACATCATGCCAAATCAAATTTTTTCGAGTATGGCCTCTAGAAAGCGTTGCATCAACACCTTTACCACGATATTCCAAAGAGCGTTTCAAGTGCCTCAATCGTACAAGGTAGCTTTTAAGATGTGCTAAATTAGATTCCAGCCTACTAGGATTTTCTTGTTGATTGTTTTCGTATACCTTATTTCTAATAGCAAGCTTCAATATACTAATATTTGCTTTGATAATTAAAATGTGTTTCGTTATTTCATTCACTGATTTAATTAGATTCACGCATTTTACAGTTAATCTCAAAATTGTGCTACTAATCTCGGATACGGTTTCAGCATTCATGATTCTATAGAAAATCAAAATACACTACTTAATATACGTATTTTTCTATTTACTATTTATACAAAATATCATCTGACGTTAAGCAAAACAACTGCAAAAAGGTTCATTCATCTGAGTTTATGGAAAACGCGTAAGCAAAACAACTGTAAAAGAAATTAGCATACAAAACAAAATAATTGCATAGCGAATTGCTTTGAATGCAATTGTTAAAAAAGATCGCCTTTATTTACGTTTTTATTCAAGACGATTTTTAAGCTTGAATCGTGAATGCGATCTAAAAAATTGCAGAGTTGCCTTCAGTACGTAACTATGACAAACAATTCGCTATGCAAGCATTTCCAATATTTACATACTGAAGGCAACTCTGAGCAAAACAACTGCAAAAGGAATTAGCATTCAACATCATTTTTTTCATTTAATTGCGTTTACTACAAAAAATGTTTTATACGACCTTTGATTTACGATGTGTACAGAAAATACATTATCATTACAGCGCTATTTTGTTATGATTACATATGAAATATTTTAAATAAAAACAAAACAAATTTGAAAAAAAAATGTCTCAGATTAAACCGTCTTTGTTTAATAATTTTACACGCACTCGCGGTTTTTAAAAAACCCAGTCGTAAGCAAAACAACTGCAAAAAGGTTCATTCATCTGAGTTTACGGAAAACGCGTAAGCAAAACAACTGTAAAAGAAATTAGCATACAAATCAAAATAATTGCATAGCGATTTGCCTTGAATGCAATTGTTAATAAAAATCGCCTTTATTTACGTTTTTATTCAAGACGATTTTCAAGCTTGAATCGTGAATGCGATCTAAAAAATTGCAGAGTTGCCTTCAGTACGTAACTATGACAAACAATTCGCTATGCAAGCATTTCCAATATTTACATACTGAAGGCAACTCTGAGCAAAACAACTGCAAAAGGAATTAACATTCAACATCATTTTTTTCATTCAATTGCGTTTACTACAAAAAATGTTTTATACGACCTTTGATTTGCGATGTGTACAGAAAATACATTATCATTACAGCGCTATTTTGTTATGATTACATATGAAATATTTTAAATAAAAGCAAAGCAAATTTGAAAAAAAAGTCTCAGATTAAACCGTCTTTGTTTAATAATTTACACGCACTCATGGTTTTTAAAAAACCCAGTATTAAAAAAAACATTCTGCAGTTTTATTATATAACAGTACCTTTGAAGAATTTCACACAAATTACCTATATATATGCATGTAAATTGTGTCAGCGGTAATCTAAAACTTATTCTATAAATATTATTACTTAAAGATTTATTTGCATTGCATTATTTTTAAACAAAAAATTAATCTAAAAAAAATATCATAATTTACACGCACTCATGGTTTTTTTAAAAACCCGTTATTAAAAAAAACATTTTCCAGTACGTTGATAGTACTAAAGAATTTTTTTTATTCAGCATGATTAGCGTAAACATACACCCGCACAAATTACTATATCCCTATATATGCATATAAAGTCAATTTTGTTAATTTTTTATGGAAAATAAATTATGCTAGCAGTAATATAAAACGAAATTAATCTAATTTAGGTTTTATTATGCCCCTTCTTGCAATTTCTTTTTCAGTCAATGAATGTAATTCATTATTTCTGCTGAGCAGTACCTATATATGCATATAAATTATGTCAGCGGTAATCTAAACAAAATTAATCTAATTTAGGTTTTTTTATTATGTGCATTCATTGCAATTTCTTTTTCAAACAATGAATCTAATTCATTATTTCTGCTGAGCAGTACCTTTAAAAAAATTTCTTATACAGCATAAAATCGCGTAATCACACAATTACCTACATATGCATATAAATTATGTCAGCGGTAATCTAAAACGAAATTAATCTAATTTAGGGTTTTTTTATTATGTGCATTCATTGCAATTTCTTTTTCAGACAATGAAACTAATACATTATTTCTGCTGAGGTATAATTATATTCGCTTACATACTGTTTTGTTCATTAGAATAGATTACAGAGCTGGATTTTTTCAGAAAACGATGCAAATTTTTAATTTTTTTCTAACAGATCAGTTTATTATTTAATATAAATACTTCACGTAGATTTTACCAACAGTATTCAATCAGATCTCTTGTATAATTATTAGTTACTATTACTAGCAACTTTTAAAAATGAGTAACTTATCATCAATCAAAAATTGTAATAGTACCAACGTAAAAGTTCTAGAGCAATTTATATTACATTCTGACGAAGACGTGATTAAAGAAGTTTTTGGTTGTTCTTCGCCTCAACTCAACACTGCTGCTATTTTTGATAGTGACGTAATAGATATATCACGGTAAGTGCTTTTTTACATTTATACGCGTGTTTCTAAAACACTACTAATTTATAAGTTACATTAGATCAAAAAACCATTCTGGAAATTCTGAGGCTATCGTAGGATCGTTGACACACTCTGATCCTCTCAGAATCATCAGGTAGTATACAAAAAAAAAGGTGAACCTACAATAATCTTTTATGTTATGCTCACAGATCAGGCAAAAACATGTCGGCTATGAAAAAGTTATGTACAGAATCTAATATGGCTGTTTGCTGTGAAGATGACAAATCCTACGAAGATGACACAGTAGAGTTGCTTAACGCATTTAAAAAGCGTGGAGAGAAGCTACTGCGTCGTATATATTTGGAGCTAGAAATAATAAAGCAAAAAAGAGAGGAACTAGCGGCGAGGGAGCAGCAGATACTTCAAGAACGGGAGTTAATAAATACTTTTTCATTTATAAATAGTTAGATCAAAATATTCAACAATTTGTAAAATAAAAAAATATTTAAAAAAGTTTCTCTTTTTGAAACAAGACTTGCTCTAAACAAGGTAGTAAACTCAAAGTAAAACGCACATAAATCAGAACCCACTTTAATTTAATACATCATTCTTTATACAATTGACTTAGATGTGTTATAATAAACTAATTTCTTAAATTAGTGACATATTATTCTGAAAATTCTATGTTGACAGTTAGACCGATCGATCCCTTGCTAGTTATGTATACGTGTTTGTTCGAGCCAACACTTTCATTTAATTGTTTCACTCCATGTGCTTGAAGGTATTCAAAATATCTCAATGGCAATATACTCTTGAACTCTTCTGTTTCCACTAATACTCTTTCTCCATATTTTGTCTTGATTGTTTCCACTTTTAAAACTTCAAACCTCTTATTCACTACAATATCTTTTGAATTTACATAAGGTTTGCGATATGTGGTTTTATTAAGAGTATTAAAATCAATATTGCTTTTCTTTGACTAATTAAATTAATATTAGGAGCAATCTCCTTATATAGCAGATTACCACCATCTGCGTACTTTGCCAACCCACTTTTCAACCTATCACAAGAGTGAACACATTTTGAATTGAAACCGGCCCATGTGTATTTGCAGCCTCTAAACATAAATCAGAATCCACTTTAATTAAACACAATTGACTTGAATGCGATATTTTGCATCTGTCATACTTTATAACTTCTAGCTAGAAAACCAAATTCAAAACATCTACACACATTTTCTCTGTACCTACATTTTTCAACATACGTGTGTTTTGAAGTATGTATGTTCCATTAAAAGTAATATCAAGCCGATCCTAATTCAAAACGTGCCCACAAGTATTTTACATTTGAAAGTATATAAGAATTCAGGTTTTCACATTTTACATTAAAAGTATATAACGCCGATCCTAATTCAAAACGGTGCACGTGTAACTTCTCGCTAGAAAACCGAATTCAAAACTGCTACACACATTCTTCTCTGCACTTACATTTTTCAACATACGTGTGTTTTGAAATATCTTTCGTTGAAAGTAATATAAAGCCGATCCTAATTCAAAACGTGCCTACAAGCATTTTACATTGAAAGTATATAAGAATTAATGTTTTCACAACTATTTTACATTGAAATGTTTTCACGACTATTTTACATTGAAATTATATAGGGCCGATCCTAATACAAAACGTGACAGACGTATTCTACACATGGAAAATACGTCTGTCGCGTTTTGAATTAGGACCGGCCTTACCTACCTACTACTAACATAATTTACTATATTGTTTAAGTTTGCAATTAATTTCTTATGTTTTGTTTTTGCCATTGGTGATGGCATATTTTCTACTAAGAACGGCAAGTCGGAATGATCGTCGTGCAATTCTTCGGGATAGGTCACATCAACGTCTAGCACATATCCATATTCAGTTTCGTCTGGTATTAGTGTTATATCCACATTTTGTAGGTCATTGTCCAATAACCATTCAAAATTTGAAATCGAAAGATATTGTGACATACTGTGACCCTACAAATTTGTCGCATCTAAATTCATTAAATAGGAACTTTGTTCGACGTTTCGAAACGTTTTCAAATATTTATTATTTGTAATTTTTTTATATCTATACTCTGACAGATTTTGTCTCTGATGCACTTTTTGAAAAAAAAAATGCATTTAAACAATTTTGTTAAAACGTTACAAAAATATCCGCTAGTAACAATACATCGGATTTCAAATACAAATCAGAATAGTTTCCTAACGTTTTGCATTTAAATACGTGCTATATTTCGTTTGCTCGGTCGTATTGTTGGTCGGATACGTGCTCTTCGGTAAGAGTGTCGTAAAAGTCATTTTTACTAAGTAGCGATACCTCGTCTAGTTTCTTTATATCGTCCATGTACGAATACGGGAATATACCTTTTTGTTTTACTAACTGAAACTCCCTATCGTTTGAACAGTACTTTTTCGGTTCACGAAATTCTTTAACTTTTAGATTAGCCGCCAGCATTTCTATCGACGAAACCATAAAATGGTAGGAACCCAAAAATCTTAATTTCAAATACACCTTCTTCTTTTGCCCATTTTCCTTCACTTTTGTGTCGATTAATATGTGCTTGCTAACCGATATGTACTTTTCCTAGTTTTATGCTATTACACTGAGAAAAATGTTTATTGCTGGTAAATATAAATTTATAGCTTGCAAATAAAAAGTTTAGCTAAATGTGGGACAGCGACACAGTTTATTAAGGTTTAATAAACCCAGTTTTCTAACACAAGACTATTTATGGCAATTACTCAATATCCTAATAAAATCAAGTACTGCTGCTAAATAGACAGTGGTTAATTACAGATATTAATCAACTATTAGCTACAAATACAGTAGCTCATAGATCAGAATTATACATTTTATTTATGATAGGTAAGCAGGTAGCAGTTGCTACTCAAATGATGTATTACAGATAGTTATTCAAAGTATTAGTAGGCAATACATTGTATTCTGTCCTGAATATATTTTTCATTATTACAAATACCTGACATATTTGAATACAATAACTATTTATTCATACCAAATACACAATCCATTTACGCATACACCCACTTTAGCAAACACTAATATATAATATATTACTCCTGAATGAACCTATTCATTATTACAAATATGAGTATATTTGTAATGAAATTACTATTTTATTTATACCAAATACACAGTTTATTCAGTATAGTTCACTGGTTAGTAACTACAGTATATAATAATGCTAATGATAACTATAACTCTTATTTGTGGGTAATATACTGTATAATACTCCTTAATACATTAGTCATATGTGGCAGGTATAGGGTATATTTGGGATTAGTAAATAATTTATTACAGATTATAAAAAAAGGTAAACTTTGTTAATTCAATTAATTTTTATTCATTTATGTACAAGTACATAAAACTGTAAACATAATTGTAATTCATACAAGATGAGAGCATGTACCTACCAAACCATATATAATTATGACAATTTTTCCTTTTACATTATTTTCTTGTATACTTATACAAGCATATAGAATGTATTTCACACACAATATATGGTTTGGTCTATACCACTGCCCTAATAATAAACTGATGTATACAATAAAAAAATAGCTAATAATTATCTACATAAAATCAGACGGAATTGACATCAAATAAATCAAAATTATAAGTTAATGAGTACAAAAGAAGAAAACATAAAATTATGTACATGATACCAGAACATACATATAAGTGTAAATAAAAGTAAAATTAAACCATACGATTGCGAGTACAGAAGTAACTAAACCTGCGAATGCAATTAATCGTTTATTATACATAGAAATGTTAAATATAAACTGCTTCTGTAAAATGCCTTTAGTGCACAAACAAGCATATGGTCCTTTAATGAGTGTGGTATATTTTAATTAATTAATAAAACATTGCAATATAGTTCTTATCTAATACAGCTGAAATAATAAGATTTTGAGCAAAAAACACGTCACATGCCAGAATGCATTTCTTATATTTGTAACTAGAGCTAACTTCAAAAGCATACAAATGTTCGTTAAACAATAATGTTTGATATTCTTCATAAACAAAACAAACTTCTTCCTGATCATTTATGATTATGTTAATAATTGCACCAAAACGGGTAATTTATGTTTTCAACATGAATAATATCACCAATTCTATAGCGATAGTTGTTTATCTCAATTGTTTTACAAAATACTGCCTTACAGTCAAAGTTTTCAAAAGATCCACTTGAAATGGAGCAAATATTGTCAAAATCTGGCAAAACAGAACGAATTAAAACACAGTCGTGTTTCTCATACACAATATTATCCTTAAAACCTTTCTCTGCAGCCAGTCGAAATGCAAGTTTTAATTGATGTTTAATACCTAAACTGTGGGTAATATTTACTCGTGATGAAATAACGTTAGCATTTAATTTTGATTCGCTGTGTTTTGATTCGTACCTTAAACTGGATAAGTGTTTTAATGGACCAACTTTTCTCATTATAGCGGGATAATGTACTAAATTATGATACTTTGGTCGTAATGGCAAATTAAACAAAGTTTTATATAAATTGTGATGCTTTTCAACCAAATCTTGTAGTGAATTGCAAGTATAAATTGTCACTACATCGGAAAGTACAATATCTAAAATCTTTCGAAGCAAAATGTAAAGTTCCCATAATTTATTTCCATTGGGAACAATTGAACCTAACAATACCCCAGCATATAAAATGAAACATTTCATTTCTGCACAGGACATCTTCAATTTATTTTTTTTAATATTATTCAATTCAATTATTGGTGGCTTGTTGGTTTCTTTTCCATAATTGAAGTATTTAATTTTAACATTAAGATTATTGATTGAAAATAACTTATCAACTACAATGAATTGATATAAAATTTCAACTATATCATATACGGCCACTCCCTCAAAAATATCATGTGATATATCAACAGCAAAATTCTCAGTCACATGAAAAGAATTAATCTGATTAAAAACACATTTCTCCTTTATTCCGGTTTGACCAACATCATGTAATTTTACGTCAGCCTCATAGTTTTCAAAGTTACGTATAGTTGCGTTATTTTGAACAACCTGTTTTTCCATTTCAATCCGACTACAATTACAAAATCTACCATAATGATTAGCACGGAAGCTTTGAACAAATCCCAACATAGTATTTAATCCAAGATTATCTCCTAGAAACAATGCAAGACAAAAATATATTTTATAAGATGTATCTGCAATGGTAATCGTTACACCATTGGTCTCCAAATCATTGCAGTCTTCAATCAATTTTGAAAAACCACCTTTGCACCAAAATACTTTAAATCAACACTATGGAACAAAATTGTTAGAAATATATTTTGTAACTGCGACCTGTACTTATCTGGTATACATGGCAGTGAAAATAAACGGCTCCTAATTTATGGATGCCTGCATGGGACCCTAAAGGATTACCACATTCATATTCATCAAAGTAAACAAATAATGGTAGAACTATTGCTTTTTTTACTCAAATGTTTTATTTTATTTTTCCAAAATTCAGTTTGAGCTATATTTGTTATGTGCATTTCCTCATTTAATTGCTCAGAGTATTTTAAAATTACAGACAATACATTTGGCAGACATAAAAAAGCTATTAAAACCTTACTAATTGATATGTGCTGTGCCTTATACGTTTGAGGCGAAGCTACATTATCTCTAACATTATCATATCTTTGCCCCACAACATATTCAACAGGGGGAATATAAAGTTCTAGTTTTTCCAAATAGGTAAATCTCCTATATTCAGTATTAAATTGTTGAAATACATGTTGAATTTCATAAAAGAATTATTTAAATGATCTGAATCCTCTTGGTTAATTTTGTATTTAGTAATAAATTTAGACATTAACAAAGAAAACATATTCAGCTGTCTTTTTAGCAAATCATCCATGTTTTCAATTATAAATTGTACATGTTTTCTGGTCAATGAACCATCTGCATACAAACTAGTAATGAACAACAGTGCATTATTGTGTATCTCATTTTTAAATTCTAAAAAATTATCAAAATTATCAATAATGTTATTGCGTGTATCAGTAATTTAATCAATTAGATTAGAACATTCCGAGGATGCTCCATTTTCACTATTTTCCAATTCAAAAAAATCTACATTGGAAAAGTTGTCTTCAGTATCAATTTTCTTTACTACCAACTGTGCTGTTTGAGTGGAACTATTGGAATGTTTTTTATTTAAATGTCTCTTAAAGGAATTGATAGAATTAAAATCTCTAAAACACCGAATTTCATTACAACTAAATTTACTATTGTCTATAAATCCATGAATTAATCTCAAGTGGGTAATCAGGGACTTGGTATTCAAAAATAGATTTTTACAAACACTACAGGAAGGCATTTTTACATTTAAAGCAATATTAGAGCCAAAATATAATTAGAACAAATAAGTATTGAAAGTTGTTAGTTGTAAAAAGTATACACTTTTTATGAAACAAAAAATTGGTATTGTAGTAAACATAAAATAAAATTACTTAAGCTAGTTTACTCAAATGAAAATTTATGTCGGAAATAACACATGCGGTGCTTCCTACTTTACTAGTAACATTCGTTTTAAAAACAAGTTCTTGAATAAGGTACCACACGTGCTTTGATTCGCCAGGGTACTCTAAGTTAAGAGCATGATATACCTTATAAAGAAGTTCCAAACAACGTATAGCACTATCACATTTGTAAGTAACGTCATTAATAAAAATGTAAAACGCTTTCACATCAGCATCTTCGTCCCCTACAATGGCTCCAAATGGTTGCAGAGGCAAATCATACGACTGTAGTTTGTGCTTCCTTCTTTCAAGTACACCAGTTATTTCAGCAAAATCCTACAAACAATAAACACATCTTACAAATAAGTTCTAATACTTTATCTAAATATAATTTTTATAATCTTGTCACTTGTCAATTAAAATTATAGAAAGATGGCGTTGGCTTTAATTTCATGCATATGGTATAGCTGCTGGTTGTTGGCAGCACAAATATTATGACAATTTACAAATAAAACCCCATACCCTAGTAATAGTAAACTGTTCTACGCTCAGAGAAAATTTTATGAAAAATGACACTATGTTTTTATCGTATCATTGACTATTATACGTTCATTTTGTTGAATTTTATTGATAATTATGAATCTCATAATGCGTTAGTTACGACTCCATAATACGTTTAGTTACAAAGCGATATACTACCTTTGATCAACAATTAAAAAAAAACGACTAAATTAACATTATACTTCAAAATCTAGACAGTTTTCAATATAAATGTTAAAAGTTTAACAATTTTGAAGTTTGAAAGTTGTCAATGATACGACAAAGCTATGAATGCAACTCGATTATTAGCAATTTAAATCCATCTTGGACGTTGGCAGGTGACTCGGCTCTCGCTTCGTCACCTAGCAACGTCCTCGATAATTATAAATCACATAATAATCTTGTTACATTAATAGCTATAAACTCATTGTTTTTGTATCATGTTTAAAACAAAACAACAAAACGTTTTAAACAACACTTTTGTTTTAAACAGTGTTTAAAACACTTAGTTTTCGACATTTTGTTTAATACACACAACCCTAGATCTGAAGTTGTTCATACTGCAAGAATATCAACATAAGAGTGCATACAGAGTGTATCGAAAAATACATGCGTCAAAAACTAAGTTAGATGGCAAGATATGAAATAGTGTGACACCTTAACAGGTAGATGCAATGCCCATAAAGCGACATCATGCAGTACCGAGAAAGTTTCTGGACTAGTATTATATTATCATCAAAAGTTTACAATGAAAAAGGAAATATTTAAAGATGAGTATGCCTATAAAATAAATTTCAATTTATGCTGTTTATTAAATGTACCCTAACCCAACCAAACAACTTCCTGATACATTTGTTTTTCAAAATCTGTACTTGCTATTTAATATAGTCAATAATCAATCACATAAAATTTAAATATTACCTTAACCTTCAAAATAAAGCTTTCCTGTACTTCTAATCTTGACGGTCTCCAAATTCCATGCTTTTTAGAATTTTTAACTGTAACGGGTGAGAATAAAATGGTAGTAATAATAGCGCCTTGGAAGAAATATCTTAAAAATAATATACGTTAAAATATTTACATATAGAACTATCACTTATTTTACCCTTCATGCCATCATCTTTCATAATTAAGTTTCTTTCTCGTCCTTCTAAAATTATGGCTTGAGCAATGTTAGGCCACTCCTTATAAATGATATCGATTTTATCTTCATTTTCTTTATTAAAATCAGATTCTACCTAAAAGAATAAACATAATGTAAACAGAAATATTGTTCTGTTAAAAATGTCATATTCCAGAAATAAACCTTATTGTTACCCTTAACTCAATTTATGAACCAAACAAACCTACCTATGCACATATAGAGACGAATCGATATGAGTAAATACGAGTACATACTCGATACTTTTCCTTCAATACCAAGTACTTTTGGTATCAATACTTTATGACCGAGTACTGAGTAGGTATCGGTAAAAAGTACTTGTATTGGTACTCATTTGTGCATGGGGTTGGCGCACGGTAGTATCATGCCTAATAATTTTGGTGTGAAAAATAATAAGCTTATGTACCATTCACCTTACTTACAAAATGGGTCCGCCAAAGTCTAGTGTATGGTTATATTTCGATAATCAAGATAACATAAATGCTAGATGCAAGAAATGTTTTAAACCCGTGTGATACTGTGGCAGTATACTTCTAACCTGCATAAACACATGAAAACCCATCCTGATTATATTTCACGTTCATACTTTCATGCACGTTTCACAAACAATAAAGTATAACAATTTTAATTATTGTTTAATGCAACCTAATAAAGTGAAATTAATGTAATGCATTTAATTTCATAAATATATTTGTGAAACGTGCTTGAAAAAGGTCATCGTGCATAAACCTTTATTTCTACATTCAAAATTTAACGATACAAGTAGGTATCAATACTTTTCATTCAATAGAGAGTATATATCAATACTTTCTTTTGATACCACTACCGAGTAAAAGTATCATACCAATACGGTATCGATTCGTCCCTATGCACATATTCAATTGTCTTTTATAGGTTAGTTAAAATCATTAGCTTACCAATTCTATTCCATAGTATAATCTTAAGCAAGGAATTCATTATAAAGTTCTTCCAATTCGTAATGTTTGTAATTATTCTTCCTCAATACAAATGTTTCCTCCCAAGCGAGTAAAATTTTTCATATGGTTCGAGTGCAATTTTCAAGAAATTTATTTTATTGTCATCTGCCTCAATCGGAATTGAAATCTGTGATGATTCTTGGGGGCTGCTACTATCGTCTCTATTTGCATTTGCTAATCGTAATGCAGCTTTCAAGTTTATATAGCGCGACCACAATTTACCCCGAGCAGGTTGTCGCCGAAGTCCGTGTTTTGGCGAACTGAATGGTATATAATATGTTTCTGCACTTTCCCCAGGAAAAAATGCAGCAATTTCCTTTGCAGCTTTAACGAATTGACTGGATTTTATTCTAAAAATAAAATTATGTCAATAAAAAGTTTCTCAAAAGAATTATAAGTAATTACTCCAATTTAGACTGGCAAAGCGTGCTTCCATTTACAAGCGACCCAACAATAATCTTAGCAATTTTACTCCTTAAGCAGCTATTTAGTTTTTTTCGGTTGGTCAAAATCACCTGCCCTTCGGCAGTTTTATTGAACAGCTCTTCAAGGTTCTAATTAAAGATTGAATATAAAAAAATACTATTAAATAAAAATTAAACCTTGTCTGAGATATTTCCCCTATAGTCAGTAAAGTTTTGTGTTGCTGATAAAGTATCAGTTCCTAAGGGTAATACTTGAACCTTAAACGCTTTTCTTAGTTCATCATCTGGTTCTATAATCATACAAGTATCATCGAATGAAAAATTGCTTCCCAAGGTATCAGAATCAGACGCTGTTTCAAAGTTCTAAAATGAAAAAATTATAATGTGCATGCATGAAAAGCTATCTAATATGGTAGAATACATTAGCTGAAAGCTGATGCTTGGAATTATTCAAATATTCTGTATATTTCTTTTTAAAAATAAGTCTAGGTCCGCTGAGAGCAAATAAAAGCTGAATTGTTTCTGAATCCAAGAGCTCAAAACTTTCATCATCAATCCCTTGCTCTAAAAAATAAAATAAAAAGCAATAAAGCATGCAAATACTATTTAAGCAGTAGGCGGCCATTGTTTAAACTTATTCAGGGGTAAACATAACTTGTATTATACTTACTTGAAAAGTTTTCAATATAGGGCTGGAACCCCCATTGCTTTAGTAACGATGTGTACGCGAATTCCATAATTTATATTGGTTAATTAAACATAATCACATATAATAAAAGCTTTATTTAACATACAAGAATGTAAGAAGGAAATGCACCGTGAACCAAACCAAAACGTACGAGAGTCATTATACGCTTTTAGCATTGCCGTGTGACATTTTGTGGCGCGCGCATATTGTGCTATTGAAGGGAAGTGGAACTCATATCATTTCCGAGTCCCGAAAACTAACGATTCTCCATGAATATCAAAGTAAATAATAAATTTAGTTGTGATGATATACCATGCATTTGGAGTAAGAACACAGACATATATTCTACTAACCTTGTTTAATTATGCCTAATATCCTTGTGTATTGGAAGTATTTAATAATTTCAGTGTATTTATGGGTAATAAATGCATATTACCCTTTACTAAGCGAGTAATTGCTATAAGAAACTTATTCCAAGAAACTGCGTTTATTTGGCATTAACACTTAAGAAGTTTGCAGGTAATAAAATATATATTAATGGTTATTAAATTCAACTTAGATATACAGTTTATTTAAACCATTTTTCTTAGTGTACGTCCAAACGTTCTGGATTTTTAAACAATGCTTTTATAAATAAATTTGAGTCATAGCCCGTTAAATTATGAAACAAAATCGGAATGAAAATGAAAGAAATGTCGGTAGTTTGTAATGTAAATTACAGTTCGAGTTTGCAGCACCTGGAGTTTTTATGCCAGTAATGTGTCAGTGGTCTTTTACGTCCCCTCTCCCAACCACTAAATGCTTTTTGAAATATATAGCAAGTGGTAGCTTCCCGCATTTCTTCCTTTTCTTCATATGTAAGCGGTACCATTTGCACGATATTTTCAAGTACTTATCGTACAATACTTTAATCTCCTTTTTCCAACATTTACACAAATTTTCGGGTACAGTCTTCGCCCCTATAGCTAATAAATTTGGACGCGCTATCGTCAAACGAACATTTTATATAGTGGGCGCACGAGTGTGGTTCGTGAATATGTGTCTCGCTTGTAAACTGATTTTGGGGATTCGGTTGTTACGTTTGAATTGGTCTTAGTACGGATTCTAAATTAGCTTATACTACAATAGGAACTTTCATCTGATTCTTTAACCTCTCGAATTTTAATATGTTCTTATACGTCACATTCCCGTATTTGTCCACGCTTGCTTTGGGAGTAGGCAATTCGGTGTACATGTGATTACAGTCGTGCTTTTGATGCCGGTTCAACTACCACAAGTTCTAAACCCCTGAAAGCATCCACCACATAAATACAATTTTCTCTTACCTCTGGACAATTGACTCGCACCAATCGCGACATATCTTTGATACAACAATAGTGACTGTTCCCAGCGTTATCGTCAATAAGTATAGTTCAAGCAATTTAAAATCGGAGGGCGTCATCAATATTTATGATGTAATGCAGAAGTACCGTTGCTGTTATGAAAATGTTAAAATGTTGTGACTACAAGCACGATTAGCGGGTATATAATATTATCGATTTTTATTGGTATTATTTAGAGTGGTATGATTGGTTAATAAAAAGTTCGCGTGTTTCAAACTGTGTTATTATATTACAAAAGTAGAAATTACAAGTTATTTATTAAAGAAGTAATATCATCATTACCACTGGCATTTAAAAACCAAACGTTTAATTTTTAACGGTGCTATTTTACAATGACCACATCGGGATCGGGGGGAGTGTTAGGGACAGTAAAGACATAAACGTTGTTTACAATAAATTAAATTACGCAAAATGGTTGTTTATATAGATAAACAAACTCCTATACATTAAAATTATGCAAAAACTATGAAATTACAGAAAGTATTGAAAAGGATACTCTAAAGTCTAGAACAAATACAATAGCATTAATATATAGAGACAATGTGTAGAATTTTGTGAAAATCTCGACTTGGATAATGTTACAAGAATACTTTTGTAGTAAATGAAAATTAGTGGAATGGAAAAAACTACTTCAATTTGTGTATTTAACGACAACAATGAATTGCTTTATTTCAAAATATAAGCTCGATATGAGAAGACATTTTTGTTTCTTGCCTTAAAATATCACAAGCTGTTACTCATCACAAGTATTTTCGTTCATATTATTTATTAACGATGTATCAACTTCATATACAATCAATAAATGTTAAATTATAGACATTTGTAAACAATGAAAAGTATTTTATTATTTCAGGTTAAGTGAGTCGGACAAGTTCATTACATTTAAAATATGTATGTGTAGAAATTTTCAAGGCTAATCGAAAAACTTACACGGAGGAAAATTTTAAGAAAAATGTTTAGAATTACTTAACCTAACTGTTAAAAATTTTTTACATAAAAAACCTCACACTTAAACTAAATTAATCTGCCCTTCATCTAAACACACTTCATAGGCATTATGTCCCTTTTTTTACTAACAATGGTACAAGGACCTTTAAATAACAAAACAAACTTTTTAATTTCACTACCCCAGACGCAGATTGAGGATGAGTACGCACCCAAACTTTTTCACCTACGTCGAAAGAAGTTTTGAACTTATGTTTTATATCATGGCGAAGGCGCTTCTTTTCAGCTTTTGAAATCAATCGTTCGCGAGCCAGGAGCACCATTTTTTCACCGCTATCCCCCGATTTTTCACTTTCAGGAAAATTAATAAACTTTGAAAACTTTCACACTTTTTCTCTTCCAAAATGAAGCACTTCTGGAGTATAGCCAGTACTATCATGACATACACCATTCAGAAGCCTTTCAATCTTTTTTACATAATACATCCCCCTAGGAGAAATAATATGTCCTAAAACACAAACTGATTTTCTCGCAAAATAACATTTTTTTTAACTTTACGGTAACCCCAGCCGCCTTTAATTTACGAAAAATGATAACTAAACGCTCTATGTGAAGGATTCACAAAAAACTACTAATATGTCGTTTACATACGGGATTGCAAATTTTAATACCTCAGCACCCACGACATTATACAAGGCCCTTATAAAGCTGCCCACCGATGTTGATAAGTCAAACGGCAGGACCTGAAAAACATGGGTCTGTCAGTCAAATAAAAAACCCGTATACTTTTGATGTTCTGCAGGTATAGCTACCTGCCAATAAGACGCCGTCAAGTCAAGCGTACTAAGACACTGACCTGGACTGAATTCATACAACAACTCACAAGGATTCGGTGGAATTACCCTATCCTTCTCCACTCTCTTATTTAGATAGCTTGCCTCAAGGCAAACCCGAATGGTCCCATCTTTCCAGCGGACTGATATATTCTGTTCGGCGTATTTCTACGACCCCCATTCTTTCCTCTCTTTTATTTGTTTACTAGCTTCCTCACGAAAAGCATAGGGAATTGAATATTGTTTACAGGCAAAAGGAGAATAATCAATTAAATGGATTTCGTGAACGTAACTCTTGATTAGTCCCGGATGATTTGAAAATATGTCCCTATATTCAAAGAACAAATTTTTTAACACTTTTTTTACGACAGTCAACGACTCGGCCTTATCGGCAACTTCTGCAATTTCCTGCGAAGGGAACAACACAGGAAATTTCTTTCTATTATAATAACTTGTACGACCCTTTTTTATCTCGCTTATTAAGATATGTACGCCCGAATTTGGTTCGCCCACAAACTTTAACTCTTGTACCTCAGCACAAAATTTACCTCTCAGTGAACCCCTGGCAAAATTAATAACTACTTCATAATCTTGCATCTAGTCGCATCCCAAGATTACATCTCTTACCAACCCCGGAATCACCAAAAATGGGTAATTAATTAAATGCTCACCTATTTTTAGGCTTAAACAAGCCTGTTCTTTAACAATCACACCTTTTTCCCCATGCTCCCGTTAACTGAGCGTTTCTACATGGCACCCTAGACACTGTAGAATTATTCTGCACCACCCTCTTTAAAAACTTTCCGAAATTCCCGTTATCTGAGACCCGGAATCTACCAACGCCTTTACGCCAATCATATCATTAACCAAAATATCAACCGACGGAATTAGCGCGACAGGTTTCAACTGCACATCCCGCGCCTCTTCCTCAATAACTTCACCGAAATCTGAATTAAAAATAGTCATAACCTTTCATTGATTCTTTTGGGTAGCTTCAGTTTCTGATCGATTATTTTCAGATCGGTCCTGCTCGACACAATTTTCCTGTGCCACTCCATTCTATTCTGACTGCTATTTTGTGCGGCATTACTAACATTGCTCGAACAAAAATTAACGTTTCGATAAAACCTCCACTATTCGAACGAGGAGCTTGACCCCTGTTATTTGGGAGTACCTCGTATGAAGCATCAATTTTTCAAAAATGAGCTTCTACCTCTTTCATAGTAGCCAAACCCGAATTCAAAATGCCCCTTTTGATTTCCATATCAAAATGGTTCATTACCCAATTAATAAGCTCTTTCTCTGACAAAGTTGACAAATGTTGCCAGTTCGAACTTTTCATCGATCATTGTTATCGCTATGTTCCACCAACGCGCACGCAGGCGTACAGTCTTACGAGGTCTAACTGTTAACGCTACAAACGTCTCCGTACCAAACTAACACCCTTAACCTAAGTATATCGTGCGCGAGTAAATAAAACGCAAGGATACTTAAAATATTCTGTTGATTTATCCGCCAAGGTCAAAGAGATCTATGAATTTCATTTGTGTAGCTGTTCTGCGTCGTTGATACGCTGTGAGCGAATCCCATTGTCATCTGTATGGCCACTTCTGTTCTTTACCGAGTAAGGACTATTTGCGTACTTCTATTACTTTTAGTTACTAAAAAATAAGTAAAATGGGTTCTTCACATACTGGAGAACTATCATTTATATGTGCATTCTGTAACTATTCCGCATCATGCAAAACACGACTGGAAAGCCATATGCGTACACATACTAACAAGCGACAATTTACGTGTGATTTATGTGAATATTCTGCATCGCACAAAATTATCCTACGGATCCATGTGCGCTCACATATTAATGAACGACTATTTCAGTGTAGTTTATGTGATTATACAACTTTACAGAAAGGTGATTTACAAGGACATGTACGATTGCACGCTAACGAACGAGCATTTGTGTGTAATTTGTGTAACTTTTCTGCAACTTTGAAAAACGTCCTGATACTCCACATGTACTCCCATACTAACAAATGCAATTTATGTAGTTACAGCTCCATTTCGAAAAATTGTTTAAGAGTTCATATGTGTTCCCATTTTAGGGACCGCTTTTACCGATGCAACTTATGTGATTATTCTACGTTGCAAAAAAATGACTTGGAGGTTCACGTGCGAGCACATACTAACGTACGACCGTTTACGTGTAATCTATGTGAGTACTCAGTCTCACAAAAAGTACTTTACGGAATCATTTGCGCGCGCATACCAATGAGCAACCATTTCAATGCTATCTATGTGATTATAAAACGTTAAACAAATTTAACTTGAAGGCTCATATACGATTACACAATAAAGAACGATCATTCATCTGTAATCTGTGTAGCTTCTCTACGACTAGAAAACATATTCTAGTCGACCATACGCGGGTTCACTTCAACGCCCGACCATTCGCATGCAATTTCTGTAACTACCGTTCAGTTTGGAAGAACGCATTAAAGGTACACATGCGTTCCCATTCTGACGAACGACCCTATCGATGCAACATATGCGATTATTCTGCGTTACAGAAATCGCATTTACAAGTTCATATGCGTTCACACTTTAAGGAACCGCTACTTGTGTGTGATGTATGTGGTTTCTCTGCTATCGGGAAACGTGATTTGAAACGGCACATGTCATCTCATACTTCCGAACGCCCATTTGCGTGTAATCGATGTCGCTATTCTTCAACGTGGAAGCACGTTTTGAAAATTCACATGAGTTCCCATACCGAGGATGAGCCATTTTTATGCACTTTCTGTGATTATTCAACAGTAGAAAGAAGTAGCTTGCGGCTGCATATGAAATCGCATGCCAACAACTATCCATTTACATGCAGTATATGCGGCTACTCCGCTATCCGGAAAAGTCAGGTTGAAGTTCATATAAGAACACATACTAACGAACGACCATTTACGTGTAAATTATGTAGCTATTCTACGGCTTGGAAAAGTGGTTTGACGTACCATATGCGCGTGCATACTAACGAGCGACCGTTCTCATGTAATGTGTGTGGTTATTCTGCAACACAAAGGAAAACGTTACGTACACATATGCGTACGCATACTAAAGAAAGACCATTTGCGTGTACCTTATGCGATTATTCTGCATCTCAGGCAAGTACTTTGAGGTCACATTTACGATCACATACTAACGAAAAGCCGTATGCATGCAATTTGTGCGAATATACAGCAACGTATAGAAATAGTTTGCGCCGTCATGTGCGGTCGCACACTGACAAACGACCATTCGAATGCAATGTGTGCGGTTTTTCCACATCGTTGAGAGCTAATTTGCAACGACATGTCCAGATACATTACTAACACATGCTATACTTAGACAATTGGTGTGTTTATTAGAAAATTCCGAAGGAAGCGCTGAAACGGTGTAGAATCACATGCTAGCAACTGGCCAATGGTCGGTATTTTAAATTTGGTATGTTCACATTTGTTGAAAAATTAAAACTTTGTTTGGAATTCCCTTGGTGTATATTTGTAATTATTGTTATTATTTAATTATTTTATTAATTTGATGCTTATATTTAATAATTTACTACTTTTTTTCACGTTAAAAACTTTCCGAAATTCCCGTTATCTGAGACCCGGAATCTACCAACGCCTTTACGCCAATCATATCATTAACCAAAATATCAACCGACGGAATTAGCGCGACAGGTTTCAACTGCACATCCCGCGCCTCTTCCTCAATAACTTCACCGAAATCTGAATTAAAAATAGTCATAACCTTTCATTGATTCTTTTGGGTAGCTTCAGTTTCTGATCGATTATTTTCAGATCGGTCCTGCTCGACACGATTTTCCCTGTGCCACTCCATCCTATTCTGACTGCTATTTTGTGCGGCATTACTAACATTGCTCGAACAAAAATTAACGTTTCGATAAAACCTCCACTATTCGAACGAGGAGCTTGACCCCTGTTATTTGGGAGTACCTCGTATGAAGCATCAATTTTTCTCAAATGAGCTTCTACCTCTTTCATAGTAGCCAAACCCGAATTCAAAATGCCCCTTTTGATTTCCATATCAAAATGGTTCATTACCCAATTAATAAGCTCTTTCTCTGACAAAGGTTGAGCTAAATATTTAGCTACTTTAATTATCTTAAGAAAATAATCTGTACGAGATCCCGTTTCGTAAAATCCGTATTTAACACTGAAAAGTGTCTCCTTTCCTGTTCTATGCTCCAGTAATGCAAGAGAAATTGTGATTTAAAATTTTCAAATGACGAACACTCTTTTATTTCAGCCCAATCTTGAGCCAAACCTCTTAAACAATTTACCGCAAAAAATACTTGTTCGTACCCCCCACATCTTTCCAAACTGTAATATATCCTCGATTCTGAATCGTTACCGACGCCCCTGCATTTACATCCTCTAAACCCCCACATTCTCCGTCTTTTCTATCTTCTTGTTTCTAAATTCCTTTTTCTCATCTAAGGCCGACGAAAGTTGGGAAAATCCCTCGCTTAAATTTACGTTTAAATTTTTCAAAGCATCGCTTAAACAATTTTTGACTAGGGCCGACAAACTGTTATTTACTTCGCTCATTATCTTCCGCAACGAGTCTTCTAATGCACCTTCCTCTACGTCATTCTCTACCGAACACCGCAATTCTGCGTTATATTATCAACCATTTCTACTCACTAATCGAATTATCCGTATTTCAACAAATGTTTATACCTCACTAGACCTCTCACAGTTGTTTATTCGCTCCACTAGTTGGCGCCATAATGTAGATGTCAATCCGTGCCGAGCACGAAGAAAAACGTGATACTCTTAAATGATCTCAGGGGTTCGGGTTAGCAAATATACAACGACAGACTGTAAGCAAAATAACATTTATCATTAACTGCTAAAATACATACAGGAATTACTTCACACGTCGTACCGCTAGTAATAAAAAGCCAACTTAACAATGTTTATAACGTTTTATAATACGTCCAATTAAATACCCCCTTAATGCGAAACGTTTACGGCACTTGCTAGCCCACAAATTATCTGACTAAAATAAAGGTCAAACACTGTAGCATTATTTTGAAATGTTAACGTTTTATTAGATTAAATAATTAATTAAATTTCAATAACTTGTATAACTTATAAGCAAAACTCCATAATAAATTACCGTTATATTTTAATAAGCAACCCTTATAATAAAGACCAGGTTTAGAAATAGCTTTAGGCTAAAACATTATAAATTCCAGCGGGTGTCATAATAATTTAAAGCTCCAACCTTGCAAACCAAATACTATAACCCTTTTAAAACTTATGGAATAGTACCTTTTAACGTAAACAAAAAAAAGCAATTTTCAGTTGTAAAACTTAATTATCCCGACACGGTCCGCTTGAAAAATGTTAGGCGAGCATTTTTCACAAAAATACACCCTCGTTCGGATGAGAGGTAAAATGGAGGTCCCGTGTGTGAGTGTTGTCACGCACGTTAAAGATCCCTACCTTGCTTGGAACAGCAAGGGTTCGGCAAAATTCCAAATTTTCCAGGTAAAAAAAACTCGCTTCCTGGCCAATGTAGTACCTTCGGGTGGAGCATTGGAAAATCAAATGTAATGTAAAACTTAATTTTCTTAATATTTTCGTGATTGACAACGGGGTTATAGAAAACGAAACATTACAAATAGCCAAACTATTTTCCAATTTGATTTGATCAAAGATTGCAAGTAATTTTAAGTAGTCTGGAGACAGCTATTGTATTAAAAATCCATTTTGGCGCGGGTTCGGCTATCCGGTCTTTTGTCAATGGCAGACAACTGTCGCCAATAGGTATAGTCCAAAATTCAGTATTAAAATTCCAAGAATGTACAACATATTTAAACCCTTAGAAAAATAATTGCTTTCCGTGACCCTCATCTTGAAAGGGGTTGGATTTGGTTTCTACAATCTTGTTTTTGGGAGGTTCTGTTAATAGTCATTGGATAACAGAAATATGACGTAGAATAATGGTTTAGGGTAGAATTAATATATAACTTAAGGCATTAGTCAAAAGACGAAGATTCCAATGGGATTGTCTGTTGTAAAAAGGTAGAAAGAAACGTAGTCAGAGAAGTTCGCTGGTAGCGTTTTCCGGCATCACAGATATGATATTGCACTTAGTATCACGATAGTGAAATTGGAAAGAAGTAATTAACTCTTCCAGTTCGCGAGGGTTACGCCCGTGTGTTCACGGATTTATAAGTGATATAAAGTATATAATAAAAAGCTTGTATGCGTGTTATGCACAAATTAACTTAAGCTTAATAAGATCCTGCCAGGTACATGTGCCATTGTATTAATTGAATAGTTGCGAAGATCCAGAGCAACAAGCGACATTCTCTCCCCCAATTTAAAAGCTGTTCTGCGTTGGAAAGCAAGCCATCAAACAATTGACGATTTTTAGTAAGTAAGTTTTTAGTTAATTTATTTGTTAGGCCGTTTTGGCCATAAACCGTAGGATTAATTTAGTGTAAAATTTATAAGATAAGTTTCTTCCATATAAAGTGTTTGGGAATTACTTATGTGCGTAAAATTATCATAATTCCATATTCGCCCATTCAATTAAACTTCTAAATTAAAATCAATAAATTTCCTAATGTAAGAGGTTCACGTTCATTACTCTGTTAATTAAATAGTTTTTGTTTGTCGTTGATTAAGTCAAAAGTTTTTTTATTTTTTTTTATCATGAAAGTTGCATAAGTAGTCAAAAAAGTAAGAATTTATTAAAAGAAACAATTGTCCTCCTTGGGATGACGAGTCTCTCAAGGTTTTGCATGAACATTTGAACATTCTCGACTTGTCTGGCTCCCTTGGTAATTGTCATTAAGCCACAATATTTAGAAAGGTACGTGCCAAATTTTTTTGTAGTATATTATATATTAATTTAGCCCTTTCTGCAAAATTTTAACCTTCTATATGATCCACGACCTTCCGCTAGCTAGTGCCGGTGACCCCCCTTTAATTTTTATTTTACAGGCCGCCCCCATTTTATAATTTTAATGAAAAATATATACTTAGTAGCTTTTCCGCCTGTAACAACACTTACGTTCTAGAAGTCCTTGCAGGTGCAAGTGTAAAAATACCTGCCGGTACGCCGGGCGGCTCTATCACAATAATCCTTCACTGTACTTGCCGTTTACACATGCAGTTCACACAACACAATCGTCAATTACCTTAAATTACGCTACAAAAGCATCTTCATTACTCGTAACGATTTCATAATATTTCTCGCTAAATCTCAAAAACACAACTAGCAAACATCGGCAGATGATATTTACCGAGTAAATATCAAAGCGTTTATACTAGAGGTTTATGTACATCCCACCAAAATACATTATAATTAATAAATCTGATACTCCTCGGCGTAGGCAGCTGGCATAGCTACCTGTATCTATGCGCGTCTAATCATAAAACTAACTACTCGCCCTCCGATTGATCTTCTTAGCTATGCACCCTATGTTTTATCAGCAGGGTGGAAATGCCAGGCTGATGTAGTTACCGCGCAGTGCCCATATTTTAAATAATCCTATGAAATATAAGATTAATATATGTTTACATATATGGCGCGTTACAAAATATATCTTGCAATATTATATACACTTGCAAGATTATCCTAATGAGGGGATGAAATAGTGACCTCTTAGAGAGTGCTCTTTGAGTTTCCCTTCATTATAGATATCCGCAATACTTTTATTTGTTTGTCGACTGATTTCGAATACCTTCTGAAGTTACTTCTATACAAACGTAAAGCTTTAATTGTACAAATAACTATAAATGTACAGAGTTATTTAACAGATGTACTATTTTAAATTTAAAGAGACCTTTTAGTCAAACTCAACTGACAACTGTAATCATAAAAAAACTACCCAAAACGTTCGCTTGACAGCCAAGCCTACATTACAATACTCCCCCTTTGGATCTCACTATCGTCCCGTGTGTGATCCAACATTCAGAAAGAGTTGGTCTTCTTTTTCCGAAGATTGTATCTCCTCTCTGGTGCATTTATCTTTTCAGGTGTTCGAACATTAGTAGGGTAGCTAAGCCGGTTTGGCAACAGAGATCCACAGCAAGATATGTATACGCCGATTCGAGAACAATATGAACAGCTAAGCCGCTTTGGGAAACAAAACGTGCAGCAAGATATGTATACGCCGCTTTGAGAACAAAATTGTCTTTGTGTGTAAATTTGTTGCGTCGGGGGGTCGTTAGGTCTTTGGGGTGTGCGTTCGGCGGGGTCGTTAGATTTTTGTCGTGGGGTGGTGCGCGTGCGCTGGGGTGGAGATATTTTCTTAAGAAATTTTTTTAGCAGCGTTCCCGACGTTAAATATTAAATTTTAAAAAAATGTTGTGTGTGTAGAAAATGGAGTTCACGTGTTGGTTCGTATTTTTCTGGGGTAGGTTAAGCTAAAAATTAAAACGCCGCTGTGAAGAATTTTTAATATTAGGCAAACGCGTGCAAGTGGTAAAGAGTGTTTTAGCTCTCCTCATAAGCTGCGTTTTGTACGAAGTAGCAAATAAAATTAAGAAAATATACGAAATGTTATATGATGGAGGTCAAATTTTAAACGTTTGCAGGTAAAATCTTGTAAAAAAGAAGTCGTTCACATCTCGCAATTTCAATGTCGCGATAAAATACTAAGAATTTGCATGCAGTCGAATATAACAACGTGTTTTTTATCTGGCAATATATATGTAAATCACGTCGACATTCGACTTTTAATATAATGTATTTAATTAACATAAGGTGTGTTGCAAAAACATTTCAAGACAGGTATGTCGTATATCCTTTTGGTTACATCATCCCAAAATAATTTATACAAGTACACTGAACTTGCAGTCGGATCTAACATATAATCTTTTAATTATACCCGTATGAATTTAAAATATATGCAAATTATACCACCTTTCATCACGATTTATTTGACTCTCAAATTATTTGATTTGATCTTATATCAAGGCTTATGTATTAACTTTTACAACTCAAGGTGTAGCATCAAGGTTTTACGTCACTCTCAAACTATAGAACTTAATAAAAATAGCTTTCCTTAGCACCAATATCATTTAGAAAATATGTGTTTCATTAACATATACTTATTTATTAAATATTTCCTACCAAAATTTATTTAAAAATTTAAAAGTTCTTTATTTTCATTTTCATATAGGTAAAATCACCACTTTGCTATGCTCTCGGCTACCTAGTTCCGGCTACTTTTCCAAGGTCGTTGTGACGTCATAGCCTTTTATAAATATAGAGCAATGTAATACTATTCTAAAATTCTAAAAAGAGTCTTTCTTACTAACCACAAATACATACAGCTTGTAGAACGCGGATGTATCCAAGTCAGTCCATCGGCACATAAAATAATCTTTTAATCCTTTCCTCTTTCTCTAATAAGATGTTCTTTGTCTAACACATCTTTGTATTGTTCGCGTATTGTCGCAGTGTCTTCTATTTAGTCCAACTTTTGCCTTTTGCATGCATTTCCTCTAATTCCAGCTGTCTTTTCTTCCACTTACAGCGTATGGCGTGCATAATTGGGCAATTTCCTGCAGCGTCAACGGAGAGAGTTTACTGTCAATATTTACGCGTTGTCGTACAACCTCTGGGCGAATGTTAGGCGTACTTATCAACCCCGATATCGAAATGATTATTTCTTTTGGAATTGTAGAATATGGTGTTACAGATTGTGTAAAATATGTTACCTGCTTTAATGTAGCACTTGTGTAAGATTTTATTTTATCTTGGCTGTCTTCCTACTCTACTATCTCCAAATAATTTACAGGTAAATAGTTAAAACTAAAAGCTGAAAGCACATACTTTTTCAATTTTTCCCTTTTCTCTGGTTTTTCTGGCAACTTAATTTGCAAGCCCGTCAATTTCTTTGTATTGCCGTTCCCCCAATACATGTACTGTAGCAGGTTATTATACACTAAACAGCAGCTATTTTGAAGGTTGTCCGATAACTTACTCCACATTTTAGCGATACCGAGTACATTGGCACCTTTAGGAAGTATAACTTACTATCTTCCAATAAGGTTAAACAGTCTTTTAAGGGATTATACACCCGTTCCGCACTGACATAGCTTCCAACTGTACAGTTTTATATTGTCGCTTCCAATTGCGTAATACCGTGTTCTTTGGTTCTTTGTTGCTCTTAAACGTGCATCTGGACAACGTAAAAATCTAGTATATAATTTCCAAGTTGTTTATTAACACCAGGATTTGTTATCTGACACACAAATTTGTTGTATATCTTAAGTCTTGCATTGGTTGTTAGCCATGTTAAACAATCGAATTTATATTAAAATTAAGTTTAAATGGCTCCATGCTTGGCATTAAATAGTTTTAAATTTTGTTATGTATAATGTCAGAATAAAAATTTTAGAATAGTATTACATTGTTCTTTATTTATAAAAGGCTATGACGTCACAACGACCTTGGAAAAGTAGCCGAAACTAGGTAGCCGAGAGCATAGCGAAGTGGTGATTTTACCTATATGAAGAATTTTGTTATGTTAAGTAAAAACGTGCAAGTGGTAAAGAATTTTTTAGCTTTCCTCAAAAGCTGTATTTTGTATGAAGTAGCGAATAACATTTAAAAATATACGAAATGTGATATAATGGATCTAATTATAAAGTCTGCATGTAAAATCTTGTAAAACATGTTGTTCACGATTTCATTACCAAGATAAAATAACAAGAATTCGCAGTCGAATATAACCTCGTGTTTTTATTGAAATTATAGCTCTCTGGTCATATATATGCAAATCATTCAACTTTTAATATAATGGATTTAATTAACATATGGTGTGTTTGCAAAACATGTTAAGACTATTTCCTTCTTGGTATGCAAATTATACCACCTTTCATAACGATTTATTTGACTCCCAAATAAAAAATTAATTTGATCTTATATCAAGAGGTGTTCTTGCTTACATTTAGCAATTTCAATATATATTTAATATGTGTGTATATGTAAAAACATGTTAAGACAGGTCACTCGTTATTTTATTCATGATTGCATCACCAAAATAATTTATACAACCACACTAAACTCGTACCCGGATCTATATAACCTTTAAATGTATGCAAATAATGTCGTTATTTAAAACGTGGTGAAGAATTTGGATAGGGATGTACTCATTCTCAAATGCGGAATGGTACTCCATAAGGCGTTCTGAACGGAGGCTTTGCACGCATTAGGTGATTGAATACTTCGGAGATTTTTAGGTTAAGCAAAAACATGGCACGTGTTGAAGAATCTCCGAGAATTTCAAAAATTATTTTGTATTAAATATATAATATTAAAAGAAACACACAATATTTTAATGTTTTATTTACAAAACTTACATTCTTTAATTGTCCCTATCTTTTGTAGGTGGCGGTAGCAGATTCTTATTTGAATAAAATATAGATAAGACTTCCACATTAAGAAAAATGTATCTTAGTTAAATGTACGGGGATTTTATTAATTATAGTTTAGTAAAGTGCATGGTAGTTAATGACCTCGAGGTTGTGATATTTATAACAACATACCGATATATGTAAATTATATATGGAAACTGCATAACTTCAAATCATTTTAGCATAATTGTTAATTACCAAAATTCATAATTTCTACTTCCGTTAAAAACACATTAAGTAAGTAAGTATATACATACCGATAATACAATGGTAAAAATTCTTCTACAACACATTAAACAGCTTATTTATATTTGCTACCTTAAACAACTATGCGGAGTGCATATAAATGTCAGAGGAAGATTTCTTATCGTTCCTTCCAATCTTAAAATTTATATCGTCAATAAAATAATAAACAGATTACTAATAATAGGTCGTCAATGGAACTAAAACAACATATACAAAATGTGTACAAATGAAAAGACCACTTATTAATTAATCATGACTGTAAATTCCTTTAAAGATTTGATATTTACAGGTAGTAACAATGTTGGTGCTATATATATAAACGACTTTTATGAGCATAGTTTAAATTAAAATAACAGCGAAATTTATGTAAATTTAGTAGTTCTGGTTTATAGTTGGTTGATCTTTGGAGAATAAATTTTATGAAACTTAGGTTTAAGAAATTAATCATTTTACAGGTGGGATTAAATAAAATGTACTACTTTGATGATAAAACCTATGCAATGCATTTTATGTTTACACAACTATAACATACTTTAAAATTTAATACCTCGGTAGTAGAAATTAATTTTTATTTGTATTATTGTAACATAAAGTTTGCATAAAATGCAAAATACATATCCGTTAAGAGGAATTTTTCAATATGATACTTACAGATTCGTTAGTAAGTTTTACAATTAAACTTATTTCAAGACATTTTTTGAAACACATCTTACTAGTCTCAAGGAATATGTATGTATGTAGGTATAAAATATACAAATAAAAACACTACTTAATGTAAACATTATTCTTTATTAAAATGAATAATTGGTTATATGTGCAAACCAGTTTTGAGTACAATTACATCTGTGGTTGCGCAATTGAATGACGAATGTCGTGTGGTATGGTAGAAACACTTGTGTGAATTGGTGTAATACTTTAATTTATGTAGAGGAGTACACCCTAAATCTTCTAGGTTAATAACATTTAGGTGTGGAAATTCATTGTAAATTGCCATCATCTCAAGATATACCGTGAAAGTTTCTGCTTAACCATACCTTTTGGTATTTGAAGCGAGCTGATAGACAGTTCCAAGAATATGGTGGTTTCAGCACATATGTTATTGCAACTCCATTCGATAGGGATAGTTGTAAAACAGCCATTTCTTTAAACACAAAGTTATTATGTGCAATTTTAAACCTTTGAACGTCGACAACTAATGGACTATTAATTTTAGACTTCACTCACAATACTGGTTGCAGGATTGTAGCGGACCAAACGATCGTGTAGAATGAGGCAGTACGCTGTAGTGTGAGCTTTAAGCGCTTCTTTCACTTGAAATTCTAATCGTACGTCAACCGCTCCCACTTTCACTATTTCGTTTTGATGGGAACAATCGATGACTACAAGTGGAGCGTGCGTTTGAAATTCATTGGGTGTTAATATCGGCTCGCTGATACCCCCGTAGTACGATTGTTGAAACTGTGCATACATCTCATATAGTATAGAATAGCGATTGGTATCGAAATCAATGTTAAGATTATCGTAAGGATACATAGATGAACCCAGATGTAATTTCATATTGGTCAACTTACAGTGGTCGAACTGACTGCGCCCCTTTTGCGCGATGTATCGGTTTGAAAGCAGACAATAACAAAACGCGGTTTCTCCACTTGAGAAGCCGTCTTCACGGCCCACGTATGCGTGTGTGTTGTATGTAATTCTGGATATTCGTGTAGTTCCCAACTGCGAAAGCTTATGTCCATGGTGGCATTGCGTTGAATATGTTTGAGTAGTTTTAAGCGCTCTGCATCTGCAACGGTTATATGTGAATCCGCCATGATATATGTGTAATAGTAATTTTGATTGACTCTTTGGTATCAGAATTCGATATAGCTGCATCGTCAGCACTACTTCTAATAAGAATAAGCTCCTGTTTGATATTCAAAAGAATTTTTCGGTAGTCCTCCGCAAATCCTAAAACCATGCGCAAGGGAATGCATACGTTGAAATGACCATTAGCATCAACGAGATCAAGCTTATCGATGGGGACCAACCGGCGTTCCTAAAGCGACGACTTTCGCTATAATCGTAGGATAGGAAATTTTTAATAGTCGTAGTTATACCTGGATTACGAACGCGGTCAATAGTCTTTCCACCAAGTTCATAACGAATTTCATCAAATAAAAATAAAACTCCGTTGTTGACAAAATCGGCTGTAGGCGAAACGCCACCATCTGACTTATTCATTGTACCCTCAATATAAATTACGCTGTCCCATGGTAGTGTATAGACATCTTCGTTTTCTATTGGAATCCGTATAACATCGTTCTTCTCATACGTGGTATTGGAGTACGGAGTATGCATATGTTTGTCGGCATTGACGATGGTTGTATCAAATATAGCACGTTGCGTAACATTTAAAATATTACTATCCATTTTAGCTATGTAGCACTTTGAGTCCTAATGTTTGCAGAAATTTAACGTTTTCCGGTGTTAATCGGTGCACTGGTGTCTTGTAACTGGTAAAGGTGCTGACAATGCGTCTATTAATAGGTTTTGGTGGTTTATGCTCATAGCGCAAAACCATTGTTTTAAAGACGCTTTAGATAAAGTCTAATCGTGATGGTTTCCCGACGAAAAGTGATGAGATTACCGTTTTGATCAACTATTTTAACAATGATGCGATCGATGATTCGTGTATTAAGTGGCATATAGGTGACGTTTACGGATTTTCAATAATCTTTTACCCTGCAGCAACTGCAGGAAAGAATTGATGCAAAATGTGTACAGGTTTGCTATTCCGATACGATCCGACCACAAGATTACATTCAATACATATTGAATTGATTGGAAAGACTTGTGCCGGATGGTCCGAAATAGCAGTAGTGAGAGCTGGTAGTTTACGTTTCTCAAAACCCAGCAACGAAGCAAGTGAATTTGGTTGTGTAAAATCCACTATACCTGATGCTTTGATTTCTGTATGTAAACTGTTATTATTGGCTCGAATATCAATAAGATAACGTTTGGATGAAGTGCGTTCACGGGGATCGTTCAGATTACGTCGTACGAACTTATTAATATCTGCCACTTCATAAGTTCCTTCTGGTAAAGTAAGCACGATGTCATCAATGTAAAATTTATTGTTCGCTTCCGTTACATTGGGAATTGAAAATATGTATCAAAGTTTGTAAGACCAATAACGTATTCATGGTCATCATCGAGAACAATTGGTGGGTTGATGATTGCGGTGAGCGTAGATTCAGTTCCAGTTAAAGTAAATGTGTACATGTTCGGTGGTTGACGATAAACTAACAACTAGTCGTATTCGTAGTTGGGATGGGGTAATAAAAGCAAATTCCTGAAACACTTGCACTATATGGTTTTAATTAAACACTTTTATACAAAACAGTTAAAAATACACTAAAATCAAATAATATATAACGTTGTTAGAAACTTAACGGAGGACTATTTTGCAGTAAAAATTTCAATACGAAGTGTCCACAGGTAACAGTGTTAAGCGGTTGAAATTGTTCATAATTATAATAGAGAGTGCATGGTCCTGATGAGGTTAAGTATTTGACAAGTTCCTCGGAGGTCGTAGATTACCAATGCTATCATAATAGACTGCCCTTGAACCATCTTTTTGTACGCGGTCCAATGAGTTCCCACACCACGTGTAGTATCATGATTAAGAATACCACATTCTCGCCAACGAATTGTGTTTGGAAGTGAATTGCGCATGAATATTCCACGAAAGTGGGATATTGGTAAACGTTTTATGTATTTGTTCAAGTCAACATTGGTCAACGCTCGCATAGGTAGGTTTAACGAATGCGTTGAGTTTTTTTTCGTTGTCTTTGTTTACGCAAACCTTGCCCGTGTGTAAGAAAAGGCTTTAGGTACAGTCCATGTCCACGGCGATAAGGTTTCAAATAGAGACCCTTCCAAGTGTCACTGCCTCTTGTGCCATATTATGTCGTTTTGCTTCATCTAATTGTTGTTGTCCAAGTTTAGCATCGTTGACAGCTTTTGCAATCCCAGCTGCTCCACCCGACAACGCTCCAATTGCGGAAAGGGCTGCAAAATAGGTATCAAAGGTAGGAAACCACCAGTTTTGGGTACAGGGATTACACGTGGGATGCCACGAATTTCATCTGTTATATCTTTAATCGGTGCCACTGCAAGTTTAGCAGTTTTAATAAGATCGGTCGGACGAACGTTTTAATGCGTTCCCAAATGGTGCGAATTAAACGCTTGAATGGTATACCACTTCCTGTACGTAGACGCTGACCACGTCGTTTTCCTTTACACCTTATCGTTTTCTTGCGACAACCCATACCAAATTTAACTTTGGCATTCATTGCAGAACCAACAGCAAACGCAGCAAGTTTTTCACCTAACGAAGCGTCGGGTGCAGTACGACGTTTTGTGCTGTTTCGGCAAGACGTCGATCAGCTTGGTGTCGGGTTGTTAAGTCTGTAGAAAGATCGTAGGCGATGTCGTGTAGTTTGCAGGCTTCGTCTAAGGGATTACGACCTATATCACCACGCTCGAGGCGTTTCTGAAGCTTAGTACCCGGTCCACAGAAGCGATAGCCTGGTAAATGTAATTCTACCGGTAAACGATTGATAGCACTATTGAGTAACCCGTAGCCACGATAGGATTTCATTAATCTTGTCAGTCGAAAGGTTTAAAGGAGACTGGTCATGCGTGTAGAATTACTCGCTTAAATGCTTACCATACTGCAATTACGTTTTAGTATATGGATAGAATGCGTCTGGTAAAGCAACAATTGGCGTTGCCAATTACGGACCACAACTGCAGCAACAACACTAACGTGCAAAAGCATGGACTACTATTACCATCAACAATACGGTGTATCATTACAGGTCCATCGAATTGTGGTAAAACTAATGTAGTCATCGGTCTCTTGAAACATCCGAATGGTGTACGTTTTGAAAACGTTTATCTCTACTCAAAATCCTTGTATCAACCAAAGTATCAGTACCTAGAGAGGTTATTACAACCAATAAAAGAAATAGGATATTTTGCGTTTAACAAATGGGATGCAATTGTTACTCCAGCGGAAGCAAAACCTAATTCGATATTTATTTTCGATGACGTGTCGTGCGATAAACAAAATGTAATACGAGAATATTTTTCTTTAGGTCGACATAAGGCCATTGATTGTTTTTACCTATGTCAGACCTATTCCAAAATACCTAAACAATTGATTAGAGACAATGCTAATGTCCTAGTGCTATTCAAACAAGACGAACTCAATTTAAAACACGTATACGCTGACCATGTAAACACGGATATGTCGTTTAACCGGTTTAAAGAATTGTGCGGCGTATGCTGGCGAGATCGGTATGGGTTCCTGGTGATCAATAAAGATGGCGATTTGCAGAACGGTCGCTACCGAAAAGGTTTTGACACCTATATATACTTATAAAGCACATAAATAGCACATCACTTCCTACCCGTTTCTAGACGATGGCAGACGACGTGAAAACCAAACGAGAACTCATAAAAGTACGAAAGGCAGTCAAAAGGAAATTACAAGCGCTAAAAGCAGATGTGGTTGAAAAGGAGCTTGCATTAAGTAAAGTCTATGCACCTATTACAAAACGTTTACAAACACTTCAGACCGGTCTGCTGAAAGATATTAAACAGGAGTCCAAGATCGAAAGCCAGCACTGGTTACCACAACAACATGACGTACAATCTACTCCTAAAAGACGCCCTAAATTTCTCGATCAGGTGCGCAGTTCCACACCAATCGCCGCACCACCAATAGAGGAGGCATGGGAACACAATCCTCATAGCCCAGTCCAGTCTGTGGAGTCCACATTCGAAGAATCGGAGAGTAGCGGCAACACTCCAGAGACCCATACAGAGTACGAACGGTACCTAAACAGCGAAGAACATCAGACCTACTTACAACGATTCTTACCATCGGTAAGATACTATGTCGATAATCTGTTTTCCAACTTTACTGGTATTTATAACAATGACACGGAGCACTTGCGCAGGGATAAAGTACGTTATAATCCGGAGACAGGAAAATTAATGATTGGTGATTCGGACATTATCTTCGGGATTGGTGAAAAGGTGTGTAGAACGATTTTGCTACAACGGTAGCAAAGGGTTGTACGAGCAACTGTTCCTTCTCAATCCTTTGGGTAAATTCTCACTTAAAGAAATTAACGATTATGCGGACATTAAAAAGAAGTAATGCAATGTATAGCTTACGACAGCAAACTATAAACCCGAGTGGTCGTGGTCTACTCATGGATTATAACGAGAAGCCACTAGAGTATGTATACTTTGATGATCCCAACGAACTGTGCGAACGGCTCAAGCTTCTGGTCGCCTCGCAAGATGCAGGTAACACCGGTCACACAAACGAAATTACATCGATTATGGAAGAATTACGCGAATTGCGTATAATAGCGTAGATTGTGCGACTTGTTATTCATTATCACGATGGTTATCGACAAGTTTGGACATGCGTCTGACTGTGCTTCATATATTTCTTATGATGATTACTACGATTTTGACAACATGAGATTAGCGCGCGTCGCTACACCACAAGAAGATGATGATGCAGTCACGAAAGCGTACTTAGAATCGCGGTTAGCAACGCTACACCAGCAAGAGGGCGAACCAACGCTTGGAAGTGGTTCCACTATTCAGCAGTATATAGACACGCTTGTGAAGGAGACAACAAACAGTATGATAACACAATTCTCGAGCGAGTATGTTACAAGATCAGACTTTAACCATTTTGAAGAGATGATGCGTAACCTTGTTCCAGCCACTGTGAACGCTAATGTTGCACAAATCGTAACCAAACGGATAGATGATTCTATGAATAGCATATATAAGACATTAGACGCTGCTATTCAACAAGTGAAAGCACAATTTAGAATAGACATTGCACGAATTCAAGCAGATATTCAACAGTTGCAAGAGAAACTTAAAACGCACGCATATAGCCGTCAACCATACACACACACACACATATTAGCAATATGTCTGTAAAGGAGCAAATCGTCCACGAGTTACATAAGCCTGCTCGCATTAACTTTCCAAGAAGACATGTAATCACAAAAGGATTAAACGAGCTGTTTCAAGCCGATTTGGTGGAAATGATCCCATATGCAAAGATAAATAAAGGATTTAGATACATTCTAGTTGTTATCGATGTATTTTCTAAATACTTATGGGCCGTACCGGTTAAGCGCAAGACGGGTAAGGCTGTTTCAAACGCTTTTCAATCAATTTTCAACAAAGACCATCGTATTCCACGGTACATTCAAACGGATTTGGGAAAAGAATTTTATAATTCAACATTTAAGGCTTTAATGGAAAAATATGAGATTACACATTATAGTGTGTACAGCAATAAAAAGCTTGCGTAGTAGAACGCGTTAATCGTACCTTAAAGTCAAAATGTGGAAACAATTTAGTTTGAATGGTTTGTATCGATGGCTGAATATACTATCCTCACTCGTGACTGCATATAACAACACCAAACATCGAACAATCGGCATGCGACCTGTAGATGTGACAAAACGCAATGAACGCAAACTTTTCAATACAGTGTACAGTACGATCAAAACAGTTAACTTAAAGAGTAAAAAATTTTCTGTTGGGGATCATGTTCGCATTAGTAAACATAGAGGCCAATTTACCAAGGGATACACACCAAATTGGTCTAACGAAATTTTTACGGTGTACAAAGTGCATTTGACTAATCCTTTAACGTACCTATTGCGCGATAGTCGAGGACAACCAATATTAGGCGGCTTCTATGCAGAAGAACTTCAACGAACACACTATCCGGATGTATATTTAGTGAAAAAGTATTGAAGAGAGTTAAAAATCAAGTATATGTGAAATGGTTAAATTTAGATTCTAGCCATAATAGTTGGATATCCAAAAATCATATTTTGTAGATTTGCTGTTACGTGTTTGTTTACCATCATATGTCATTCATCAATAAAATTTTTTACTGTTATATGATTTATTATAGCGACACACACACACACACGCACACAAATTACATCTATGTACTACTAATTACTACACTAGTTCTACGTCAAGAAAGTTGTTTATAATTCCTCATGCCCGAAGCGCAAAACGTTGATGTAGGTTGATTTTCGCTGTTTTGGTTGAACTTGAGTATTTCGATGTCCGTGAATATGTGTAAATAACAAGCAGGTAAAAACACATTACCTTCTCAGCTAACAATTTCTCCCCGTACTTGACCAACACTCGAGGTATATATATTCATTGTAAAAGGTATGCGACACGTACAATAGCATCCTCCATTATATCTAATAAGTGCTATCTATAGCGCATCAGCTAAGACTACCAAGATGACATGATTTACATACAAAAAATAGTATTAAACTAAAACAATAACTTTAATAGCATATACACTTTTTTATAATCATCTATACTATTTGATGGCCATTTTCCCGAATCCGGACCACACGTCCATCCTGGTTGCTGTTTTGAGCCCTCCATTGCCAAATTCTTGAGGAACCAGTTATATGTTGTTCTATGAGGGCCAACTACATTAGGTTGGCACTTATAATTTACCTTATACTTTAAAATTAACTTCAATACTTTTTCTAATACCATAGGTTGTGCGAAATATACAACATCTACAATCATATCGTCAATCGCTGTGACCAGTGATTTATAGTTGCATTTTATATTCATGATAGGAAATGCCTTCGTACTCAATACAGCTCGGTTGGTTAGTAATTCTTCAAGGAAATATACATCGCTCAAACTATAATTACTCTCTATTGCGTCTAGTACACCGCGCACCTGATGACATTTTAACTCTGTTTTGCCGCTGCAAGCATCAATGAAGTTTAATACAAATTGATCGCACCTACTCTGTTGATTAAACAGCATGTCCATTACATCAATGGATGTATCATTGGTCAGCGTTAGCCATTTGAAGGCTTTAAAGGGAACATGAACACCTACTCTGAACAGTATACGTTTGATTTTGTCTACATCATTCAATACTATGGCATGTTTCAGATGTTGGTGTAAAATGCGTTGTTCACTCTCGAACAAATCGTACAGTACATTGTCCATGTTAACTTGAAAACTTCGCACCACTATCGTTGTTGTTCCACTCACTGCGAGATCTATCCAAGTACCTAGCTTTTATGGCACATTCATAAAAATAGGTAATGCTAAAGTGTTGTGATACTGAGCATCACCTAGTTATTCGTCTGATAAACCCCCCACTAGTTTTTGTAACAGCATTAACAAATCAACAACCTCGAGATGATCTCTGGCAAGGCGACTCTGTTGAATTTGAGCAATATATTTAAGGAAAATCCAATTAGAGGTGTGTTGGTGGTGATAGATTGTTATTCAAATTATCTATGGGAATATCCTTCACTTTTAACGAAGGATGCATGCCCGGTAAATTGCAAATTAATCAAAAGAGCATAACGTTAATCATTACTCTACATACAGCACAAAAAGCTGTCATAGCCATGCGAGAAATATGTTGCCTGATAAATACTCCTTTATGATTGTTGTGGTTTTGACAATTTTGACAACGATCCTAGGTCATGGATCGAAACGTAAAGAAAGATGATTTTAAAAACTATGAGTGGTTTAATTCCCAACGAAGATTAAGAAAAAGGTTGCCTGATGTCGCTAAATCTATATATATACCAATGTTTAATACCTTGAAAGTAATAGGGAAAATAAAATTTAAAGTTGTCAACCATGTTCGGGTGGTAATGTTGATTCGGTCATTGATACCTACTGCAAGTTAAAACAAGTCGTATACAATGATGAAAAGTTTTTTGAAACTAACTAAATGTGATCTTGAATACATGCTTTGTAAAAGCGATATAGTTCAGATTCTGCTACGATTCTTCAACAGACGGCGATAACAATAAAAACTCTGTTTAAATTAATTTTTAATAACGACTTAACATTGCGTAATTCTATTAAAATGATTTGAAATATAACGGTATTATTTTTATTGTTTAGCATCAATTTAATAACATTTGCTGATATAAGATGAAAATTGTGAATTTTGGTAATTGACAATTATGCTAAAATGTTTTGAAGTTACCTTGTTGCCATATGTTCCATTTAACAGAATTAAAACTCAGATATATTATAGACATTCTTGCAATTATTTACCATATGTGTATATATTTCTCTTGACAATAATTATTAATTTAAGAATAACTTATTGAATTAAAGTAGGTTATTTATAAGCACTAAATTCTACAATAATTAAAACGAGTTTGAAAATAAAAATGTATTGACAACGTAGCTATACTTGTAATTTATTCTGCCAGGATCAACAAAATATAATGCAAAATAGTTGTTTTTAGGTATAAACCAGAACCATATAATTTTACATATGGGGATATGTTGTTATAATTATACTATAAATAGCACAATCGCCGAGGTCATTAACTACCATGCACTTTACTGAACGCGGTTGTTAAAGGGCGTTATATGAACGTTTTTTGCAAAGAAATAAGTAATATTTATCTCAGTTTGCGAAATGTTGAAACGTTTAGATCCGTAAGTTATGCATATCTTTTAGAAAACATATTTGCTTTTATGGACAAATTTTTGCTTTACATTCCTTAACTTTAATAATTTCACTAATCATGTTTACAGAGTCTTTTAAATAATAATATCCTTTGAACATACTATCATCTGGAATACAAATTTTGTTATACCTATATCTAGTACTAATAATAATTAGTGTCTCTAGCACTGTAAAATTTAACTAGAATAAATAATTCACAATCTTTTATAGTGTTTAATTAAATCGGTCTTTTAACAACAAAAGAGGTATTTTGCACATTGCAAATTATTATTACCATGCTTGTAGCAATAAATATTACATAATAAATTGCTGGTTATTCACCTAACAATAAAATTTTACACTAAGAATATATAATTGGTGTATGCTGGGTTGCCTGCCATAGATATGCATATATTTTTAGAATTCAATTAAATTTAAGTACACGTAGGTAAATGTGTGAAAGTTACTTTACATTTTAGTATTCAGCTGTATTGTAAATAGTTATTGATATTGTATTGAAAAACGACACCCAGTATTGTCAGCTGTGTAAAAATGTTTTGTTTCGGCAGTGAATCAATCAAACTGTATGAAAATATATGAACTCATTAGCATGTAATTAAAATAAGTTGGTAAGTGAAACTAATATAAATAAAACATTCAAATTTTGTGTGTTTCTTTTAAAATTATATATTTAATACAAAAATATTTTTAAAAATCTCGGGGATTCTTCAGCACGTGCACGTTTTTGCTTAACCTAAAATCTCCGAAGTATTCAATCACCTAATACGTGCAAAACCTCCGTTCAGAACGCCTTATGGAGTACCATTCCGCATTTGAGAATGAGTACATCCCCATCCAAATTCTTCACCACGTTTTAAATAACGACATTATTTGCATACATTTAAAGGTTATATAGATCCGGGTACGAGTTCAGAACGAGTGACCTGTCTTAACATGTTTTTTTGCACACACACCAATATTTTAAATTAAAACCATTATAAAATACGAGTCGAATAATTTCTCCTATTCTTTTTGATATTTAATACAAAAATAATGGGGCAGAGCCCCGTTTAGGGCACGTTTAGAAGCTCCCTTCCCCCACCATTCATCATTTTGAAATTGATTATGTCATCCACCACATTTCCTATTTTTGCTTAACCTAAAAATCTCTCTTTAATTAACTAAAGCAACGAGAATAAAAACAATGACGAAGCTCTAAAGATCACCGCTAAATTTTTCACTACATGCACGTTTTTGCATAACCTATAAATTTTTTATCACGTTTGTGCAATTAAACGAGTTATATATATACAATGTCTAATACGTCATCTACATACAATCACCAAACCGCTAAAAGTAAAAGAATTTTTATTGCCACATAAATTAAATGTATAATTACATTTAAATATTTAAATATATTCAAATTGCTAAAATGTAAGCAAGAACACTTCTTGATATAAGATCAAATTAATTTTTTTAATTGAGAGTCAAATAAATCGTTATGAAAGGTGGTATAATTTGCATACCAAGACGGAAATAGTCTTAACATGTTTTTGCAAACACACCTTATGTTAATTAAATCCATTATATTAAAAGTTGAATGATTTGCATATATATTACCAGAGAGCTATAATTTCAATAAAAAAACACGAGGTTATATTCGACTGCGAATTCTTGTTATTTTATCGTGACATTGAAATTGGTATAATTTGCATATATTTTAAATTCATACGGGTATATTTAAAAGATTATATGTTAGATCCGACTGCAAGTTCAGTGTACTTGTATAAATTATTTTGGGATGATGTAACCAAAAGGATATACGACATACCTGTCTTGAAATGTTTTTGCAACACACCTTATGTTAATTAAATACATTATATTAAAAGTCGAATGTCGACGTGATTTACATATATATTGCCAGATAAAAAACACGTTGTTATATTCGACTGCATGCAAATTCTTAGTATTTTATCGCGACATTGAAATTGCGAGATGTGAACGACTTCTTTTACAAGATTTTACCTGCAAACGTTTAAAATTTGACCTCCATCATATAACATTTCGTATATTTTCTTAATTTTATTTGCTACTTCGTACAAAACGCAGCTTATGAGGAGAGCTAAAACACTCTTTACCACTTGCACGCGTTTGCCTAATATTAAAAATTCTTCACAGCGGCGTTTTAATTTTTAGCTTAACCTACCCCAGAAAATACGAACCAACACGTGAACTCCATTTTCTACACACACAACATTTTTTTAAAATTTAATATTTAACGTCGGGAACGCTGCTAAAAAAATTTCTTAAGAAAATATCTCCACCCCAGCGCACGCGCACCACCCCACGACAAAAATCTAACGACCCCGCCGAACGCACACCCCAAAGACCTAACGACCCCCCGACGCAACAAATTTACACACAAAGACAATTTTGTTCTCAAAGCGGCGTATACATATCTTGCTGCACGTTTTGTTTCCCAAAGCGGCTTAGCTGTTCATATTGTTCTCGAATCGGCGTATACATATCTTGCTGTGGATCTCTGTTGCCAAACCGGCTTAGCTACCCTACTAACATTGTTGTCATTTTTGACACTTTGTTTGATTATTGCAGGACGACCCCTTCTTTTCAAAGGTTGCATTGGAGGTTGGTCATCAGGACCATGATACGGCGTCAGTGCCAAAATGTGATATTTACCCATTGGCATTTTGGGGTCGGACGTATTCGCCACTTCAAAAGTAGTAGGACTGATAACGGATAACACCACGTGCGGACCATCTCTTTTTCGAGTAAATTTCAAAGTAGTTTTTTTTTGCACTACTTAATATGTTTGTTTTTACCAATACTAAGTCTCCAACTTTGAAGGGAGACAAATCTCGCCTCTTAGTGTATGCATACTTTTTGCACTCATCTTGACTCTTTTCCTGATTTTCGCGAGCTTCTTTTAAGGTTATTCCTAGGCGGTCCAGGTATGGAGTAATTTGTAAAATAAAATTTTGATCTTGTACGATTTGACGTAAATCTCTGTTCACATCGTTGGGTGTGCGCATTTCTCTGCCAAACCTTAGAAATGCTGAAGTAAAACCAGTGATTTTACAACGTGCACTATTTAATGCAAATCGTATTTCTGGGACATGATCAGGCCACGAAGTATGTTCTAAGCAAGAGAAGATTGCTAATTGGGTTTCTACGTCCCTATTCTTTCTTTCAACAGGATTGTTAGAGGGATGATATACGAGAATTAGGGTTTTAGTGAATCCCAAACACAAGGCAACTTTTTGCATAACTACACTCACAAACTGTGGCCCATTATCACTAATCACTCTCCTTGGGACGCCATAACGGAGAACTACTTCATTGATCAGGGATTCGGCACATTCTTCGGCGGTGGCAACCTTTAACGGTAGTAGTTCTACCCAACGATTTGCCGTGTCTTTTACAACAAGAATCCATCTTAGACCTTCCCGAGATTTTGGCAAGGGACCAAACAGGTCTATAGAGAGAACTTCAAATCGTTGCGATTGTACCGGAGTCTGCAACAATGCTGACGGTTTACAATTAGAGATTTAAAATTTTTGGCAGTCAATGCATTTTGAGAGGTATTCGGTTACATCTCGTCGCATATTATTCCAGTAGTATCGGCTAGCTATAATGTGTAACGTACGTGATATTCCAAAATGTCCAACCGTTGGAGACCCATGATATTCTGCCAATATTCTAGGTATCGCAGAATTGGGTACGACCATTTGTGGTTTTTCCACATCTACATCAGGAGAACACCGATAAAAGATTCCATTTGACATTGTATAGCCCCGTTCTACCCAACGTTTAATATCGGTATTATGGGTTGAATCGGACGACTTTTCTAGTGCGTTAATAATTTTTTTTATATCGGGATCTTTCAGTTGCTCTTGACGCATTTCGTCGGCAGGTCGAACGGGTAAGTCAATATTTACAAAATTAATTTCTGATTCGGGAAGTGCCGGCCTTGATAAGGTATCAGCAACGACATTCATTTTCCCGGGAGTATACTTGATCTTTATATCCATTTCTTGAAGCAACAATGCCCACCGGGCTAGTCTACCACTAGGTGATTTTAACGATAAAAGCCGTTTTAGCGGTTGATGATCGCTGTGCACAACTACTTTTGCTCCCTCTAGGTATCCTCTGAATTTTTCAACAGCCCAAACTACAGCTAGAGCTTCTCGTTGGGTTGTGCAATAATTTCGTTCAGCTGGAGTCAGCAAACGACTAACAAACTCGACTGGACGTTCATCAGTACCCTCCCCCTGGAGGCAAGCGTCGAGCGCGTAAGCACTGGCAGCAGTTCTAAGTATAAATGGAATACTGACATCGGCCTGTCTGAAAATCGGACTCGACGTGAGGTAACTTTTTAGGCGTTCCATAGCTTGTTTTTGTTCAGGCAGCCACTGCCATTTTGAATTTTTCTTAGTGAGATCAGACAGAGGGCGAGAAATTTCAGAAATGAAATAAATCGTCGAAACCACGAAGCTGTCTGTAAAAACGACAGAACTTGTTTTACATTTTTGGGTTCTGGTGCTAAACTAATTGCCTCAACCTTAGATGACTCTGGTTTGATACCATCTGGTGTAATGAGATGCCCGAGATACTTCACAGAAGTACAGGCAATCGCACACTTATCTCGATTTAGACGAAGTTTAAATAGTTTTAATCTTTCAAAAACAATTTCAAGGTGTTTTATGTGATCTTCAAAACTTGAAGAAAGAATTATCAAATCATCCAGATAAGCCAAAATGTTAATGTCTTGAAGCCCTGCTTTGAAACGATCCATAAGTTTCATGAATGTGGCAGGAGCTTCTTTTAATCTAAATGGCATTCTTATATATCGGAACATTTCGAATGGCGTTATAAAAGCAGTTTTGTCACGATCCGATGGTCGAACAGATATCTGATGATACCCAGACTTGAGGTCCATGGTTGATATGTACGCAGACTTCTTTGTCATGTGTAACAAGTCGTCAATTCTAGGAAGAGGATATTTACTGTCTTTAGTGATAGAATTGATTTTCCGATAGTCAACACATAGGCGAGTGCCGCCTCCCTTCTTTGGAACCAACACGACAGGCGCGGCGTACGGAGAATCGTATTCCTCAATTGTGCCAGCTTCCAAGAGCTCGTTTAATATTGTTCGTAAAATTTCTCGTTTCGGTTCAGACATCCTATATGGGAGTGCTGTCACAGGAACGTCATCGATGAGGTTGATTGTGTGTTCTGCAAACGGAGTAGCTTCAGTGTTAGGTTGAAAAATGAATTTATTTGTTTTCAGAAAGAAGTTCATTCTTTTAGTTTCGGTATTTGTTAAGGAAAAACCTTCAACGCTGCGTAAGGAAACTGTATTAATTTTATTGGGTTGTGGAACTGAACCGGTCTGAGGGACAAACGAATATGACTTGGTAAAGTCGTCACAAAAATACCAACAATTACGAGGTATATCAACAACAATGTTTGCATTTTGGAGGAAATCAATACCTAACAATGTTCGACTTTCTGTATGATCGGGGATAGACATTAGTTTAGTCAAAACCCTTTTTTTTTGCAATAAGTATTTCAACTTCGAAAATTTGACTACTGACTGTTCTTTCAAATCCGTCAGCCAGCGTCATTCGCAGTGACTTTGACTCGAATGGAAAACTTTTTTCTCGAAGAGCTTGGGCTAATTGGTAGCCAGCCATGCTTACTTTAGCACCGGTATCAAGAATTACCGTACCCAACATGCCAGCAATTTTAATTGGGACAATCGGTCTGATTGCTGGTTCCTTGGAAGTGGTATAGAAATGAAATTCGGACTCAACTTCCAAAACTTCTTGTTTGTTAGACTTGCTTTTGCAGATGGGACAATTGCTTCGAATGTATCCTACAGTGCCGCATCCAAAACAAGTAATTTGCGGTTTTGAAGTAGACTGCACAGGATCTTCAGCTGAGTTGGTACTAGGAGTATTATCGTGGTTTTTCTGTCCAAGTTTACGACACTCGTCTTTCAACTGACCGTATGCTCTACAGTAAACACACTGCTTCCTGAATTTGCCCTTTGAGAGAACCGATACTGAATGGGTAGTTCGTACTTGCGGAACTATAGGTGATTGCAACTTAACTTCTTGTAAAGTTAATTCAATTTTTCGAGCTTCTTTGATTAAGTCATAAAAGGTAAATATGCTATCCCTAGACACTTTACCGCGAATTTGAACGTGAAGTAACTCATACACCATGTCTAATTGTATGGATTCATCCAAAGCTGGAGTTTCCGGTAATTGGGAAAGTAGGGCTCTGCAACCGCTCACAAAAACGTCTGTTTTTTCAGTATCCTTTTGCTCATTTGAGAACAAATTCTATAGATCTGATAATCAGGTTTTGCATAGCCAAATGCGTGTTTTAGCGCTTTAATCGCCTCATCAAATGTGTAAGTAGAGCTTTTTACACCTTGCCACCAGACTGCGGCTTGGTTTTCGAAAAGCATCGGAAGTCCCTTTAAAGCGTTTAAGTCAGAAATTTGTAAACAGTCTTTATAGACAGTAATTGAATCTATAAAAGATTGAACATCCTCACCCTTTGAGCCACCAAAACGATTCGTGCATCTCGAAAAATTGCATTGGCTGACGTTTTGCGGTGCGGGAATTCTTGGTGTTAAACTGGCAATTAGATCTTGCAACATCTGGGGGGGTCAGAACAACTTGTCTGATTTCTTCGCCCATGACAGTTGAGTTTACTGGTGGATTGACAAATGTAAGTTCAGGTAAAATATTTCCGGAACGTAGATTCATAAATTGGTATAAACTACTTCTGCCAAAATAATGTCGTAAGCGGCTCTATAGAACGTGTTCACGTTATAATATTACGCCGAGTATATTTATTATACTATCTACTACAGTAATTCGAGAGGCGTAGATATTTACGAACTGAAAACGTCAGTGTCTGTAGATATGTCAGCCTGAGATCTTTTTTTTTAGTCTATCAGAATAACAACGCCAAACGGATATTTTCGAACTGAACTGGTACAGTGTCGATTAATATTTTAAAAATGTATAGTTTCTTTTGCGTAGTTACTCAAATCAAGCTTGTTTGGATTCCTATATATACTTTACTGATATACATACTAACAACAGGCCAGGTTAGCGGTGCGTTTCTAAAAACTTACTTCTACATGCACACGCTCTTCAAGTTGATTTTCATAAAGCTACTTTTGAGTTCGGTCTAATTGGGCGCCACTTTGCAAGATTATCCTAATGAGGGAATGAGATAGTGACCTCTTAGAGAGTGCTCTTTGAGTTTCCCTTCATTATAGTATAGCCTTTTCTATATTATTAAGGGATTTTATTTTACGAGAATTTCCAGTAAGCGAATAGAGCCCACGGCAAGTTCTGATGGAAAATGGCCCGAAGTTGAGGAAATCTCAAAGGCAAAGCGGCTAGTCGAACTATAAGCTCTGGGTGGAACATGAGCTGTGGGTCGGGGTTGGATTGCGACCAAAAATATAAAGAATAAGGCGCCACCGAATTTTTCTATACGAAGAAGACTTACTTAAGTCCCTTGTACAAGGCGAATGCGAAAACCTTTATTCAATTACCGCTATACAATTTATTATTGACAACATAATCCCTAAAGTTTCTTACCTTATGGCTCGACTTTGACCTTTATACTTCACTGCTACACCTGTAAACAGATTAAACAAAGAATAGCACTGTTTGTGCATTTATACTCAAAATTTTAAAATTCAATTCGAATCAATTTTCATTCATTCTAATTAAAAAGAATAGTCTTGATCAAAATAAAAATCTATTCCTCTTGTATTCAGTTAACGTGCTTTTTACAAAACATCTTTTCAGTTTTTATACAATTTTGATTAATTTAATTCATGAAAATTATTTACAAAGGTACTGGATATAATAAGTACCATCCAGTTTAAAATGTGGTCATTTCTATAAGAAATATCTAGCCAAACTTTATTTAAAAATGATTAAGCCTGAAGTTGCTTTCTGAACAATTACTTACAAATAACAATATCGGTTGGTTTGAGTAGATCTACCATAACCTCACAATAAAATATTCTAGTCAGCTATTACTGAAATAGTAAACATAGAAGTTTAATTTCTAATGGTTCGAGCAAACCATGTATTAAATAATAATATCTATTTTCATAAATTGGAGAATTTACTTTCTCTATCACATAATGACATCTTCCGTAATTTCAATGTATTAATAAAAGATTTAGAAATGAAAAATTTACAGGTTCCTGTTGCTTAATATGAAAAATATATATAGTCTGTCCTTGACCTATTTTGAAGTTCAAATAACTTGATTAAACAAAAAATTATCTATCTACTATATCCATAATTCAGCTAACATACGAAAACAAATTTACATACCAGATGTTCATCTGACAGAAAAATACCTGCTAGGCGTCTTGCATCAGCATTTAAATAAAGGAATCTCCAATTCAGTACAAGTAAATTTGCTGCTTACTGAAGCTCCAAACTACATCACGGCATCCATTTTAAGTAATTGATACTCGTCAGATCCACACTCGAATAAAGCGTAAATTCTTAAATTTTCTTCATGTGCATTTATTAAATTTACGTTAAACAAAACTTCTGTTAACTAAAGGTTGCATGTTTTTTCAAAGCTAAACATCATTTCCAATTTTCATATCATTTACAAACTGCATATTAATTAAGGTTGCGTTACGTATAAATTAAAGTTACGAATATTATTTCCAAGTTATATATTATATCAAAAGTTGAATACTATATCGAAAGTTGCATGTTAACCACGGGCCCTTCAACCAAAATAATTTCTCGTCATCTGCGAGCTATTTTCCAGCAAGTGGACAACAAAAATGAGCTTCGGAGACGACATTCTCTCCTGAAAACAACTTTAAATCGCACGTAGATACTTCAAACGCCATTCCTCGGGTTCAAGGAACAATTCGACTTGTTTTCACCACAGCTGTATTGGAAGTGCCCATATCATGCGGGTTACCGCCTGGCAACAAGATTAACCTTACAATTGCCTAACAGAGGGAGCTCTAGGAATGACACTAAATGAAAAGTTTATTTTGTCACCGTATAAATTAAATTTTAAATTGAATTGAAAGCTAATATTTTTTTGGACAATAGGTAATATTTATTTAGTGGATTGTGTAGCATTATTATGCATTATATTGTTTTTTATTAAATAAATAGATTAATTATACGTACACATCTTGATAGGAAATAAAATCGTTACAATAGATCTCCGCAATACTTTTATTGTTTGTCGACTGATTTCGAATACCTTCAGAAGTTACTTCTATACAAACGTAAAGCTTTAATTGTACAAATAACTATAAATGTACAAAGTTATTTAACAGGTGTACTATTTTAAATTTAAAGAGACCTTTCAGTCAAACTCAACTGATAACTGTAATCATAAAAAAACTACCCAAAACGTTCGCTTGACAGCCAAGCCTACCTTACACACTAACAATATTCTCTAAAAATTGAATATTACAATACTGTAGTCCTTTAGTTTTGTCCACCAAAGTCCTTCTGAACGATTAAACTATGGAGGTAATTCATATCCTCATCATCTCTTAGTATAGAACATTATATTTACATGTGATGGATGTACCAATTTTAGATCGTATTTGTATAATGTAGCCAATTACATACAATACTGCAAATGATTCCAAGGGTTTCAACATATGAAAATTTTCAAGCAGTGTCACAGAATGCAATCCATCAGTTTCAGTAGGTTTGTGGATGTCTTGTAATATCAAAATTATTTATGTACAACCTACAATACGGTAAGTATTTCTCTATAATTACAAACAAAAAATGATATTAACCTGATTAACACAAATAAAATGTTTCAGTCCCTACACAATTGACCAATTATCATCTTCGCAATTAAAACTAATTGATTTTGTGGACATCATGGAATTGACAAGTAGGGATTTGTAGAAATGTTCAAACGATGTTATTGATGGGTTTATAAATCGATGTCCTCGTTGCCTAACAGTTCCAAAAAAATTCTCAAGAGGATCTTGATTGATATTTCTCATAATCATTTTTTTGAAGCCAAATTTTTGTAACTTGATTCGCAGAAGACCTAAATTTCTCAAAGGGACAATCCAGTTTTTAAATGGTGGTACAGATTTTTTCCCTTCCGGACTCACACACTCAACAGTTTTAAAGAGAGCGATTGTTTCATCTCACAGTTTTGTGTGGCAGGTTTCTCCTGTAGTGAGGTCAATGGCAGTTTTAAATATCTTTCCACCTTTATCGAAAGTGGCATATCCAATGACACTATCAAATAACATATCACAAAATTTATGAAAATTAGGTAGTTTCTGTTGCTGTTTCCTCCATTTAAATATTGTCGACAGTGTACTCTGAAAAAAAAGTATATTTAATTCAAATTATAATCACAAAACCATAATATGTTTCAGGACAACAGAACTTGGTCAAGTTTTGTTATCCAATATGCCAGAAATGCTATATGTTACAACAATGTGTTAATGATACAAACAACTTACTACTTTTTGCCATGAGGTTTATGGTCGATGATACAGTGTGACTAAAGACCTGAGAGCAAGCAGACACTTTTATTTTGCTCATTTTAGTTTTCTCTACATGATATGTAGTTAGTCTTGGCATAACTCTCAAGTCTCCACTGAAGTTATCCAAAAACCATGCTTTTTCAATGTCGTTCTACCTTGCTTCTTGACGTTTATTATTAATAGTGTAAAAAATTGACTTTGATAGCATATTGTTCCGGATTCTCTTTAGTAGATGTGGTGTATCATACAATGGAATAATTTGTCTCTGGTCAATTTCAAAAACATGGTATTGAAGTTCTTTACCCTGTCGCAAATATCTTGCCCGAGTATCATTCACCAGTAGATTAACTGCTGTCACATTGTTTGTCCCTAGATCGCAGATAGTTGCTACTACATTAAATTCAGCTTGTTCTACTGCCCTCACAATATCTTTTATAGTTTTTGCGGTTTCTTGTGAACTGGCAGCTGTTTTTACAAATTGATACAAAATAGGTTGTTTCCATTTTCTGTATAGTCGTCTGAGAAGAAACACCTACAATTAACAAAATTATAATATAAGATATTGACATATTATGCCAAAAGACTAACACTAATTAAGTATGAATTGATACAATAATATTTAATTGTGCATGATCTGCTGTTTTAGTACTTTTGTGATCACCAAAGTCTCCAAATCCTTCTACCATATCAAGGTGAGCATTATATTTTAAACTGGCAGAAAGGCTCATCTCGTCAAAGAGTAACAAGCAATGTTTTTCAATTGGTTTCAATGTTTTTCCTGTTTCTTCTCAGCCTCGAAATATACATGTGTTTATTCCAGGTTTAATCGGAATACTATACAGTAATTTCATCAAAGTTACTCGTGACGGAAGTGAAAAAGTCGGAAAGCAACCTATAACCAGGTCCGCTTTGTTTAAATAATGCAAGAGCCATAATTTTATCATCAAGGGTAAACCTACGCCATTTAGGTTTCTTATTGAAACAGCGCAGTTGACTTTTAAAAAAGTTTTTGGCTACTTCATTCAAATTTCTAGTGTATTTTGAAACCATTTAGTTTCCGTAAATTGATCAGCTAACTTTAGCTTTGATGTAAGTTTAAGATTCTTTCTTTGCATTAACATAGCTTGTCTTTTAAATACTGTGACCTGCTTATGGAGAAACTTCTTCTTTGGTGTCAAAGCGGACACTTTTTTTTAACTCTGAAGGCTTTTAAGCAGCCAACATCAATAGCAGGTGATGACACTGGAGTCACATAAACATTTTCTTCTTCTATAATATTAGGCAATTGATGTCCATGTTCTGCAGTGGGGGACAAAACGGAATAGCTATGTTCCTCGTAAATATTACTAATGGGACGACTACAAGTAACACTATCTTGGAAAGCATAACTAGCAAAATGCAACTGTTCTGAAATTATAAATTATAAAATTTAAAAACTATTATTTAAACTATGCTGCAAGAAACAAATAGAATAATAAAGTACTCACTTGCTAAAAAAGGAGTCGGATATGAAGTTTTTTTCAAAATTCTATTAGGTCCAAAGTTTTCTGCAGTGAAATGCTTTGAACAAATTCTTAAATCGTCGTATATCTCTTTCTCAGTCAAATCATTCAAACGTGAGTTGTTAATAATTCTCATCCACTTTTGAAACATTTCAGGGCGATTTCTTGGGTTGGTTATACGATGACGGTTATGCTCCTTGAGTGGTTGACAATCGGGAATGCAGCAACCAGATTTTCCCATTGCTACAATATCGTACAAATTTGAGTTGATAGCAATTTCAATTGCATACATATTTTATAATACTGTTAAAACAGTAGATATTAAGTTGTATAGACTTGTACATGAGTAAAAGTTTTTTCTAGAATGCACCTGCTATAGGTAATACTGCTACTTATACTTAACTAATTAAATCACAAGTGAAACGAGCGTCTCACGGCAGAAATGACGCGGCTGCAATGACAGTTGTAGACAGATTGAGGTTACTTAATTTTTTTGTTTACATTTAGTGAATGAGATCTATGAAAATTACCTATTAATTTTGTTTATCGTGTTATTTGTAAACGAGGAGTAAAAAAATGAATACTTGCCTAGATTGTGGTTTTGAGTTTACACAAAAGAAGAATTTGTATGCCCATTTAAGAAATATTCATGATTTTGAATATAGGAAACCAGTTACTTTAACTAGTAAATTTTTGTGTGATACATGTGGCAAATCTTTTGCCAGTAAATCAACTTTAAGTCGTCATTGCAGAACTGTTCATAAAAGTATTCCAATAATTCTCAACTCGTCAAGAATCAAGTGCTTTTATGAAAATTGTACAACCCATCTAAAGGGATATAAAAAACTTCAACAACATTTGGCAAATGAACATCAAATTGAAACTAAACTTGATCCACTACATTTTAATTTACAATTAGGTTTGAAGATTCTTATACAAAGTGTTAATTATATACTAATTTTTATTCTGTTTAACAGAGTTCAAAAACTGGAAAGACTAAGAACAGGAAAAATCTTTGACAATGTATATACTTCACACTTCAGTTAAATTATTGTCTGATGGCACCAAAAAGGAGTACTATAATTGCCATCGATCGTACAACTACATTCCAAAAGGCAAGGGTTTTAGAAGCTTAAAAAGCACAGGCACTAATAAAATTGGAAGTGTTTGTCCCTCAAGAATGGAAGCGACGATAAAGAACGATGGGTCTGTTGCAGTAGACTTCTGGACAACTCATGTTGGACATACCAACGATATTGGTCGAGTTTATTTAAGTAAAGAGAGTAAAGCAGAAATTGCAGGTATTTTCGAACATAAAGTTCTAGTTTAAAATTTTACAGTTGATGTGTTTCAGGAAAATTAAAGGAATGTGTTACATTTCAACATATATTGGATGATGTTCGTGATTCTGCTTTAAAACAAGAAAATTTGCTGAATATTTTCATAATAATTATGCAAATCGTCCAACATCTTGGGCATATTCCTATCGATTGGGTTTAGGAATAAACACTAACATGTATCTTGAATCGATGCACAAAGTTTTGAAGTATGTGTATTTGGAAGGTCGGAAAGTAAAACGTTTGGACAAAAGCATTAATGCAGTAATGAAAATTGCTCGAGATAGCTTGTTTAAACGTATAATTAAACTTGCAAAGAATACTTCCAAGGACAAAAATAATAGAATTAAACAAAGTCATAAAGCAAGGATAACAATTACATTAGATTCTATTAGACGTCTGGAAAGTGATAAGGAATTTTTAATTATGTCGTCTACTTGTGCTTTTTAACAGTATCAAGTTACCAGAGTAGATGAGGCCTGTGAAGGTTCATGCCTAAGTTGTACAAAGTGCAGCATATGTGTTCATACATTTCAATGCACCTGTATTGACAACATGATAAAGCTTAACATTTGCAAACACATACGTGCTTGTGCAATACAGTTTTACAAATCGAATCTTGACATTGCCACACCTTTGCATATTAGTAACGTTAATGAACTTTTCGGCAGTAATATTTTACATGAAGCAAAATCTTCAAAAAATGATATTATTAAAAAAAAGCTGAGCTAATAATAGGCCCAGGTGGGAATGCTTCGTTAACCGACGACGAACATCTGGGTATAATGAGGCAATTTGATAAAATCATTGACACATTAAATAAAGAAAAATCTATTGATCTAAAAACTACAGAGGCGATTTAAAAAAGTTGAACATCAGATGCGGCTTTTTTCAACAAAGAAGAAATCAACAAGGAATAATGATCTTAAAAAGCCTACCCTAACAGAAGAAATTTTTATTAGGGATGGATAGGTTAATAACTCAAACATTAATGTATATGTTCATACAAGATCTGATCATACATCACCTGTTTTTATGTTAAGATAAGACAGTGTATTACCTCAGCAGAAAGTAGGTTTACTTAACGCTAAAGCTTATAAGGTTGGATTTTGGTCTTCTTTCTCTTGTTTGGGAATAAAATCCAATAGGGAAACCACTCGCAGAAATACATGTACAAATTACTGGAAATCATTACAATCACAGCGATTTTGATGGGAAACCTACAAGTACGCGACTAATCTAATTTAATCCTCAGTTCTCACTTTGTTTTTATCAGTGTTACAAGCGCTGGTAAGTTATTGTAATTTCGTCAATTCTGTCGGATTGAGTGTTCTTAAATTTACAGTGCAGTGTTTTAGTTTTACTTTTAGTCGGAGTACCAAAATAATCTTAATTTTCTACCTTGTTTTTTTACATATTTTAGTCGACTGACGGTGCAAACAAAATTCTCGACCAAATAAAATTAGTTTTTTCTTAATTAATTTAGGTATTTATTGAGAATGTATATGGGTACATAACGTGTTTACTTTTTAAAAAATAAAAATACAATTTTTAAAACCTCAAGCCGCTATTACTTTTATTAAACACATTTCACTCAAGTAATTAATAATTTACAAATCAAATTAAAGAAATACCAGCAAACTACCTTTAAACTGCATATTGACACAAGTACGAAAGATACCTAGAAAAGCAACAAGTTAGTACAAAATACTAAGTTGTTTACATACAAGAGCTAACATATATAGATAACATTCGTGTAAAGTTAATTTCCTTCATTGCACTAAATTTAACTTCTTTTTTATCCATAGTTGGTTGCTTATAGAAACTGGTCTCTTATATTCAAATCACGAAATTTTCTTAAGTGGCCTTACAAAGTTTTATTTTACGTAAATTCAGAACTACAATCTTGCCAAATATTCATTTTTTACTCCTCTTATATAAATAACGAGATAAACAATCAATTTAGCATTAACACAGACTTCATCCAATTTATGTAAACAAAAAAAATTAAGTAACCTCAATCTGTCTACAACTGTTATTGCAGCCGCGTCATTACTGCCGCGAGACGCTCGTACAAGTGAATTGATATGTAAACCAAAAGAATTTTAAACTACTTTTTATAATTGATACACACGAAAAACACACTACACTAAAATTAATTCTAAAAGAAAAGTATAACAATAATTGAAAAACTAAAATTAATACGCTCTAAATTCTAAATTAAATCTAAAAGAAAACTTGTCAATATATATCCGATAATTACAATAAAAACGAGAGTCAGCTGAATATAAGATTAGCGTATTCATTATGGCGCATTCTTTGGGCTGTACAAATTACCGCACTTATGCAAAATAATGGCCTTGAACGTTACTTTGTATCTACTGGTGGTATTTATCGACAAGGAAGAAAAATTGTGCACGGCGGCCATGACAGTTTCTTTGTTGGTATCTCAGATTACATACCCTGTTGTAAAGAAACGAAATGCAAAAGGGGTGTATATACCTAGGTTAGTACTTTCTATTTCAGTAACACAATCGCATTCACCCAAAGGTATGTCAGTACTTTCGAGTACAATAGCCCGATTACATTCAGCCGGAAGTAGGTCAGTATTTGCAAATTCTACAACGAGCTTGCATACGCGCGGAAGTTGGTTAATACTTGCGAGTTTAATAGCACGATTACATTCACCCGGAAGCAGGTCGGTACTTTCGGGTTCAAAACCCCACTTGCATTCTCCCGGAAGTATGTTAGGACATCGCAGAGTTAGTTTAGAGAGATGTAATGGGGAGAAGGGAGCAAACTACGCGGCGCAAAGCGTCGCTTTAAACTCAGCGAAATATACAGCAGATTTTTGTTAAAAGCTGTTTTTGTATAGCACGGGATTGAAAAGAAGGTAATGTTACATCGAATTATCAACGAGATATTTTAGATTTGTTCTACTTTTGATCATGAAAAAAAAGAGAACCAAAACAAAAAACCCCACATGAGGTCTTTGTCACACCCTACCGCTATACATATATATAACCGATACCAATAAAACAGTTCAGTTTCGTTTAGGTACATATGCGTATACGTATAAATTGTCTAGTCCATAAGTAATACAGTCAGAATGTATGCGTTAAAACAGAAATTTAATAGCGTACAAATTAACACAAAAAAGTACTTAAATCATTAAAACAAGGTCGTAGGTATGACATTTTACGACTGCGTCAGGTAAAAAGACTAGAGGGGGGTTATCAGGCGAATAAATAGAACGTCTTGTTACCCTATATCAAAGTACACGTGCCGAACATAGAACAAGGGCCGAGAAAATCGGGATCTCCAACTCATTTTTTGTGCTACCCTAAAAGTAGCGAATCTATTGGATGCCCATTCCATTAACCTTTTTTCAATATACCTTGCACAGGGAAAGAGAGCATATAAATATGATTGCGAATCCTGCAAAATTCAGTACCCGTAGTGCTCACCACAGCCTGAGGACTCAACTACAGTGCTCACCACAACCTGTATACCGCCACAACAAGCAGTGCTCTCCATAGCCTGCTTAATTCTGGAGGCCGTTACGCTGCCCGGCGCCGCACCTGGGGCATGTATAGCAGTGCTCCCCATAGCCTGCTCAATACCTGACCAGTTACGCTGCCTGGCGCCGTACCTGGGGCTCGTCGCCATAGTTCAGCACGTAGTGCTCTTCACAGCTTGCTTAATTTCGACCTGTTACTCTGCCCGTCGCCGCACCTGGGGCACGTCGCCATAGTTTAGCACAAGTAAACCACGTAATAGCAGTACTCCTCATAGCCTGCTTAATATCTGATCAGTTACGCTGCCCCTCGCCGTACCTAGGTAGCAGACCGCATTAATTCTTTATTACTCCACGTTGTTCCACAAGTGGACCGCGACTTCTGAAGAGTACCGAAGACCTCCGAAGACGTCTGGACCTCTTCAAACACTAAAGACTTCTGTATTTTTGTTATTCAAGCTCTTACTCAGCCTCACGAGTAAGATCCGAGTATTTCAAAGACTTCTGAAACCTATTGAAGGCAATGTACTGGACGATTTACTTGGAGGCAAGCACTGCATTTACAACAACATCTGAAACAAGCCATAGTGTCGAACGATGTCGACAAACTCAAACGTTTTCTGTGCAGATTAGGTGTTCATGTTCCCGTCGAGACTTTCAGATGGTTAACATTGACCAATAGTACATCTATGGATGTAATGGACATGCTGATTAATCACCAGTGTAGGTGCGATCAATTTGTAACACACTTTATCGGCGCTTGCAGTGATAGAACGGAGTTAAAATGTCACCAGCTGTGTGGAGTGCTAGACAGAATAGACAGTGGTTATAGTTTGAACGATGTATATTTCCTCGAAGAATTGCTAACCAACCTTGTTGTATTAAGCAGAAAGACGTATCCTGCGCTCTATACAAAACGAAGCTATAAATCACTGGCAACAGTCGTCGCCAATATGGTTATAGATGCTGTATATTTCGCACATTCCATGGTGTTGGAGAAGGTATTAAAGTTAATCTTAAGGTATAAGATAAATTACAAGTACTAACTTAATATAGCTATGGCTGTCACAGATTAAGCTTCTTAAGAATTTGGCAATGTAAAGCACAAAACAGCAATCGGGATGGACATACGGTCCGGATTCGAGAAATTGGCCATCAAACAATTTAAATGATTATAAAAAGTGTATTTGCTAATAAAGTTGTTGTTTTAGTTCAATATTATTTATACATTATAATTTGGTTAAAAGTTATTATTTTAAGCGTTACTTCAGGGCGACGTAGCAGGAAAAAACAAAACGAAGAATAAACACATGAGGTCCTTAGAGGGCGCCACTGTACATGTCACACCCCTATCACTATACACATATATAACTAATACCAATAAAACAGTGCAGTGTCGTTTACGTACGTATGTGCATACGTATATATCGTCTAGTACATTAGTAACACAGAATGTATGCGTTAAATCAGAAATTTAATAGCATACAAATTAATCACACAGAAGGACTCGGCATCATATCATTAGAACAAGGTCGTAGGTATGCAAATTTGCGACTGCGTCGAGTGTTGACAAAGTACGGAGAGAAATTGTTGGCTGAGTTACAAGACGGTAATGTGTTTTTACCTGCTCGCTATTCACACATATTCCCAGACTCCGAAATTCTCGATTTCAAACAAAAGAGCAGCAATCATCCACATCAACGTTTTGCGTTTCGGGTACGAGGAATTATAAACAACTCTGCTGACGTGGAACTAGTGTAGTGTGGATATAATAAAGTATGTAACAGTAAAAAATCGATTTATTGATGCATAACATATGATAGTAAACAAACACGTAATAGTAGATCTGCAAAATTATTATTTTTATCAATCCAAGAATTATGACTGGAATCTAAACCTAACCATTTGACATACACTTGATTTTTAGCACTCTAATACTTTTTCCTCTAAATATACATCCGGATGATGTGTTAGTTGAAATTCTTTCACATAGAAGCCACTTAATATTGGTTATCTTTGACTATCGCATAAATGGTATGTTAAGGGATTTGTCAAATGCACTTGTACCTCTGTGAAAATTTGATTAGACCAATTTGGTGTATATACTTTAGTAAATTCGCCTCTATGCTTACTAATGCAAACATGTTCCCCAAAAAAAAATTTTTGACTCTACGTTTACTGCTTTCATCGTACTGTATACTGTGTTCAAAAGCTTGCGTTCTTTGCATTTTGACACATTTACAGGTTGTATGCCGATTTTTTGATGCTTGGAGTTGTCATATGCAGCCACGAGTGAGAATAGTATATTCAATCATCGATACGAAACATTCAAATTGAATTGTTTGCACATTTTTGACTTTAAGGTACGATTGACGCGTTCTACTACGCAAGTTTTTTTATTGCCGTACACGCTATAATGTATAATTCCATATTTTTTCATTTAATGCTTTAAATGTTGAGTTATAAAACTCTTTTCCTGAATCCGTTTGAATGTGCCATGGAACACGATGATCTTTGTTGAAAATTGATTGTAGAGCGTTTGAAACAGTTTTGTTCGTCTTGCGCTTAACCGGTATTTAGAGAATACGTCAATAACAATTAGAATGTATCTAAATCTTTTATTAATTTTTGCGTATGGGATCATTTACACCAAATCGGCTTGAAACAGTTCGTTTAATCCTTTTGTGATTGCATGTCTTCTAAGAAAGTTAATATGAGCAGGCTTAGGTAACTCTTGAGCAATTTGCTTCTTTACGGACATAAGTTAGTATGTGCGTGTGCTTGCCGCTAATACGTGTACTTTCTGAGTTTTTCTTGCAGTTTGCAACGGTAAATTTTCACTTTGAATTTAACAAGAAATTGTTTGCCGTTGAAATATATAATGTTTACCAAATTTAATACCTCTATGTGCAACTTCAGGAAATAATATGTGAAACAACTCAAAAGCACTTACCTCGGCCACTCCTAGTTATGTACTATCTTACGATAACTGAAAGTTGAGACAGAGTCCTCTTGGTCAGGACGGGTTTATCGGCGTTTGGCTGCACTTAACTACCATTTAAAAAAATAAAGCTGAGGTAAAAACAAAGCATCTATTGGAAAAACGTAAAGCTGACACGTTCAGTTCTAGTTGAGTTTGAATGTAAAATAGGTTTACAAATAATTGATGGCCAATTGCATGCAGTTGGATCACAAAAGCTAGAATTGGAAATATAAATAAATACTTGTTCTAAAGAGTATATGTTTAAGTACAAAACAACATTCATATGCACATTATAATCGCAGATATAATACTCATCCTTGGAAAAGTAAATATGTTCTTATCTCTAAAATATAATACCAGACGTTGGTAGCACTGCTAAGTTGTTTCTCCACAGGATATTGGAAAACGGATAAAAGGAAATCCTCAGGAATCCCCATACAACTTCTATTTTCTTTAGGACCCACAACAATGTCCACAAAATCGAACGCAAAAATCCAGCCTTCACAATATATAAATTCCTAATAAAATTTCCCCATAAAAGATCCGGTGTACAAGATAAAATAAGATAAGCCATTTAAAAAAAGGGTACCTAAGAAACGTAACAATTAATATTGGTTATTAATCAAATCAAAGGCATACTTACACGCTGTCTACATACAAAGACAAATGGTTACTATAAATTCCAGCAAAAATGCCGTTTACCAAAATAACTACGTAAATTGGTATATAAAGCTTCGACTAAAATAAATCCCAATAAATTACAATCGGATGACTATTCATAAATTGAATAAACTTAGAAATTTTAAAAGAGCCAGTAACACATCAAGTCTTTTCTTCTTGAGGATCAAAATGTAACAAAAGCTAACGATTATCAAATTTAAATTGACGGTCAAAATTAACTTTGATAGATTAATAAAATATAAACATAGGCGGAACACTTTCGAACTAGTACTAAAACGTAATATCAAAGTTCTACTAACTTGAATTAAGAATTCTGAATATCGAACGAGCATGTACCCTCAAAAGAATGAAAAATCCGATAGAGAAATAATTTTGTAAATCATTATAAGATCAATACTTCGAATAAACAATCGACGAAAATGAATTGGCTTAACAAAACGAAACGTCACTGACTGATTCCTTCAAACAATCAGCTTAACAGAACTGCGCGTGATGACCAGGTGTTTGATATCAATATCTCAATTAGAATAAAGAATTTATTAATCTGGAATAAACTTTGAATGTATATAAATAATGGATGATTTAGAAACGCAATGTTAATCTTAAAATGCTGAAATCTCTGTACCACTTTTCCACAACTGCAAGATGACTTGAACATCACTTAAAATAAATGAAACGAAAATCATACAATTGATTTCTTTTACTTGAAAATTAAAAAGCAAATATATTCTAATATTTATTACAAGGACAGTAATAATTTTGTTAATAATACAAATAAATTATTAATCGTAGATTTTATATAAGAGTAATTTTCCCTTAATAACGAATACCCAAGTATATTAACTTCAATAAGACTGAAAACAAAACCAACGCCTATATTACATTGTAACATTTTGCATATAGGAAATTTATGGTTGATATATGTTATGTGGAATGCCACGATCAAGGCGTAATAATATTAGTCGACGTGATTATCGATCTGTGCAGTCATGCGCGTTAAGCTCAAGGCGCTTGCCCGATGTACTTACATTTTTATTCCTGTACAAGCATGTAGTCAGTTTAATAAACGTGGTAGGAAAATTTCCTTACCATGTTGAATGGAAAAAAATTCTATTCTTGGGCAAGGCATGTACCTGGTTTGTGATGAGAAAAGATTGTTGTTGAAACCAAGTAGCGAAGTGGACACCAGATTTATAGAACGGTTCGTAAGCGTGACAATATGGCGTCTTTATCGTCATTAATTTGTTTGAATTTTTAGCAAGCAGTTTCACCTTTAAAAAATACATAATGGATTTCAGGAATTGATTTGTATAGTTTTGTAGTATATGGAAGTGGGTCAAGCTTTGGAGATGGCATCCCGTCCGTTTATAATGTGGCTGCATTGGCACGTGGCTGCAATCCGCAGGTGTTGTAAGTTTTTGTAAGCACCTTTCCTACGGTGAGTACGCTTTTTTTTTCTTTGTAACAAACATCATTCCAAGCAAGAAGCAAATTCATCGTGAAACGTTGTCGAATTGGAAGATAAATAATTATCTAAACGATTTAAAATTTCAATACATTTCCGATAATTAAATATATAAAAGCTTTCTTGTTAAACGATTTAAAATTTTTAACATAATTTCAAATACTAAAGATATAAAAGCTTTCTTATTAAAGTAAATTATGCTTCATTTAGTACATATAAGATAATTTGCCTAACGATTTAAAATAGTTTCAGTATATTTTTGAATATAGAATTCGAAAGCTTTCCTGTTAAAATATATTACACTTTATTTAAAATATGTGAGATGATCTGGCTAGATTTTTTTGTTATTATTCGTTAATTATAAATAGTCGTTTAGGGCACAACTTAGTTTAACATCTGCCAGATAAACATCTGGAGTTACATGTTTACTTAAACAAGTCAAACGTATATCCTGCATATTTCAAATCATTTATTAGAACATTTTCATCATCCAACGCGAAATTCGAATTGCCTATCATAAGACCATTTGAATCAGGGTTAAACCTAATACCATATTTATGATCAATTTCGTTCTTAACATCTTTAAACATTTTGTAAATATATTCTCGAGGTAGCGGATGTAGGTGTTCTAGATAATGTGTCATACCAGGTGAATCGGCAAAGCTTTGAATATATTCCTGGGCTTCTTGTGCATTTCGATTAATTTCTGCTTCGTATTCATTCTCAACATCGTCATCATCATCATCATCTACCTCTATGGCATCATTTTTTATATTTGGTATATGCTAAGCAATAACCGGGGAATCAATATAGTCAACGTTCCTTTCTAGCAATTTAGGTTTAATTTTTTTTACACTGCTATGAGGCAGTTCTTCTTCTTCTTTAAATTTTTCTTTCTTTACCGCACTTTCCCCATCCAGTTTATTAGCAATAGTTTCTAATCGTGATGTTATGGGTAAGATTGATTCCACTTGGACGACTTCATTATCTTTTAACTGACGCAATTTGTTTTTACAATGTTTCTTTTCTTAATTAAAATTCTTTTAAGTTTTATCGCCTTCTTGTTCATTGCGTAAAAGTTTATTGTAGTAAAAAATTCTTCGATACTAACGATACTTGCGTCTCTCAAGGTTTAAATATGTATGAAGTGATCAAAACCTATTCGGTACCTTCCTGATCTGGATCACTATCTTTGTCTACAACTAAGAAACCGTATTTGTCTTGCCAACAAGCAGCACATATTTCACGGAATTTATCATACTTCATGTCAGTATTGACGTGATCGTCATATATGTGTTTTAAGTTTAAATCATCTTGTTTAAATAAAACTAAAAGATTAGCATTATCACGTAGTAAGTGCTTAGGTATGCGAGTATAACTTTGACAAAGGTAAAACTGTCTACTTGCTTATGACGCCTCATACTAAAGTATTCCCTAATGATACCTTGTTTATCGCAAGCTACATCATCAAAAACAAATATAGAATTATTTCGAGCATCAGATGGTGATATAATATTATCAGAACTGGAAAATGTATAATATTTGATCCCTTTTATTGGTCGCAGTAGACTTTCAAGGTATTGATACTTTGGTTGATAAAGTGATTTAAAATAAACATATACGTTTTCAAACTTTAAACCATTAGGATGTTCTATCAACCCAATCATAACGTTGGTTTTACCACAATTTGATGGACCAACAACTAGACATCGAATAGATGAAGGCAGAAGAACGCTATGTTTTTCTTTTTAGCTAAGGATTGCACGCCAATGTCATTATTGTTTATGGTTAAAGGTGTTGATTGTTTCACAACACGCATGTTTGCAAGTACTAAATTCGATTTGTAAAAAAGTGGAATTATATATATAAATATATATATATATATATATATATATATATATATATATATATATAAGAAACGGCGAGTATATAAAGAATCATTAATTCGTAATATTTTATTTATTTACTGCACAGCTTGAGAGGATAGTTGTCCGCTAATAATTACATATAATAATTCTAAAACTACTGGGAACGGACTATTAAATACTGTAATTAACAATTTACCATTTGAAGCGCATATTCCGGGTTACAAATTTTGCGGTCCGGGTACAAAACTAATCGAACGGTTAGCTCGGGGAGACAAGACAAGACAAGGGGAGACGAGGCTTGTAAGGAGCACGATATTGCATACACCAAAGAAAAGGATCTATCTAAACGTCATCAAGCAGATTCGAAGTTAGCTCAGTTAGCTACAGAAAGACTAAATTCTGGTGACTCGTCTTTAGGTGAAAAAGTAGCAGCATTTGAAGTAGCTACCGCAATGAAAGCTAAAGTAAAACTTGGTATGAGTGCCTGTGCATCACTGAGAACAAAAAATATCAATAAAATAAGAAAACTGATAAAGAAACGTAAAATAAGAAGTACGCTAGGTATTAAAAGTATTATCAAACAAGCACGTACAGCTTTAAAAAAGACTAAAGGATCTAATATTATGGATGCAATCAACGTAGCAATTAAGGCCGCCAATACAGCAAAACAAAAGAAGCATATTAAATCAGCTCGTATTATATCAATTCCTAAAACAGGAGGTTTTCTACCACTAATACCAATTTTTGCAGGCCTAAGCGCTCTTGGTACTCTAACTGGAGGTGCAGCTGCTGTTGCAAAAGCAGTTTCAGATACTAAAATAGCTAAGGAACAACTAGCGGAAAAACAACGTCATAACAAGGCAATGGAGAACATTGCAGTCGGAAACGGCATGTACATCAAACCTTATAAAAAAGGTTTTGGTCCCCTGCAAAACCTCAAAGGAACGTAACTTGATTTTACCTAATCGAGCACTAAGCAATGTAGAATTAATAGAGTTTGTTAAGCAATTAGAAGTACCATATTTCCGTGGAGTGTTCATGAGAAACAATCTTCCCAAGAAAGTTAATTTAAAAGAATGTGGTATAATTAATTTAGATGGAATAGAAGGTTTAGGCACGCATTGGACCTCTTACAAAAGTACGGTAGTAGCGCTATTTACTATGACAGCTACGGAAACCTGCGACCGCCAACAGAGTTGATAAGTTATTTGAATAGCGGGGTAAATGTAAAATTCTTTATAACATTAACCAAGAACAATCGTACGGTACTGTGTTTTGCGGTCATTTATGCTTACAATTTCTAAGTAGTGCATAGAACTGCGTACGAAGTTGTTATGTCGTACACTTTTACTCTAACGGGAAACACTTCAGTTTTAACAAGCAATTTTAATCCGCCTATAAACTTGGATAATGATTCGTAGTACGTATTAGGATTAACAAATTTTGAGTCTTATAACACAATTCCAAACATAGAAAAAGGAATAAATAATAAATTTTATTATGGATCTAACGGAGAATTCATAGAAATACCTGAAGGTGCTTATGAGATTAGAGAAATTAATAAATATCTTCAAAAAGCTTTAGGTGATAAAAGATGGCGTGGTCGTATGGATCAATCACGAAGCGCTAGAAAGACGCCAGTGTATATAGAAATTACAGCTGACAATAATACACTTAAATGTAGTATTAAATGTAGTCTAGATGTGGATTTTACCAAAAAGGATTCAATTGGTTCTCTACTTGGTTTCAATCCGCGAAAATTGCTAGAATTTGTCACGCATCAAGCAGACGACGCGATCAACATTTGTAAAGTGAATGCAGTTTTAATCGATTGTAATATTGCAAGTGGATCCTATTTAAATAGTAAACCAGCCCATGTAATACACGAATTTTTTCCTCAAGTACCTGCAGGTTTTAAAATTGTCGAGTGTCCACCTACGATTATATATCTACCAATCAGGTCACGTATAATAAATGAAATAATAGTTAAAGTGTTAGATCAAGATGGAAATTTAGTTAATTTTAGAGAACTGCTAACTGTAAGGTTGCATTTAAAAAAAATCTGCAATAGCCATGGGTATTATGTATAATGCACGCAACATGTCAAGAATTGATATAAATGCTGAAAATTTCAAAGCAATCGACACTCGATTGATTGTTTCAAGACCGCTAACAACACAAAATCGGCAGTTTCTACAATCGTTAGGACTGCATTTAATTAAAAAAAAAGTAGAATGAATAGTGAAATACTGAACGTGCGTGAAAAAGTTTACTTCGACAATGCAATTGTTAATATTGAAAAACATACTCATCAACCTTATGCTAACACATCTTTAAACAATAATGATGAAATTTGAATCCCTATACAACAACAAGATGTATACACCTTACCATCGAAGAGCATGCTGTACATAGAAGGCAAATTAATTAAAACAGATGGAACGCCGTCTCAGACAGCAAAGTTTGTAAATAATGGAAGTTTGCTGCGTTTTGATGAAATTAGATATGAGATTGGTGGTATCATTGTAGATCGTGTTCGGAATCCTGGATTAACGTCTATAATGAAGGGATATGTTTCATATAATAGCAATTAAAGTAAACATTTACAAAACGCTGGGTGGTTTCCTATGGATGATTCACAAATAGTTGATGCCAATGGGAATTTTAATGTTGCAATAAACCTTTCAATGGTTCTCGGATTATGCAAAGATTTTAAAAAAATTATTTTAAACCTCCGTCATGAGTTAGTCTTACTACGTTCTAGTTTTGATACTAATGCTATAATTAATCCTACACCCGATGAAGAAATAAAAGTTGTTTTAAACAAAGTTTTATGGAAAATGCCGCATGTAGCCGTTGATGATACTCAACGAATTAAATTAATAGAATGCGTTGCACAAAATCAGGATTTGCATATTCCGTTTAGAGGATGGGAGTTGCATGAATATCAACTTCTACAAGAAACGAAACGTCATACATGGAACATTAAAACAACAACACAATTAGAAAAACCAAGATTTGTGATTGTTGGTTTCCAAACCAACCGAAAAAATAGATACATGAGCAACTACAGTCGTTTTGATCATTGCTATTTAACCAACATGAAACTATATTTAAATTCAGAAATTTTCCCGTACGATAACTTAAATTTGAGGTTCGAGAATAAACAGACTGCGTTGTTATATGAGATGTATGCTCAGTTTCAGCAATCATACTACGAAAAGGAAAATGAGCCACTTTTTAATCCTGAATTTTACGAAGTATTGCACCATTAGTAGTCATAGATTGTTCTAGACAAAACGAAGCGTTAAAATCTGGTACTGTCGATATTAGATTAGAATTTGAAACTAGCAGAAACGTTTTGCCAAATACATCTTGTCATTGCCTTATACTTCATGATAAGATAGTCAAATACAATCCACTCTCAAACAGCATAAGAATATTATAATTACTTTATTATTATTATTACTGTACCTTTACAAATTATGAAAAAACAATTAATCATTTAGCAATCACAGTCTATTTATTAATATTTTTACATGTTTTTACAATATCTTTTACATGTTTGAATTATTAAGTGATTTAGTAAACAGCCATAAACATTGACAATTTTAAATAAAAGTTTTGTTATACATTTCTCAAATAAACTAACTGGTATGTTAGTAACAAACTGGATTTTTTAAACAGAATGGTTACTACTACTATTTTCTCTACAATACATTTATTACTAATATATAGTTCAAAACTCGGGCAGATTGAAAATATCCTATTTTTAGATACATCCAAAACGAAAATCGGCGTACTTGTGCAGGTATAAACATAACACTGAAGTTTTATAACTAAAAATATTATATGTTAATCTAGATAAAATAAATTGCATTCTTTATTTGAGCCAGTGGTTGAAGCTTTACAAGTCATTTCTGTATGTATGTATAGTTATACCCCAAGGTTTAGTATCAGTGGTTAAGGTACTAAGAATTCTTTTATCATTACTTGGATTAAGAACAATTTTGTTTTGTTTAATAGTACAGACATCATGTTTGACTGATCTAATTAAACATTGCTGTTTCTGTACAGTCTGTTTATAAAACAAAGCATTCTTATAATCATCAAAAGAAATTTGCTTAATACTTGCTAAGGAAGATCCCTTTGACTTTTTTATTATCCTATCCTGAACTCTGTAAGTGTACATTTTAGATCTAAGTCCTACAAACTCTAGCATGATGTCACCATTGTTTTCATCTTTCATAATACCAGGAACTTTTTTATTTGATAATGGAATATGATATTTGTTATGAGGATCGTAATCGGAAGTATCAAATTTATGAATATCTTGTTTGATATAAGAGTAAATATCTTCAACGCTAAACTCGTATATCAAACTATCCGTATCTGTGTACAGCAGCTTTGCTTTGTTAGCAAATTGCGATTTTATATAACTATAGTGAAATTCATATAAATAGGTTTTTGAAATATCTAGAATAGAGAAACCTACATAAATGAGTTTGTTTAAGTAAACCTCTAATTTATTCATTTCTATTAAGACTAGATCTTTGTCTAACACAGTGCAACTATGAAAATTAGGCTTCGCTATGTAACTACGAGCTCCAAACCGTCCTTCCCATTTGGTCACTAATTTCACATCTTTCCTTTTCCGTACGTTTTCCATCATCTTTCCATAAACCGAATTTATCATATTTTATAAAAGCATATATCGAAACTGTTTTTGACTGTTGTCTTAATTTCGTATTCAAATCAATGTATTCTTTAACCAAGGAGCTTGTTTAAACCGAAGAACCTTATGAATCTTTTCAGTTCTAAACCGTAGCTTAAATACATTTTAAATTCTTGTAGTGAATAATATAGTTGAGTTTTGGATATAAAGTTGTAAGTAATTTCTTTAAGTTTGATTTATTAGAAGGTACTGGTGGTATCATATGTTCAGGCGCCAAAGGTAAGTCACTGTGAATTTCATGTAAAGATACTGGATAGTGTAAATCGCATTCAAAAATATATCCTACATCAGAATCATCGGGAATATTAAGTATGTCTAAACGTACTATATCTGGACTGGTACCATCTAAAAATTCAAATTCTCCATATGGAAGATATTCAGACATTGCAGCCCCATATAAATTATTAACATCAAAATACATTAAATATTTAGAATCGAAATTTGGATCATAATCTGCATTCATATATTTGTTATTTGCTTTAGCATATCTATTCGAACATTGAGAAACACCGCCACAAATTCCCCGTTCTAAAAACATTATTTTTTCAATATCAGTAAGCAGCTCGAGTTTAACGTTCGTCGTTTTTAACATCGCATCTAGAGCTAAACCAGGAGCCGTAAAGTAGTGAAGCGGATCTAACTTATACGTGAACATACAAGTTTTTCTAAAGTTTTCAAATATATCAGTCAAGAGCAGTACATCTGTTTTTAAATATAGGTCTGAATAGTCCCCTAGTGTTTTTATATTAAATGTTTGCCAAACGTGTTTAGCATGATTGTAGTCTTCATCTGAGATTTCTTCATTGCGCAAACGATTAAAGAATGCTGTTTTACAGGGTAAATCGGTTTCATTGAGCCTATCCCAAGAGTTAATGTAATCATAGGAAATATACCTTTACGCGTAAGTAACTGAAACTCATTATCGGTGTTACAATTTTCCTGGTGATGGATTTTTTATTATCATCTAAGTATGAAGCTAATTTTTCGATGCTAGATGCCATAAACCTGAATGAATCGATAATTCTAAAAGTAACTTTCGTACCATTTACATATTTTGTAAAAGATATGTATTTTTCCTTATTTATTGGTAGAATACTTACCAAACCTGAAAACCCTAACGCAATTTTTTAATAATGAAATGCGAATCGTAGCCTGATAAGTTATGAAAACTACCGGTATCATATAAAATTATGATAATTGATGTTGCAATCTTGATGAGCCGCTCCTCGAAATTCACCTGTAAAGTGACAGTGATCGCGAACTCTAATATCATCTATACTAAAAGGTTTATTGCAAATGTGACAGTGAAGGGCAAATTTAAATGCTAACTTTTGTTCTTCTGTTAAAGGATTCATAGGTTTTGGGTTACAGGAAATTTTATTAGTCGTTTCTGAAATCAGTTCCAATTGAGCAACAAACCATTCTATACAATCCTTTCCGCGATACAATTGAAATTTGGAATATTTATTATCATACGAGCATTTCAAATAATACGCTACACTAAAGGGTATATGACTTTGGTAAGAGACTGTGTTTAGTATTACCTCCGACTCATTGCATGGTTCTAATATACATTCGAGATCTGCATAAACTACAAATGATACTTTTTCTTGATAGTGGAAATGTTTAAACGTTAGATACTTTTCAGATTCTTCGGATAATCTTATTGAGCAAGTATTCTGTTTTTCGCAATAATTCGGATGACGCTTAAGTAATGCTGCTGTACTAAAATTATTTAAACATCTATAACAAAAAAATTTTCTATGTTCATGTGAAGACAACTGTTTTGCAAATAATTTTGACATATCCTTAATCCAAGTAAAATGAAAGTGATCCTCATTAGCATTTGCCGGGCGAGAATATTGTAAGGAATCATTATTTAAAACTAACAGATTAATAGGTTCAATTTTTTTAAAATTTTCACTTAAACAAAATGGTAGTATTTTAGTATTTTCTATACAATATAGGTTAATTGCGAGATTGTTAAGCTTCTCAATTTTTTTTATGTCTTTTAATGTGATTGGAAACTGAATTGAATTGTAGCGTAATACTGTATCAAAATGTGGATAGCTAGATATTCTCTGACTATTTTGTTTAGCAGGATATAAAGCGGAAACCAAGCTCCAAAGAATGCAATGTTGATTGTTATTTATTACATTTACCACAGCTTTTTTTTTATAAAGTCCGGAACCGGTACAAACGTTGAACACCCTCCTTCAAGTGGATCATGATTGTTTATATTTACCTTCAAGTGTAAAACTTCTTGGATTGCCCAACCAGAATCTTTCTCGCAAAATTCTTCTAATCGCTTCGAAATCTTGTTCAATACGTTCTCCTTATACCACAGCTTGAGATTGGTATTTATATCGATGTGACGATTTGCAGTAGGAAACGTTTTCAAATCTATTTCGCCAGTTGTAGGCTTAACAAAGTTAGCGGTAAATATTACATTAACTTTCAACATCGACTTTTTTAAGCAAGCAACAATCTTGCGTTTAAAACTAGCGAACGCCTTGTCTAAGAACACTAGAGGATCTCTATAATTTAAATTGGTAATAAGTCCCGTAATTATTCGACTTCCAAAACATGATTGTACATTATGCCAAATCAAAATTTTTAGAGTATGACCTCTAGAAAGCGTTGCATCAACACCTTTACCACGATATTCCAAAGTGCGTTTCAAGTGCCTCAATCGTACAAGGTAGATTTTAAGATGTGCTAAATTAGATTCCAGCCTACTAGGATTTTCTTGTTGATTGTCTTCGTATACCTTATTTCTAATAGCAAGCTTCAATATACTAATATTTGTTTTGATAATTAAAATGTGTTTCGTTATTTCATTCACTGATTTAATTAGATTGACGCATTTTACAGTTAATCTCAAAATTGCGCTACTAATCTCGGATACGGTTTCAGCATTCATGATTCTATAGAAAATCAAAATACACTACTTAATAATACAAGTATTTTCTCTATTTACTATTTATATAAAATATCATCTGACGTAAGCAAAACAACTGCAAAAAAGGTTCATTCATCTGAGTTTACGGAAAACGCGTAAGCAAAACAACTGTAAACGAAAATAGCATACAAATCGAAATAATTGCATAGCGAATTGCTTGAATGCAATTGTTAAAAAAATCGCCTTTATTTACGTTTTTTATTCAAGACAATTTTCAAGCTTGAGTCGTGCATGCGGTCTAAAAAAAATTGCAGAGTTGCCTTCAGTACGTGTCTATGACAAATAATTCGCTATGCAAGCATTTCCAATATTTACATACTGAATGCAACTCTGAGCAAAACAACTGCAAAAGGAATGCATTCAACATCATTTTTCATTCCGAATGCGTTTACTACAAAAATTGTTTTTATACGACCTTTGATTTATTATGTGTACAGAAAATACATTATCATTACAGCGCTATTTTTATGATTACATTGAAATATTTTAAATAAAAACAAAGCAAATTTGAAAAAAAATGTCTCAGATTAAACCGTCTTGTTTAATAATTTACACGCACTCCTGGTTTTTAAAAACCCAGTATTAAAAAAACATTCTGCAGTTTTATTATATAACAGTACCTTTAAAGAATTTTCACACAAATTACCTATATATATATGCATGTAAATTGTGTCAGCGGTAATCTAAAAAAAACTTATTCTATAAATATTACTACTTAAGGGATTTATTTGCCTTGCATTAATTTTAAATGAAAAACTAATCTGAAGAAAAATATCATAATTTACACGCACTCATGGTTTTTTTTTAAACCCGTTATTAAGAAAAAACATTTTCCAGTACGTTGATAGTACTAAAAAATTTTTCTTATTCAGCACAAATCACTATATCTCTATATATGCATATAAAGTCAATTTTTTGTTAATTTTTTATGGAAAATAAATTATGCTAGCAGTAATATAAAACTCGTTTTTCTTGTATTTAAATCCCTGAATATCAATTATATACATGTTTGTATGTAAATATATGCAGCAAACTTCGACTAATTAAATTAATATTAGGAGCAATCTCCTTATATAGCAGATTACCACCATCTGCGTACTTTGCCAACCCACTTTTCAACCTATCACAAGAGTGAACTCATTTTGAATTAAAACCGGCCCATGTGTATTTGCAGCCTCTAAACATAAATCAGAATCCACTTTAATTAAAACACAATTGACTTGAATGCGATATTTTTTTGCATCTGTCATACTGTCTCGCTAGAAAACCAAATTCAAAACATCTACACACATTTTCTCTGCACTTACATTTTTCAACATACGTGTGTTACATTGAAAGTAATATAAAGCCGATCCTAATTCAAAACGTGCCCACAAGTATTTTACATTTGAAAAGAATTCAGGTTTTCACATTTTACATTAAAAGTATATAACGCCGATCCTAATTCAAAACGGTGCACGTGTAACTTCTCGCTAGAAAACCGAATTCAAAACAGCTACACACATTCTTCTCTGCACTTACATTTTTCAACATACGTGTGTTTCATTGAAAGTAATATAAAGCCGATCCTAATTCAAAACGTGCCCATAAGTATTTTACATTGAAAGTATATAAGAATTCATGTTTTCACAACTATTTTGCATTGAAATGTTTTCACAACTATTTTACATTGAAATTATATAGGGCCGATCCTAATTCAAAACGTGACAGACGTATTTTACACATGGAAAATACGTCTGTCGCGTTTTGAATTAGGACCGGCCTTATTTACCTACTGGGATAGACCCCGAGACTAGTCCGCGAGCATTCATAATTGTTTTTGGCAACACCGTTTGACTCTATGTCATCCTAATTAAAAGCCACTCTCAGTAATATATTAGCCAAAAAGTAATTTTTGATTTCAACATGTACTAAATCTTAATTAATAAAGGTACAGATACAATAAAATTTATGACAGCAAAACTCGACAAAATTGACTGTCATCAGCTGTTGAATTTACGCTTGTACTTTTGCAATGTCAATTCTAAATTGTGCTTTTACTTGTTGAATCCCAGCATCTAATGTTTTATATATGCTATTCAAAGAATCATAAACCCGTTTGGTTACGATCTGTGCAACGGCAGCGTTCACAGTGACTGGACAAGTTTATTCATCGTCTATTCAAAGTGGTTAAATTCCGCTCTTGTAATATACCCTCACGAGAACTGTGTCGTAATACGGTCTGTTATCTGCTTCACAAGCGTGTCTATTTACTGCTGAACAGTGGAACCACTTTTTAGCGTTGGTTCTCCTTCTTGTTGGCGATACGTTGTTAAACGCGTTTCTAGGTAAACTTTTATGACTGCATCATTGTCTTCCTGTGGCGTAGCGACACGCACTAATCTGATATTGTCGAAATCGTAGTGATTATCATCATAAGAAATATACGAAGCGCAGTTGAACGCATGCCCAAACTTGTTGATAACCATCGCCATAATGAATAACGGGGCGCATGTTCTACGCTATTATACGCAATTCGTGTAATTCTTCCATAATCGATGTAATTTCGTTGGTGTGACCGGTGTTACCTGCATCTTACGAGGCAAGCAGAAGCTTGAGCCTTTCACACAGTTCGTTGGGATCATCAAAGTATACATATTCCAGTGCTTTCTTGTTATAATCCATGAGTAAACCGCGCCCACTCGGATTGATAATTAGCTGTCGTAAGCTACATATTGCGTTACTTCTTTTTTTAATGTCTGCATAATCGTTAACTTCTTTAAGTGAAAATTTACCCAAAAAATCAAAAAGTAACAGTTGCACGTACATTTCTTTGCTACCATTGTAGCAAAATCGTTCTACACACACTTTTTCACCAATTCCGAAAACAATGTCCTAATCACCAATCATTAATTTTCCTGTTTCCGTCTAAAGTATGCGCTATCAGATAATAATTAATGGTAAGTATTACTAGTGCAAGGGTTGGGAACATTAAATTATTAAAGTGATTTTTTAAGGTATTTTTTTACGATAGGATATCGGTAATTAACTTATCGGTAAAGGCATTACAAAGATGACAACTCAGAGATAATCGCAAAGAGAATTATTAACACCTAATTATCTATGGGTAAAGTGATAAATAGGGTACGATAAGGTTTCTAAGATATATTCGAGAGATATGATTAACCAATTATAGTTACATAATAAGTCGGTATAATAAAATCCTTGACACTTTATAAAAAACGATAGGTACTAGACATTTATAATTTAACCTAAAAACGTAAGGTATGATAAAATGTTACTATAAAAATTTTTTTAATTTTTAAAACGTAGAATCTAATTTGGTTAGGAGGCTTTATTCTCAAGGACATTGCAACCACCTATAAATGTAACCACAAAAAAGTAGGGACTCCCGAGGGAGTAGAATGATCCCATAGAAACTTAATATTGGGGGTTTTCTTACACAAGCCTTACAGAAGGGAGAAGCTTCGTGAAGCGGGCTTATTCACTTGAACGGCATGCGGAACCAATTCGTCCGGGGCTGCAATCCCTGTACCCCGGTGTCGGTTAGGATTATCGGCAGAGCCGAAACAATAACAACGATTGTCACGGAATATCAACGGTAGACTGTGGCGATGCGCAGCCAGGCGGATGTTCTCCACGCCCACGGCCCAATGTCCTGAAGTAACAATGCCCTAGTTTTGCAGTGACTTTAAAAATAAAAGAAGAGAAGAGAGACAAAAGACGATACGAGAGAGAAATTGGAGGTTAGGTGCTATGTAGCAACTCAGTTAAAAGAAGTAAGAAGAAGGGCACGCATTGAGCAAAATCGATAGAAAGAGTCGTGAATAGCAAAGCACTACTCGACCAGCCTAACTGTAGTCAGTAGCCCGGAGTGGCGGAACACCACTCTTATGCGATGGACGGTTGTATCTGGACTTAAGCCAGGTTCACCAAAAAAAAAAAGATTTAAAACGGAGATAGCGGTATAAGAAAACAGTAGAGTTTTGGATAAGCATCTTAGAGAAGAAGTAGAGAGAAAGAAATGTCCCTGTTAAGATGGATTGGTCTAAAGAACCACCTGCAATATTAACGATAAGATAAAACCTTTATTATAGATACTTGAACACAACTAAATTTCAAATAAAACTTAGACAAATCATCTTCCTATCGAGAACATCCGCTGAGATAAGGGGATCAAACAAGGATAACGTGAACGACTTAACCATATCCCCCACAATAATTTCGAAGACATGACTGTCATGAACACTACGGTAATAGTACGATAGACGGTCATTTAAAGATAAAAATAGGGAATTTCGATACTGCAAGGAAATAAGGAATAACGTTTAAAAGAAAAAGTCATAGCCTCTTACCAGCACGTTCAGAAAAACAAAAGAATGAATTAGTATTCCTAGGATATAGAAATGATTGATAACGAAAATATAAAAAAATGATTGATGCAGATGCGTAAGGAAACACATCGAATAGAAATTCCCTGTATTCGCAAATGTGAAAACTGACTTTTTACTACAGAGGCATAGGTAGCGATCGTATGTGTATCTCATGAGCAGAGCGTCAGCCGTAGACATCAGGTTAGGACAGGTCGAAACGATTCGCTGTGTTGTTCAGACGAAACATGTCAACCACGATAATAACTGTTGTAGGTTGCAAAATAATAACCAAATAGAAGATAAATAAAGAAAACTATAATGGCATAACTTCTGGGTAAAAGGGTTAATAATTATTTAGATATAGGAGGGTTCGATAACTAGATAATGTTTAGGTACGGAAAATAAAGTTAAAAGAAAACTTGAACGAAACAGGGATCGAAAAGCAGAAAAAATATGTTTAAATGACGGTATGAACACAAACGTAAGTTTATACTAATCGTTAGTGGCAGATGAAAACGGTTTTAAGTGTTTGAAATGCCAACGTTCTTAGGGTTTGCCACTCAAATCTCGCAGTTTATATATTAACCGAGAGATTACAAGAGTATTTGAAAATACATTAATTTAGGAGCTAGTTTAATGGAAAACTTGTAAGTAACATCAGATAACACATAATTTTTCTTTTAAACTTGTTCACCCAAGTCAAATGAAATGTCTCTTTTACGAAGATTGTAATGATTTTTCTATTTTCCTAGGTTTTAAATAAATCGGTTTACATATAGGGTAACTGTTGTTGATCTTTATCCCAACGTAGTTTTTCATCAAATTCGTGACATCGGTATTATCGGAAACAAAACCATAATAAGTACCATCAATTGGGGTATAACGCTCAAGCACTAAAAATGACGGAGAAAAGAGCGTAGATTCATGTTTAGAAGTTCTCAAAACTTGTGCAATTTGAAATATTTTTTCATCGTATTTAGTATGGTATACTCCATATATGATGAGAGTTGTAATAATTACACGATCTTGACGCGTGCAGTTGGGTTTACTTGGGGATGATACCTGGAATTGAACCAGATCTTCTAAATTTTATAACCTTTTATGAAATCTTGAAAATCTTTCATAGGGAATTGTGGACCATTATCACAGAGAAAAATTTTAAGTACACGGAAGATAAGAAAGACCCGTTGCTCTAAAAACTTTATGATTACCTTTCTTAGATCGAGGAAGAGGTCCTAATTAGTTAAGAGAAATTAATTGAAGTGAATAAATGCTTTTTAAACGTAACCATCAAACCAGGACAAGCTTATTGTGAACCCTTTTATGTACCACAAGTTTAGTTTGTAGTATAACGGCAGAACGATTGTCTTTAGTTCGACCAATAGTAAAAATCAGATATTTTCGATATAGTTTTTGTAACACCTAAAGGTGCAGAGGTAGGATCATCATGAAACATTTTCAAAACATCAGGTCGATTAAGGGCAGGGATTACTAATTTCCATTCAAGTAAATTTGCGGGTTTAAATAAAGAAGACGAAGTTATTTAAACGATTTTCTCTAACACGGAAAGAATGGTAGTTTTCAGAATGTTGAATCACCTTTCTGTATCGTATTAGAGTACCCGGTATCGAAAGTTAAATTTGGAAGATTTAAAGCAGCTACTTCACGAGAGAGAACGTCAGGTAAAATATTAAATTTTCCAGGTTTATGGCGGACAGTAAACGTAAATTGACTAATACGTACATTCCGTCTGGCTAAACGTCCAGAGCTTTGTTTCAAATTATTTAACCAGGTAAGGGCACCACAATCGGTTATTACTATAAATTGAGTTCTTTCGACATAACCCCCTAAATTTCTCAATTTCGAAGATTACTCCGAGAAGCTCACATACGGTAGCAAATATTTTTGTTCGGTAATGGTTAACGTACGACTTGCATTGGCGATAGGGTGTTCTAAACCATCTTTTTATTAAAACAGAGTGGCACCTAAGCCAGCAAGTGAATCATCAGTCTAAACATAAAATGTTTCTTCAAAATTGGGGAGATTAGAACGGAGCAGAAGTAATTAAACCTTATATTTCATTAAAAACTTCTTGTGCATCAAAAGTTCAAACGATAGATTGCCCGTTCTTTTAATTTTTAATTAACGCAATAATAGGAACAGAGATAGTAGATATGTTTGGTAAAAAGATACGATAATAACATATCATTCCATTTAAACGTTTAGTTTCGGTGACATTTTTGGGCGTTTAAAAATAGATGATAGCATTTACTTTATCGGGATCAGCAGGTGAACCATTTTCATCGACAATAAACCCTAAAAAGGAAAGGGAGGAACAGCAAAAGTTACATTTTTCCCCACTTTATTTTAAGTCCAACATTACCTGTAAAATCTGCTACTTCATTTAAAGTTACGATATGCTCTTCAAAGGTATTTGAAATGACGAAGATATCAACAAGGTAAATAAAAGCACGTTCTTAATGTAAAATTTGACCTAGTGTTCTAGCCATGGTACGTTGAAGTGTTTGAACGGCATTAGATAAACCAAACGGTAAGAAATTAAATTTATATAAACCTTTCCCGGGTACATAAAAATCAGTTTTCTGACTGGAAGATTGTTTCAAAGCTTTTTGATAAAAAGCGTGTTTCAGATCTATGGAGGATATATATTTAGCATTACGCAGTCTGCTTAGTATAGAGCCAGTACGGGGTAATAGATAGCTGTCAGAGATTGTAATGGAGTATAACCTCTGGCCATCAAAACAAACACGACAATCTCCGTTTTTCTTATTAACTAATAAAATGGGACTACTCCAAGGGGAAGAAATAACATCAGACTAAATCATTTTATTAATTTCGGCATATAAATGTTTCTGTAAAGCAGGGGATAAAGGATATTGACGTTGTTTAAAAGGTTTAGCATTGGCAGTTAATATTTCATGCGATATTGTGGTTACACAGCCCAATTCTGACGTAGATAATTGACGGAATCTATTCTGGTTTTATCTAAAAAAAGTGTGTTCTTCAGCAAGAGAAAGTTTGTTAGCAATTCTAAATGAAGCACAATTGATCTTCTTGAGCTTAGCTTGCCAAGTATTATCGAGGAAATTTAACGATAAATTAAAGGGAGGACAACAATCAACTCCTAAAAGAAACGTATATGCTAGTGGTGGAACAAATAGAAATTTAACTTCACGTTTAAGAGATTCTATACGATTTCTTAATTTAATTAATTCCGTTACTTCAACGTGAGCACAATCATAAATATATTTTGATGTTTTATTTTCTGATCTCTTAATTATTGTAAACCTGTGGAATTACTTAAAGAAGAATTAGACCCAGTGTCTAACAATGCATCTACGGAAACAGAGGCAATTGAAATTGGTAAATGTGGACAATTATTAAACGGTTCCGTTTTCAATTGTGCGGTTGCGAAATTGGGGTGATAAAAAGCATAAACAGTTTTCAACCAATTAGACCATTCAGGTGGGAATGTACGACATATTTCATTTAAAGGAATAGGGGTTGGTGATGAAGATAGGATAGTAGAAGTATAATCATTGTTTTTTCGTAATAAAGGTAACTGTATAGCAGGTTTTGAGCTTAATTGTGCCGATAACGCTAATTTTGTGGTGTTGGCTGTTTTTGAAGCAAAGGGGGCGCGTACACCCTGCACAAAGGCGTCCCTTCGGTAGTGTTCTGGAACATTGCAATGAGAACAATTATTTTTATAAACATTCGGGTTTCCACAGCCATAGCAAAAAATTTTTTTACGTACTGTGCATTTAGAATAATTGTGGTTACCCTTTCAGCAAAAAGGGGAGTTAGTTTCTTCGATATTCGATATAGATAATGAGAAATGAGTATTACGGGAAGGATCTTTGCGGAAAGATACATTGTGTGGCGAAGATTTTGATGGGGGGGTTGTTGACGGGTGATATTTTTCTAAACGGAATTTCACCTCTTGTAGGGAACAGCAAATGTTTTTAAGTTGGGTGATTGATTCAATTCTTTGTAAAGCGAAATGTTCAGGATAATAAGCGTTTAATTTTCGTATACGCTGATTTAAGACTTCTGGCTCGTCACATTTTTTATCTAATTTATTAAATAACATTTGCACATCAATGATATACGATAAAACGTTTTCATCGGTAAATTGGAAGCGAGCACAAATTTTAAATAAGATTTAGCAATCATTGTCAAATGCAGAAAAAATCTGTTTCAAGAAGTTAACTAATTCAGGTCAAAAGTGAATTTCGTATTTGATGTTCTAGAATCGGGCTAAAGCACTGTCGGAAAAAGTTCGACGGCTCTGTTGAATAATTGTCGATCTGTGCAATTTTGAGAGACTTTTAAATCGTCTGCCCGTTCAAAGAAAGAAGCTAAAAATTTTTTTAGTTATATCCTGAAAAGGTAAGGTTTCACTTGTTAATCGGTACAGATTTGGAGACGTCCATCTTTAAGGCAGTAACGATAAGATATTTAAAATAAAGGTAATAGCAAGAAGTTCTGTGGTAACATTTAGTTTTTCCACAATGAGTCCTTTAATGAGGAATAAATGGGACATGGGTTTATTTCTAATTTTATCAAATTTATTAGAATTAGAGGTTGCAAATAGGTCAAGACGCTGTTATTAGAAAGTGTTAAGAATACGTCAACTGAAGTGCAACGTTGTAACACAAGGACAATTTGTAAAGTTTATTAACGTTCATGAGAACGGATGCGCTACTTTGTATCGCAAACGATAGTGACACTGCAGATGTCAGGTCACAGACGGTCAGGTACCGTGATTACTTAGAAATTAAGATTACGACATTGTATTTATGAATAGTATTAATAATAAGCAAACATGAGATCTGCAAGTTCCCACAGCCATATGAAGGGGTAGGTACATTATAAAAATCCCGGGAGCTTAAGGACCCGGCAGTCAGTCAAAGTATTCAGCTTTAACATTGCAGTTGCTTAGGCTACTCATCATAGTAAAATTAACTAGTGTAATTTCGATTTAGAGTAATATTTAATTAACTTGTCAAACTTCCATAAGTAAATTCTGTATTAATAAATAAATTTGTTAAGAAGTTTTGGAACTGGTTTTTAAAAAGGCAGCTTCCAAGGCCCGAACCTTAATTGGCGCAGTCGGTAGGATGTCAAAAGGTCACTGGGGAACCCAAATTCAAAGAACTGGTAGTCTGGAATTTCAATCTCAAATTTGACAGAACCCAAACAGAAGTTGGAGGCGAAACAAGAATCGTTCAAACCCAACAAATAAACAGAAGTTGGAGGCGAAACAAGAATCGTTCAAACACAACAAACAAACAGAAGACTTGGAGGAGATACGAAAATAGATTAAATCCAAAACCAACTTGGATAAAGTACACACATCGACTGAGTCCATGAAACCAACAAAACAATTAGTGTAAGTTCATTTCCTTAAACCAATTGAAATTTTTATTTTACAAACATTTGATATTTGCTATTATAAAAGAATTTTTTTTTATAATTTATGTATGTACAAATTTTGACTATTACCACTACTATTTTATGTTATTTAATGAAAATAATTTACTTAGCTAGTGCAAGAAATTATTTTCAAGTTTATTTTTGAAAAATTGAATTTTGAGAAATTTTTTTAAACTAGAGAACCAAAAAGACGAATTACGTGCGCAAAGGAAACAAATTATTATAAACCCTAACTGGCGCAAAAATTATAGAAACAAAACAAAAAAGAATTTTTAATTAACAATACGAAATTAACTGGCGTACAAAATAATTTAAAAACACCAAAAATAAAGCGAAATTAATTTACAATTTAATACCGAAATCTTTGTATATAACGCAACTAAATATTGAAACGAATTATTCAGACGCAAACTCATCGCATTCTATAAATAATAAAAACGCCTTGCAATCTATTATTAATTGAAATTATTATTACGAGTTAAAACAAAGCGCAAATCCAAACGCAAGTCTCATTATTAAATAAATCATTCACCCAATGCAACGAATACAAAGCTACCTCAATATGAATATATCTAATTATAATTACTGAACAATACCATCCAAGAACGTTCATCCGAAACTTTACAAGCTATTCAAAAACGTACCGGGATATCTAAAATCACCTAAAGAAACCTATAAATAATCACTCTATTAAAAACGCGCATCGTAACTGTATAAAAGGTAAATTATTAAACAGGACATTGTATGGTTAAATATTTCAAGACGAGATAATTAATTATAGAAATGACGACTTTAAAGTTTCACAAACAGAATAAAACTTTTCAGAAAATCATTCATAAAATATAATTGCATATGTTCGTTACGAAGATATTCAGTTATATAGAAACAATACACGATTTATTTAAGACCATTCACCGAAATTAACATTACATCTTCAGTAGTTAAAAAAACCTTGCACATTAAAAGTACAAAAGAGACGTTAAGGCAGCACAATTAACCGAAAAGCAACAATTTTTCAATAGAGTAAAACATTGTAATTAAAACAGTTCAATGTGGTAATTATAAAAGGACATTTTATGCAACATTAAATAAAGCAATTGACGGAAAATTGCAATTCTATATTTAACATCAAGTTGACGAGACAGGAAGCATCGTAAACACAGTTATAAATTACAAACACCCACGTATAAGAAAGAATTATGAAAGACAATTAAATCAACAAAAATAAAGAAGATAAAGTTGTAACTGGCGCAAAGTAAACAAAGTGAAATAAATTACCGCGAAATTACTCAGTCACATCGAAACTTTTAGGAATTAAACCTCACCGTATAATTAAGTACAAAGACAAGCAACTCAATGCTTTAAATAACCCAAAACGACTCAAGCTAAAAATAACAAGTAACCCGACGCAATCTAAACCAAAAATTAATAAACTCAAGCAAAGAATAACAATACAAACATCGAAATAAATACCAAATTTTACAAAAATTTGAAATTAATTAAAATCAAAATTAAATATTAATTATTAGAACAACGGAAACGATTCCGACGTATAATGGAGACCAAGCCCTTCTTGAAAATTTTGTAACAGCTTGTGAAATATATTTGAAAACCTTTTACAAACCCGGAGACAATGAAAGAAACGTATTACTCTTACGTCTGTTTATGAGTAAACTGACCGGACGGGCACTAACATTAATAGCCAGCCGGAGTGACATACAACAGTGGGAAGATTTCAAACGAATATTGATTGCATATTTTGGCGATCAATGTAACCTAAAATGCCTAGTACGCGACTTAATAAACCTTAGAATGGAAAATAACCAATCCCCGTACCAATTTGGAATAAAATGCCTAGATGTAAGAAGTTTAGTCTTGACGAAATTAAAAATTGAAAAACCCGACCAAAATATCAGACTTTTAAAAACAAGAATGTATGACGAAATGGCACTAGACACATATTTAAATGCACTACCAGAACGACTATCAGACAAAATCAGATTTCAACGGCCCCAAAACCTAAAGAAAGCCATGAACATGATAATCGAAGAAGAAAACGTAATGTATTACAGAACCAGATTATACAACCCAACGCGAATAAAAGTTATTCACCAATAAAAACTATACAAGCTGCGAGACAAACACTTTTCCAACAAAAATTCGCCTCATTCAATACACAAACAAACCAACCGCGAACCAATAATCCACATTTTAAAAACGCAAACTTTAATAATCAATATAAACAATTTTCAAAACCAATGTTTAACCCGAATTTTACAAAACCCGCATTCGCACCAAGATTTAACCAAAACATAAATCAACAAAGACCAACATTCAACGCGAACCCTATAAGAAATTCACCAATGATAAATAACGATAACAATCCTAATAACTATTATAAATCCACACCTATGGATACCTCATCTGGTAACACCCAACCAAATACAAAAATAACGCACATTCGACCAAACCCTAATCAAAAACGAACTTTTACATCGAAAGAACTATTTCATCAAGAAGTAGAGGAATTTGATAATGACCAGAATAATTACGTTCAGCCCAGTACGAACAATCAATCAAACCATGTAGAAACTTATGAACGCGACGAATCATACGAAACTTATGAAGAGGACGACGAAAAAAACGCATGCTCAAATTTTCAGATAGACCGTTTTATAAACGACCAAACTTAATAAATTTAAATAATATAAATCACCTAGTACTACCCTAAGTAGAAATACCGTATGCCAAATTTAAACTATTAATCGATACCGGATCCTAGAAACCATTAATTAGCCCCAAAACCGTAAAGATACACTATTTAGACTATGTAGAAAGAGAACTGTTTAAAATTAAAACAGCGCATCAAACAACCCTACACCAATTCGTAGCTAACATACCGATAACTAAAACATTCAACGTAAAAATGAGGCATAAATTTTGTATTTTCGAATTCAATGACAAATATGACGGACTATTAGGAATGGACCTTTTAAGAAAATTAGGAGCCAACATCGACATAAAAAATCGTTTACTAAGAAGAAATATGGACGAATCCCCATTAAATTTCAAAATACCCAAGTCGAACAAAAATACACAATAAAACCCCAAACAGAGAAAAAAAATACAAATCCCAGTAAACTCAAATAACAAATTAAGAATAATAAATCATATAACATTTCAACAAGGAGTAGAGACCCCAACCGCATTAGTAAAAATAAAAGACAACTATGCCACAACGACGATTCTAAATTCAAATGACTATCCCGAAGAACTATCATTAACAAACCCAATTAACGTAGAAGAATTAAATTTTAACGAAATGGAAATAGATGAAAATTTAAGCGACAATTGCAACCCCGCAGAAAATGACGAAATGTTAAGAGAAAATTTAAGTAACATTCGCTTTAATACCGACATTAATCGAGAAGAGCAAAGAGTAATTAAAAATTTATGTTTTGAATACTGCGACATATTCCATTGTTAAGGAATACCCCTAACATTTACCAATACAGTCAAACACAATATCGAACTAACGGATAACAAACCCATATTTACAAAAGCATACCGACTACTTCAGGCAAGTCAGGAAGAAGCTGACAGACAAAGACCAAGATATCATACAATATTCCAACTCACCATGGAGCAGCCTCGTATTAATAATACCCAAGAAATTAGACGCATCGGGAAAGAGAAAATATAGAATCGTAATAGACTATAGTAAACTAAAGGAAAAAACGGTAAACGAAAAAACGGTAAACGACAAATACCCACTACCAAATATAACCGAAATTTTAGACAAATTAGGCAAGTGCCAATATTTTTCAACAATAGACCTCGCTCAGGATACCATCAAGTAGAAATGGATGAAAAGGATACACCTAAAACAGCCTTCAGCGCACCGAGAGGACATTATGAGTATAAAAGAATGCAATATGAATTAAAGAACGCACCCGCAACTTTTCAACGAGTTATGGATAATATACTACGTGGGATGCACAACGAAAATCTTTTGTATACCTAGACGATATCATAGTTTACTCAACATTATTAGTGGAACACATAGAAAGATTAAGAGAAGTATTTGAAAGACTGAGGAAAACACATTTTAAAGTACAATTAGACAAGAGCCAATTTTTACAGAAAGAAGTAACATTTTTAGGACATATAATAACACCCCAAAAAGTCACGCCGAATCACGATAAAACAAATGCAGTAACTAAATTACTCCATTCCAAAAACGATCAAAGAAATAAAAGGATTTTTAGGACTTAGTGGTTACTACCGCAAATTTATTAAAGGTTATGCTTAAATAACCAAGCCTCTGACACATTGTTTAAAAATAAGGAAATAAAATTGTACACACCCTAGAATTTATTAAAGCCATAGATAAAATTAAAGGTATATTAACAAATCACCCCGTATTAGAATAACCCAATTTTTCGAAGCCATTCATATTAACGACAGACGCATCAAATGTAGCATTAGGCGCAGTATTAAGCCAAGGAACAATGAGCAACGATAAACCTATCAACTACGCATCCAGAACCCTAAACGATAGAGAAAGAATTGTTAGCCATAATTTGGGCAACAAAGTATTTTAGATCATACCTATACGGACGAAAGCTTTATATATACACTGATCATAGACCATTAGTAAGGCTATGCAAACTTAAAGAATCTAATTCAAAATTACGAGGGAGAATCAGACTAGGAGAATATGACTACGAGATAATATATAAAAAGGGAATTTATAATAATAACGCCGACGCCTTAAGTAGAATACAGCTTAACGCACTGGAAACGGAATCAATTATCAAAGATCCAGACGAGATGGACACAATACATTCAACACAAAATGAAGAACCAAAAACCGCGACTAAAATTTTAAACGAAGCCATCGATATGAAACCAAATCAATTTATAATTACTGAAGTTGTGAATAACCCCAACCCTGTAAAATATACAAAAGCAGATAACAAAAAGATATACCAAATTCAGATAACCAAAGACGACAATGAACAACAAATAATTAAAATTATAAAAGAATACACCCCCGAGAAAAAAACGATTTTACTTTTACTTTAACACCAAAAACTTGTAGAAACGATTCTTAGAATTACATGTTAAATTATTTAATAACTCTGGCTTTGAACTAATAAGATGCACAAGAAAATTAATAACCTTAGACGACCCAGACGAAATAAATGATGTAATCTGAAACCAACACGAAGGAAAAACCAACCATCACGGAATTAATGAAACCTTAAAGCAAATCATGAGACGATATTATTTTAAGGACAATAAAGAATTAACTACAGACTTTATTAATCAATGTAAACTATGCGACAAAGCGAAATACGACAGGAAACTCCCAAAAATACCTTTAATGTTAACTAAAACACCTGACAAACCTTTTTAAAAATTACACGCCGATACTCAAGTAGAAGAAGCGCAAAGCTATTTGACAATCGTAGACGCATTCACAAACATAGGCCAAGCAATACCAATCACAACTAAAAATAGTATTCACGTAACCCAAGGATTTTTACAGTACTTTACATTTTATGGAACACCCGAAACAATAACGTTAGATAACGGCAGCGAATTTAAAAATGAAACTATACAGAACACTTTGGAACTCCACAAACTAAGAATTCATTTTATAACTGAAAACCACCCTGAATCAAATGGACTGATTGAATGACTACATTCAACCCTGTTAGAACAAATCCGACTACTAAGAAAAACCTATAAGAAAGAACACGTTACTAATTTAATGTCATACGCACTAACCGCCTCTAATAACACAATCCACTCATCAACTAATTTTACGCCATTATAATTAACCTTAGGACATTTAGATTTACGCAACCCTTATGACTTACATTATAACAAAGAAGTACATCATCAATATGCCAAGGATCATAAAGAAAAACTAAAAATAACTTAGAACAAACTAAAGGATAAATTAGATAACGACAAGGAACGTATTACCACAACCCGTAATAAAAATACCGATGCAAACAAATTTTCAATAGGACAAACCGTATACGAGAAAAATTTCCAAAGCAAACGACATAAAACGCACCTAGAAATTTAGGCTCTTTTAAAATTAAAAGAATATCGGACAAAAACATAGCCGTAGTAGACAACGGCAAGATAACAAAATATATTCACTTGAAAAACTTAAGACACCCTGTACTTACAGATGGACAACCATCACGCTTACCGTCAACCTCCACCCAGGTAGAACGGACACCGAAATAATAATTGAAGACATAAAAAACCACCCCGCTATACTACCAATAAAATTAGGCAGTATGCAGAATACCATAGACTATTAGACTTTTGCACACAAATTCGACTTAACGGAATTAAAACAAGAATTTCAAATAATCAAAAACAATTATTACCGATTAAAACAATCAATGGACACAACAAAATTCGGAAAAAAATACGCAACAGAAATGATGAATTAATACAGCATAATAGAAAGTATTTTGAGAAACATAGAAGATAAATTTAATAGAATAATACCCACAGAACAAACGGCGAGACGAAAAAGAGGACTAATCAACGAATTAGGAAACATAATAAAAGCAACCACAGGCAATTTAGATAATCAAGACGCAGAACGTTATGACAACGCAATACAACAGATAATCGAAAACCAACACGATATAAAAACCATAACTAGCAACCAAATATCATTGACTCAATCAACTATTATAAAATTCAACGAAACGTTAATAAAATTAGTTAGAAACCAAGATAGCATAGCCAACCGAATACAAACCCTTGAAAATAACATGCAAACTACCATGTTAAGCATGCAAGATTTAATTAGATTCAACGCAATATACACCCAAATGATATCAACCCTTATCTTAATTCAACAAATTTTAGCCACGTTAGAAAATGCAGTAACATTTACCAAATTAAATACCCTACATTCCAGTGTCGTAGAACCAATTGTTTTATTAAAAGAACTATTAAGAATTAGATCGTTTATAACCAACAGTAAATTACCCTTTGATGTAATAGAATCAAACATTTTAATATTTGAAAAAATAGCTATAGTTAAAGGCTATGTAAAAAATAACGACATAATATTTTTAATAGAGATCCCGATAGTAGAGAGTAACAATTATAATTATTATCATTTAGTAGCTTTTCCAATGAAAACTACTAGCTCATACCAAGTTATTATACCCAAAACCAAATTCTTATCTTTAAATGAACTAAGATATGGTTATACAAATGAAAAATGTAACGAAGTCAACCAAATCAATATTTATGCCAATCATTGACAACGACAACCATTCAAGAAAACAGCCCTTGCGAAGTACAATTATTAAAATTTTCAAACTATTACGAGAACTGTGAAGCCAAACCCGTACAAATCACCAATATGAAAACTCAAAAAGTTACCGAAAATAAATGGATAGCCATTTTCCCAACAGAAGTAATAGCAACAGTCCACTGCAATCAAGACAAAAACAACTTAGCACTAACCGGAAGTAAAATAATCACCCTTAAGGAAGATTGTTATTTAAAACTGAAAAATGAAATAATCGGAGTTTATCAAGATCCCGTACAAACCAAGAAGCTAGCAAACTTACCACAATTACAAATCAAGATAACGCCAATCGAAGACGAAGAAATACTTCAAAAACCCATGCAACTGGAACATCTAGAATTAGACGACCTCAACCACGCCATGAAACTTATGGAAAATTATAAGGAACATCTAAGCGAATTAAAAATGCCTAAAGTGTACTACGATAACATTAGTGTTTGGACAATTGTATTAATTATTTTGTTTATTTTATTGATCATTTATGTAATTTACAAAATGTATATTAGGTATAAAATAAAGAAAACAGTTTTAGATTTAAGGAAACAAAGATAAACACAGAAGCAAATGTACCATTAGAAACTATGAATTTTAAGCAATGAAATTAAATGAATTTAATGAATTTTAAATTAAAAATCAAGACAAGGAAAACCCTTAATTTTTAATGTACGTCGGGAGGAGTTATGTATCCCTCAATTGATGTATATATTATAAAAAAGAATAATTGGGAAATTATTAGAAAGTGTTAAGAATACGCCAAGTGAAGTGCAACATTGTAACACAAGGACAATTTGTAAAGTTTATTAACGTTCATGAGAACGGATGTGCTATTTTGTATCGCAGACGATAGTGACACTGCAGATGGCAGGTCACAGACGGTCAGGTACCGTGATTACTTAAAAATTAAGATTACGACACTGTATTTATGAATAGTATTAAGAATAAGCAGACATGAGATCTGCAAGTTCTCACAGTCATGCGAGGGGATAGGAACATTATAAAAAGCCCGGGAGTTTTAAGATCAGGCAGCCATTCAAAGTATTTAGCTTTAACGTTGCAGTTGCTTAGGCTACTCAACATAGTACAATTAACTAGCGTAATTTCGATTTAGTAATATATAATTAACTTGTCAAAATTCCATAAGTAAATTCTGTATTAATAAATAAATTTGTTAAGAAGTTTTGGAACTGGTTTTTAAAAAGGTAGTTCCCAAGGCCCGAACCTTAACTCGCGCACTAATTCTAATTTTGTGAGAGTTGGATAAATAGCGTTAACAATAGCTCTTATGTCATCGATAGTGTCATTTATTTTTCCGAAATTTTTCTCGGGATCCATACTGTTTATGTTAAAATCAAGAGGAATCCTTAAATTATGCGAAATCGCAGCCCAATATTGCAGCCATCGTTCATTTTGCTTAGAAGCGGGGATTATATTCCGAGTAAGAAGTTCCTAGATAAGCTCTCTTCACTTTAAGTGGAAATGATTCATATTTATAATATTTTAAAAGTTACTTAAAGTCTAATATTGGCAACTTTTTTTCTATTAAACGAATAAACGAAAATTCGGTATTATTACAGTAAGAAAATTGATGTTTTGATATGCAGTTATAATAGGTAAATCTTTCATAGTTTATAAACACATGATCAACGATACTAATAGATAACGAAAATTAACGGTTTTCACAATTAAGCACAAAAGTATTTTCAATCGAAAAATCTTTATATGTTAAACAAATGGGATCGATTTATACCATCTTTACGTAGATATGGAATACATTTTAAGATATTTTTATATTATTTATTTGTAAATTAAATAATATAAAATTAATAATCTATAGGAACACTGTGGCACGATTTAAATAAAATTAAATAAAAACCCTTAACTACAAAAAATATTTAAATTATTAGATACGTATTTCGACCACTATGTGGTCATCATCAGTAGAAAACCTTTATTAAAAAAAAAAAGAAAAAAAGTTAGCTGTTGTTCTGGAACACTTCTGAGGATATTCTCCTCACCACTTAGGCTGAAGTGAACCTTTCCAACCTATAATTTACTATATTGTTGCTTTAAACACTATCGAGGATATTCTCCTCACCCGCAGGCTGGTGTTCTCAACAACAAACAAGTGAATTCACTTGAGAACACCAGCCTGCGGGTGAGGAGAATATCCTCGATAGTGTTTAAAGCAACAATATAGTAAATTATAGGTTGGAAAGGTTCACTTCAGCCTAAGTGAATTCACTTGTTTGTTGTTGAGAACACCAGCCTGCGGGTGAGGAGAATATCCTCGATAGTGCTTAAAGCAACAATATAGTAAATTATAGGTTGGAAAGGTTCACTTCAGCCTAAGTGGTGAGGAGAATATCCTCTGAAGTGTTCCAGAACAACAGCAAACTTTTTTTTTTTTTTTTAAATAAAGGTTTTCTACTGATGATGACCACATAGTGGTCGAAATACGTATCTAGTAATTTACATATTTTTTGTGGTTAAGGGTTTTTATTTAATTTTATTTAAATATAAAATTATTTATATCGGCAATTTTTAAACTTTCAAAAGGTATAAATTAAGGCACTAAAAGAGATAGAATATTTTTAATATAACAAACTCGATGCCAAAATATACTGTAATTTGGTTTAAACAAGGTAACCTGAATTTTAAACGCCACGTGGAAATTTTGAGGTTAGGTTCAAGATTTTAAGAAATCCTTTTGTACAATAATAAAGAAATTGGTGAATTATACGGCCTTCTAAAAAATAAAAATAAGTTTAAATCACCTGAGATAGGAAATAAACATTAGAAATCCAAATATTGTCAGGTAACTACAATACGAAATTTTACACAAAAACTTAACGTAGCACAACTGTTTCTTTTTGCAAACCTTATTAGTTAAGACATTAAGTTACATAAAACTCTCAAGCAAAAAGATAAATATTAAAAAATTAAAACACGTATTTTAAGTCCACAGAAAAGGAAAACAATATGTAGTATTTTTAATAGTTAAGTACGGCTGTGTTTGATAATCCGGCGTGGAATAACTAAGGATTTTCATTCTTTAACTCTAAAGATAATTATATTATAGAAATTTACGGTATTTTTATGCGAGGAGATACGATAAAAGACATAATGCCTATAAATTACAGTTACATTGGTTAACTTTATTGGTTTGAATAATCGGTAGGAAAACAAAAGGCTTTATTAGATTTTTAAATTTATACGTTAAAGCAGCAAACCTCTAGTTATTAATTCTAATTAATTTTTTTTACAACAAGATAGCTGCTAGAAATGGCGGTAAATTATAGCGCACAACCGCATCCTGATAAAACTCCAAGTAAATAAAAGTTATAAAACACTTATCCCGTGATTTCAGCAGGATGCAGATGTCGTTCTCAGGAAGTAACTTCCTGCTGCCTTTGTTGTGGTAGTAGCTGCTGCTGGTGATGTCTCACTGCACGATAAGATAAGGAAAATGTATAGAGGTTGGAAACGATAAGGAAGCACTCGCGTCAGCACTACACGGCAGGTGGTAAAGTAGTGTTCATCATACAAAAGGCGATACGCTAATGTCCTAAGCTAAGCTGCATTCCCCACATTAAACGTCCAATCCCTCCAACCGAGTACGACGTACCTTTACTTGCGTGAATTGTTATGTCAGCATTCTTGCGACCGCAACGATAAGTCAATAACGAAAACACCAATACAAACACAAACTAAGCGTGGCTTTCATAACATCATCGGTATTACTAACATCTGCGGGGAATTTTCCAATGCAGGGTTTTAAAAAGGTTCCAAAATCTAAACTCGGCGCTTTACAGAATAAAGCGTAACAGGGCTTACGATGGGGCGGCGCATATGACAAGCGGTTGTAAAGTTACGGTCAATAATTAAAAAGGAGTATCCAATAGTGCTATACGTGAATTGTAGTGCTTATTCGTTAAATTTAGCAATAGCTCAATCTTGTCAGGATCAATATGTTAGAAATTGTACAGCAACACTTAAGTCCGTCGAGTCATTTTTAGAAATTTGCCTAAAAGAATTGAAGTTTTAAAAATAATATAAGAACATATTCACCAAATTCGATATAATAAAAACACCGCTATATATGTGAGCAGGTCGGTTGAAAATCATAAAGACGTTTCACCTTTTTAGCAAGTATACCAACAGATCGTGGATTTGCAAAAAGAAATTACTGCAATAGCTAAACTTGATGCCTCTTCAAAGGCTACGCAATATTTAAAGTGCATAACCACTAGATAATTTCTCATCAGTTTATATTAGACTAGAGCGTGGAACCGTTTTTAGAATTTTTGATTGCTAATAATGCAAAAAATATATCTTACAGATTTAGTTCAAACTGCGTAAAACATTAATTAAACCAGGCTTGGGCAATAGCCCCCATATACTGTCAAAATTGTGTTTAATTATTAATTAAATAAATTCTTTACCCTTACGCTTGTTAAACAGCTTTCTGTGTTACTTAAAGGATCCCCTACTTAGTTCATTTTAAATGTTTGATAATATTATCTACACCACGCACATAGGCGTGCTGTCACAGAACAAAATCCCCCTCTCCTAGATTTTGTCGGGTACTCATACGATTCTAATCCTGTAATAATTGATTTATCAGGCACTGAAATTTTCTCCACGTTTGTGTTGTTTAGAATTTTCCAACATATAAAGAATTTACATATGCTCTTAACGACTAAAAGGCATATGTTTTTATTAGTATTTTCGCCTCATGTTGAAATAACAAGGTAATGACCGATTTGAACACACCTGCCTTGCAAAATAGCAGATTGTTTGGACTTTTGCTTTCATAATATTGTTTAATTCTAAATGTTGGCTGCATAATCCTTTGAATAAACGCTAATTATGATAGATTAAGATTTTTATCTGTGTTGTTTTGTATTTGAAATTATATTTTGAACATTTCTCATGAATATATTGTATCGAACTAACAAGTGTTTACAATATGACAACGTTTACAAATTAATGAATCCTATGGTATGGTTGCGTTGTAATGCCCTGAAATGACTTTTTAACCTACTAAATTTAATCATAACACAATATTTTGAAGCATTCATCTCTTTATATAATATTTTATGGATTAATACTATTCAGATACTTTATAACTTTGAGCTACATAAATTACTTGCATTATTTTCAATATTATAAATATTTATTACAAATGCTATTTTTTTAGCTATTTATGAACTTTTACAAATAATAATTAAAAATACAGTACAACTTATTTTAAAAGACATATGCCGTATACACGTAGAGCTGCATTCTGTGAAAAGTGATAGTGATGTTCATGAGAAAGGTCGATACAGTAGTATAAAGATGGCTTATTTTATTACATAATCCCATCTAAATACCTCTGTAACGCCCTACCCAATTGTAAACTGTATCTAATAACTCGAAATCCGTTTCCTAGGTTTAACGATCCCTGGTCATTCCGCGATATCCTGAAACATTTTACTGCATAAATGCATTAGTCATTCTTAAGAATTATATGAGCACACCTACCGTTCTATCAAAGGACAGCATTTACGTTGTATGCAGATTTCTTCACATGTGGTTCTTAAATTTAAACAGTACACTCTTACCTAAGACTATGTAAATTCTCTCCCTATTCTTCTGGCACAATCTCAGATAGGCCAATTTGTTTTAAAAAAATTCTGAAAGTGGTGTTGGTTTTAAAAAAAATCAAAGAAGATAATGACATAAAAATCAAAATTGTAAATTTAATTTTGAACATTTTGGAATTTGTTTATAGCTGAATTAAATAAAATATTATTGTCATTTTTATACCATCATCTTCAGAATGTTTTCTTGTTACAAAATTCACCAAAAAATAAATTGTTTTGTTGAATTTTTCTATCTATGATTGTGCCAGAAGTATTTTCCATAAGCGTAATGTGGATTTAAACTAGTCGGTATGCGAGAACATTCTCAACAATTCACCAAGTTTTACGAAGGTGCTGCTAGGCCATTTTTATGAAAGTGGGTGTATCGCAATTAGACGTGACTGCTACAAGCATTTTCTACATCCGTCAGTGTATAAGGGAGGACGAAGATCGTCGGCAAGTGCATCAAACCAGAGCAATAAAGTGTTAAAGCTCAATGGATAGGAAATCTAACAGTTAATTGACATACTATTCAACTCCACGTGGACCGAGTATAATAAGACAACTGATATCCAGTGTACGGCTATTGTTTGCGTTCGTTAGATATGCACAACCGCAATTTCAATATGAATTAAATTTTATAGTAGTAGAGGATAATTGATGTAATCAGCCTCTCATTTGCTCCAGCATCCTCAATTGCTCCCTCATCTGGACCAAATTTACATGTAAATTCCCATAAGGAGGTGTTTATGTATTTTAGCAAATGTGCTACATTAAATGCGTGAATGCAATATTCAAACTATAAATACCTTCGATAGCAGGACCATATGCGTAACAACAACAATTAATATGATATAATGCGTAACAGAGACTTACCAATCGCTGTAGATTATCACTTCATTTAACACGCAATAATATGGAACAAAGGGAAACAGGAGTGATATTTGGTAATTGGAGTATTATACTATTACGTACGGTCACTAGTTATAACCACTGGTGAGTCTTTGCTATATAATTAAACATGTGATTGACACATCTCAACACATACCAAAATTTTAATCACGTCGGTACAATTAGTAAGGTTCAACTAACTATAATTTTGAAAATGAATGAATTTTGTAGATAAGAACCAGTTCTATGTTGTACAATATAGACTGGATTTACAATCATTTATTTAATAATAAATTAAATTATAATTGGCGCGAACAGGAGGAAATGTGGAGATGAATCTCCTCCTTGCTTCCTACTTGCTCTCCTTTTTGCTCGGACACCCCCCACTTCAACCACTTTGATTACGTCACACCCGCCTTCTTTCCACTAGCGAGATAAATCTTTCTCTACATTTCCACCCACGAGATAAACCTATCTTGTTTGGTATCAATTAATATTAGATTTTTTTTCAGCTACTTGAATTTCTAGGAATTTTTTATATATCATCATCTTCCAGGGAGCTACACCAATTTTAAGATTTTTTTACCGCTAACATTCTGAACCAAATAGTTTTCTTCAACTAGCCATTTCCACCCACGAGATAAATGTACCTTGTTCGATATCAACTAATATTAGAATTTTTTCAGCTACCTGAATTTCTAGGAATTTTTCAGATAGCATCATCCCCCAGGGAGCTACCCTCATTTTAAGATTTTTTGCTGGTAGCGACTTTTGCCGGTCCGCATAAATTTTTTAGCCATGCGATACGTCAAATTAGTCTAGAATTTTACGCACAATCCGAATCTGTAAACATACTTGAAATAGAACCACCCCTTACCGTTTTACACACATACCTTCTAGCGAGCATACCGCCACCGCACCACTACTCGCTTTTAATGTCATACCATACTTTCTATCTTGTTTAGCTCATCTTTCGAGATAAACCTATCTTGTTTGGTATCAATTAATATTAGGTTTTTCTCAGCTAGCTGAATTTCTAGGAATTGCCTTATAGGGTGAAATTGCCCACAACCTAGGTTGGATGTGGACTTGTCAAGAGTTAGGTTAGCTAGTGTTGTCTGGAGTTAGATTAGGTTAGTTGGACTTGTGTGGACTTAGGTTAGATAAATGGAAAAATTGATAGGTTAGGTCAGCGCGGCGGCGTCGACCTAACTTCAGACAACACCGACTAACCTAACTCCAAACAACGTAAACTGGCCTAAACCCTCTACTTTAGGCGCTGACCTAATCTATCAATTTTTCCTTTTATCTAATCTAAGTCCACACAAGTCCAACTAACCTAACCTAACTCCAGACAACACCAGCTAACTTAACTCCTGACAAGTCCACACCCAACCTAGGTCGGAGGCAATTTCACCCTATAAAGCAATTTCGCCCTATAACGCAATTTCGTCCTAACCTAACACACTACATATATCCGACATATATCCGGACATATGTCGATGCGCACCCCTGCCCAGATTAAATCCGACCTAGGACGAGTAACAAAACTGTTCCTAAACAAAAGAATGTAAGCAATATGGCGGTGTCCAACATATTCGGGTATCTTCGGCAATATGCGTCTCTACTCTGTAGGGCACATAAGGGCAATTTCGTATTCAATTTAGTATTCGACAGTAGCTAGAACGGTAAACATGAGCGTCTCCAAGGTGATTAACGTTCCTCAACTTTTTGGGAATAAAGTGAAACCAACAAATGAAATATTGGTAATATTTGTTATGTCGAAAGCGAATAGATGCTGACTGGTGGACTACACACACCAATTACAGAACCATTTTGTGACAATATTATGTTGGTTAAAATTTGTGACCTTTCTGACGCTGAGTCAGCATCTGCAAACAAAAGGATGTTTATCCTCAAAAAAAATTTGTGGTGCATTTAACAGCTATCTACGGAGAAAGTTCGACCGATTTGTTTCCGCTAGGCATGGTGTTAAAGCTAAGCTCACGTTTTTTCTGTAAAGCACTAACACAATGGGCTAGGGAGTAAAAGAAATTATCGGAAAAGGAGACCTCGAAAGCAAAAAATTCCAAAATCCTATGTGTTCCGTACAAAGTGGAACTAGTAGATGTTAAGTTGGAAACTTTATTGGATGAACTACCAGATATATTAAACGAACTCAAAAAAGATTATTACTATCTTTTTGACATGGATGTAACCCAAGATTTTGTTGGCATATTTAGCAAGATGGAGATGTGTAATTATTTAACTACAAACCATAACTTCTGCTACAAGTGCGAATACGAAGAAAAGTGCAATATTATAGTTGACAACGATAAAACTGTGGGAATCGATTGCTTAACATGGCTAACAACCAATGCAAGAATTAAGATATATAGTCTTTGCAATTTCTAAATAGACCTGCGTCATTACCATTTGTGACGTCAAATTGTAGCGACGATGCCATTACCAAAATCCTATACGAGCGTCTCGCGGTAGAAATAACGCGGCTGTAATGACAGTTGTAAACAGATTGAGGTTACGTAATTTTCTTTGTTTACATAAATTGGATGAGGTCTGTGTTAATGTTAAATTGATTGTTTATCTCCTTATTTATATAGGAAAAGTAAAAAATGAATATTTGCCTAGATTTTGGTTCTGAATTTACGTAAAATAAAACTTTGTATGGCCACTTAAGAAAATTTCATGATTTGAATATAAGAGACCAGTTTCTATAAGCAACCAACTTTGGATAAAAAAGAAGTTAAATTTAGTGCAATGAAGGAAATTAACTTTACGCGAATCTTATCTATATATGTTAGCTCTTGTATGTAAACAACTTGGTATTTTGTACTAACTTGTTGCTATTCTAGGTATCTTTCGTACTTGTCTCAATATGCAGTTTAAAGGTACTTTGCTGGGATTTCTTTAATTTGATTTGTAATTATTAATTACTTGAGTGAAATGTGTTTAATAATAGTAATAGAGGCTTGAGGTTTCAATAATTGTATTTTTATTTTTTAAAAAGTAAACACGTTATGTACCCATATACATTCTCAATAAATACCTAAATTAATTAAGAAAGAAACTAATTTTATTTTGTCGAGAATTTTGTTTGCACTGTCAGTCGACTAAAATATGTAAAAAAACAAGATAGAAAATTAAGATTATTTTGGTGCTCCGACTAAAAGTAAAACTAAAATACTGCACTGTTAATATAAGAACACTCAATCAGACAGATTTGACGAAATTACAATAACTTACCAGCGCTTGTAACACTGATGAAACAAAGTGAGAACTGAGGATTAAATTAGATTAGTCGAGTATTTGTAGGTTTCCCATCAAAATCGCTGGGATTGTAATAATTTCCAGTAATTTGTACATGTATTTCTGCGAGTGGTTTCCCCATCGGATTTTATTCCCAAACAAGAGAAAGCAGAACAAAATCTAACCTTATAAGCTTTAGCGTTAATTAAACCTACTTTCTACTGAGATAATACATTGTCTTATCTTAACATAAAATCAGGCGATGTATGATCAGATCTTGTATGAACATTAATATTAAGGTTTGAGTTATTAACCAAACCATCCCTAATAAAAATTTCTTCTGTTAGGGTAGGCTTTTTAAGATCATTATTCCTTGTTGATTTCTTCTTTGTTGAAAAAAGCCGCACCTGGTGTTTAACTTTTTTATTAATATTAATCTCCTCTGTAGTTTTTAGATCAATAGATTTTGCTTTATTTAATGTGTCAATGATTTTATCAAATTGCCTTATTATAGCCAGATGTACGTCGTCAGTTAACGAAGCATTCTCACATAGACGTATTATTAGCTCGGCTCTTTTTTTTAATAATATCATTTTTTGAAGATTTTGCTTCATGTAAAATATTACAGCTGAAAAGTTCATTAACGTTACTAATATGCAAAGGTGTGGCAATGTCAAGATTCGATTTGTAAAACTGTATCGCACAAGCATGTACGTGTTTGCAAATGTTAAGCTTTATCATGTTGTCAATGCAGGTGCATTGAAATGTATGAACACATATGCTGCACTTTGTACAACTTAGGCATGAACCTTCACAGGCCTCATCTACTCTGGTAACTTGATACTGTTAAAAAGCACAAATGGACGACGTAACTAAAAATTCCTTATCATTTTTAAGACGTCTAATGAAATCTGATGTAATTGTTAGACTTGCTTTATGACTTTGTTTAATTCTATTAATTTTGTCATTGGAAGTATTCTTTGCAAGTTTAATTATACGTTTAAACAAGCTATCTCGAGCAATTTTCATTACTGCATTAATGCTTTTGTCCAAACGTTTTACCTTCCGACCTTCCAAATACACATACTTCAAAACTTTGTGCATGGATTCAAGATACATGTTAGTGTTTATTCCTAAACCCAATCGATAACAATATGCCCAAGATGTTGGACGATTTGCATAATTATTATGAAAATATTCAGCAAATGATTGTGTATCAACATCGTCATAAAAATCCTCTACTACCTGATTTAAAATGTCATTAAATTCATCAATAGATACACACTGTAATAAAACACGAAGGGATTTATATACTACTACTTTCTTTTCAATCCCTCCATTGATTTTTGACAAATTCTTGCGTCAATTACGATCCACATGCCAGGTGCATAGCAACTGGTGAGGTACCTTGGCCATAACATAAGACCATGCATTATAAAATGCTGGAGCATCATCAGACATAAAAACAGTAGTTGATATAATACCCACTCTTGATTTAATTTTTCCAAAAAACAACTTGAAAATCATTTCGTCAGCACGATTTGAAAAACAAAATGCCACTGGGCACCCTGAACCAAATTCATCCACTGTCATTAGTGTGTTGAGCTGAAAATCGTAACTATTTGTACCGTGTGTACCATCAACGCACACCTTGTCGTTCCCAAATTTAAGCAACTGTTCACGTTGAAAAGAAGTGATTATGACTAATGCAAAATCTTGAAGATCTAAAATTATTTTTGAGTCATTTGGGTTTCCTTCTACACCTTGGCTTTTATAATATAACACTGGGCAGTCGCTTCCTAAGTTCATCATCTCCTCTACCCAGAGCCGTACGCTAATTGCATCATTTAGGTGACGTTTCACACCATACTCAATATTGAAGTCCCTAACAATATTGTGCATATCTTTTGTTTCTAACAACAAAATTCTCTGTGAATTTTCTTGTTTTAAAGCAGAATTACGAACATCATCCAATATATGTTGAAATGTAATACCTTCCTTTAATTTTCCTGAAACTGTCAGTAATAACGCTAGTGGTAGTGATATCTCACGCGCAGGATACGTCACTGTAGTGACGCGCTCGTGTTACGACTCGCCGGTAGACAGGTGTAGTAGAGTTCCGTCGTGACCGTGATATACAACAGACGTACTCGCGCTCTAACGCGGTGTATAATGTTTTACATTAATAACCATTGTATATATGTATAATATTTAAGTTGTACGTTATGTTGAATTGTTCCTGTGTTAACCTGAGTTCTGTTTCTTATTAAATCGCTTTATATAAATGCATTTTGCTTACTTTCATAGCGTGTTGAAATGCTCTGTTCCATCACATCCAACAGGTTATGGGCCCAGGGCAGCTCAAATTGAGAATAACAAATGGCAGGTGCAATAACAAGCGATAAGAAACAAAAAAACGACAGGTGCGTGTCAGCGTTTTCTTTAGTAGTAGTGTCGGTTACGGTTTTCCTGTATTAAGGTGTCGAGATTGTTTATTGTTTTTCAAGATGAATTGTGCAAATGTTTCGCGACTTGAAATGTTAAATAAAGAAAATTTCGATACCTGGAAAATACAGATGGAAGCGCTACTAATAAAGCAAGATGCTTGGGGTTACGCGAACGGAACCTGGGGTAAACCAGATTTGAAGGATGATGACCCGCATTCTAAGAGGGAAATTGAAAAATGGCTTAAAGGCGATAGTAAAGCCAAATCAGAAATAATTCTTTCAATTAGTCCTTCTGAATTAAAACAAATTAAAGCATGCATTACTTCAAGGGATGTTTGGTTAAAACTGGAAAATACGTATCAATTTAAAGGAAGCAAATTTATTGAAGCAACTAACTTTACAACGTAGGCACGAAGGTTATGATATACGTGAACATATAAACAAGTTTTTTGATGCTGTTGATAAATTAGCCGAAATGGACCTTGAGATAAATCCAGATTTACTCGCAATTATGTTATTATATAGCTTACCGCCGAGCTTTGAAAATTTTCGGTGTGCTATAGAATCAAGTGACGAATTGCCATCCCCAGAAACGCTACGAATTAAAATAGTAGAAGAAAGCGATGCTAGAAAAAGCGATGAACGAAATACTTCTCAGAATGCTTTGTTTGTAAACAAAAAACCGGGTCAGTGGCGGCGTGAAAACAAGAAACCCGCGAATAATTATAAAACTACCGAAAGTGTACTCGCGAATAAAGGCGGAAATGTGAATCAATATTTTAAATTTCGCTGTCATAAATGCAGAAAAATTGGTCATAAAGCCTCGGAGTGCTACAAACACAAAAATGCTAATGTGCAATCTTCAGCTAGTTGTTCCCAAAGTGCTAGTGAAAATGTTGTGAGTTTTGTTACTTCGCAAGTGTGTCAAATTGGTTATCAAAATCAAGATACCAGATGGTGCTTGGATAGTGGAGCTTCTTCACATTTGTGCAGGAATATTGAAAGTTTTCAAAAACTCGAAGAATGCATGCATGGTAGCTTGAATTTAGCCAACAACAGTTCAACAGATGTCGTAGCTAAAGGTATTGTAACATTTAGCACGGATATACGAGGTGAGTCCAAAAATATTATTTTAAACGATACTCTTCATGTACCAGATTTGCGTACGAATCTATTGTCAGTTATTAAAATTACTAAAAATGGTTTTAGAGTCTTATTTAAAAGGGACTGTGCGTTAGTTCTCAGCAGAGATGGGACTATTAAGTTAATTGCAGATCGCATCGGTGATCTTTATTATCCGCGCGAAAGTCAGAACATTTCGAACGTAGCAATAAATAACGGACCGGTACATATTTCTCAGAAACTTTTACTTTGGCACAAACGTTTAGGACACTTGAATTTTAAGGATCTAATCGATTCTATACGTAAGGGTGTTATAACGGGTATTGATCTTGAACTTGATCTGAAAAATATTGACCTTAATTGTGATATATGTGCAAAATGTAAGATGTCGAGAACGCCGTTCCCAAATAAATCGAACAGGCAATCGAATTTATTAGACATTATTCACACGGACGTTTGTGGTCCTATGCGTGTTCCATCGAATGGAAAGGCAAAATATTTTGTTGAATTCATAGACGATCACTCGCGTTGGTGCGAAGTACGATTTATTAGTCATAAATCGGAAGTTACAAAAATTACGGTGGAATATTTAAACTTAGTTGAAAATCAGAAAGGTAAACGCGTCAAATGCTTTCAATCAGATAATGGCACGGAATATACAAATTCGAACTTTGATACTTTATTAAAGGAACGTGGAATTACTAGGCGTTTAACGGCACCGTACTATCCGGAACAGAACGGGGTAGCCGAGAGGAAAAATCGTACTTTAGTCGATTCTGCTCGCTGTCTACTCATCGAATCCGGTTTGCCAGACTCATTTTGCGCCGAAGCCGTCAATACCGCAAATTATATTCGTAATCGTGTGCCTACGAAAAGTCTAAATGGGAAATCTCCACATGAAATTTGGATGGGAAGTCCACCAGATGTGAGTAATTTTAGGCAATTCGGTTGCAAAGTTTTCTGTTTGAACAGAAATCCGAGCAAAGGAAAATTTGATGAAAGAGCTAAAGAAGGAATATTCTTGGGTTACTCGGAGGAATCAAAGGCATTCAGGGTTTGGTTACCTGAAGAGCGATAAACCGAAATAACTCGTGATGTAAAGTTTGTTGAATCAAATAATAAGCAAAATTTACAAGAACCGTCTGACGTTTTTTCTGAAACTAAAGAGAATAAATTAGGATCTGAAATCGAGTATGAACCCCCTAATACTCTTATTTGGTCAGAATCCGCCGAAGTCGATAATTTAGAAAATGATGTGTCTGAAGAGATCAGTTTAGTTAGAGGACCGGGAAGGCCTAGAATTGTCCGAACCGGGCGCCCGGGTCGTCCCGCGAAATTATTTAATATGGTACCAGAAGCAAACATAAACTCTGAGACAGAGGAATATTTATTTATGTCAGAAGTTCCTATGAAACAAGCTTTAAATTCGACTGAAGCTGACGAATGGTATAAAGCTATGGTTGAGGAAATGGTTTCTATATTAAAGAATAAGACTTGGTCTTTAGTTAACAGGCCACATGGTAAAGAAATTATCGGAAGCAGAATGGTTTTACGAAATAAACTGAAAAGTGACGGGAGTCTTGATCGAAGGAAAGCAAGATTAGTTGCGCAGGGATACGGTCAGCAACCAGGCGTACACTTCAATCAAACTTTTGCTCCTGCGGCTCGCTTAAGTTCAGTAAGATTAGTTTCTGCGATAGCCGCGCATTTTGGAATGCATATGCATCAATTAGATGTGACATGTGCTTATTTAAATGGAGAATTGCAAGAGACCATATACATGGAACCTCCAAAACAGTTAGCAAAAATCTTGGAGATTATTTCTCTCAACGATGAATCATATATCGGAAAGGTATCAGATGATATGCTGAAAGATATATAGAGTGACAACAAAGTTTGTTTGCTGAATAAGGCCTTACATGGTTTAAAGCAAGCTGGACGAAGTTGGTATGCCAAGTTAAACAAAACATTACAAGAATGTGGTGCTAAACCAACAAATTCTGATCCTTGTTTATATCGCATGGGTCAAGGTGATGAATTAACTCTGATAATAATCTATGTTGACGATATATTGATTGCTTCCAGGAATCTCAAAACAATTGACAGTTTAAAATCTAAATTGTTCAAAAAGTTTGAAGTTAAGGATCTCGGTAGCGTTGGATACTGTTTAGGGATTGAATTTTCTCGAAAAGATGATAAAATTATGCTACATCAGAAAGGTTACATAAAGGAAATATTAGACAGATTTGGAATGTCTGAAGCTATACCAATCAGTACTCCTATCGATCCGGGCACTAAGTTGTCTAAACCAACTGAATCTGCGTCGGATGAAGAAGAAAAATTACCGTACAGAGAACTGATCGGAGCATTGACTTATCTATCAGTCGCAACGCGACCTGACATAAGTTACGCTGTTAGCTATCTTAGCCAGTTTAATAACTGTTACAGGAATTGTCATTGGAGCGCAGCGAAGCGTGTTCTTCGATATCTTAAAGGAAGTATTAATTTAGGGTTGGTGTATTCTCCCACCAAAGATGCTCTAAAGGGGTACGTAGATGCCGATTGGGCTGGATGTACCATCGACAGAAGATCTTTTACAGGATTTTCATTTATGTTGTCTAGTTGTCCAATCTCATGGGAATCTAGAAAGCAGCGTACTGTGGCTCTTTCGTCTACAGAGGCCGAATATATGGGATTGACTGAAATTGCCAAAGAGGCTATTTATCTTCGAAACGCCCTGATAGAACTTGGTTTCGAAAAATTAGCTCAGGTAGTAGTTTATAATGACAACATGAGTGCATTGAAGTTATCTGATAATCCAGTGTTTCACGCACGAAGTAAACACATCGATGTGAAGAATCATTTCATACGTGAAGCCCTGAACGATAAGCAGTTTGTTCTACAACATTTACCTTCGGAAGATATGCCTGCGGATGTGCTTACGAAAGCTTTGTCTCGTAAAAAGTTCGAAAATTGTGTGAAAATGATGGGTTTGTTCAACTCTACACAGTTAGCCGCGTGTGTATCAAGGGGGAGTGTTAGTAATAACGCTAGTGGTAGTGATATCCCACGCGCAGGATACGTCACTGTAGTGACGCGCTCGTGTTACGACTCGCCAGTAGACAGGTGTAGTGAGTTCCGTCGTGACCGTGATATACAACAGACGTACTCGCGCTCTAACGCGGTGTATAATGTTTTACATTAATAACCATTGTATATATGTATAATATTTAAGTTGTACGTTATGTTGAATTATTCCTGTGTTAACCTGAGTTTTGTTTCTTATTAAATCGCTTTATATAAATGCATTTTGCTTACTTTCATAGCGTGTTGAAATGCTCTGTTCCATCACATCCAACAGAAACACATCAATTGTAAAATTTCAAACTAGAACTTTATGTTCGAAAATACCTGCAATATCTGCTTTACTCTCTTTACTTAAAAAAGCTCGACCAATATCGTTGGTATGTCCAACATGAGTTGTCCAGAAGTCTACTGCAACAGACCCATCGTTCTTTATCGTCACTTCCATTCTTGAGGGACAAACACTTCCAATTTTATTAGTGCCTGTGCTTTTTAAGCTTCTAAAATCCTTGCCTTTTGGAATGTAGTTGTTCGATCGATGGAAATTATAGTACTCCTTTTTGGTGCCATCAGACAATAATTTAGCTGAAGTGTGAAGTATATACATTGCCAAAGATTTTTCCTGTTCTTGGTTTTTTCAGTTTTTGAACTCTGTTGAACAGAATAAAATTAGTATATAATTAACACTTTGCATAATAATCTTCAAACCTAATTGTGAACTAAAATGTAGTTGAACAAATTTAGTTTCAATTTGATGTTCATTTGTCAAATGTTGTCGAAGTTTTTTATATCCCTTTAGATGTGTTGTACAATTTTCATAAAAGCACTTGATTCTTGACGAGCTGAGAATTATTGGAATACTTTTATGAACAGTTCTGCAATGACGACGTAAAGTTGCTTTACTGGTCAAGGATTTGCCACATGTATCACACAAAAATTTACTAGTTAAAGTAAGTGGTTTCCTATATTCAAAATTATGAATCTTTCTCAAATGGGCCTACAAATTCTTCTTTTGTGTAAACTCAAAACCACAATCTTCGCAAGTATTCATTTTTACTCCTCGTTTACAAATAACAGGATAAACAAAATTAATAGGTAATTTCCATGGATCTCATTCACTATATGTAAACAAAAAAATTACGTAACCTCAATCTGTTTACAACTGTCATTACAGCCGCGTTATTTCTACCGCGAGACGCTCGTAATCCTATTGCTCCATGACTATAATAGCGCCATCGGTAGAATACAGAGATTGAAAATATTTAATAGCAGATGATAAATGTGATTTGTTACTTTTTAAAAAAGTATTTTTTAGAATAAATTTTTATCGACAATATTACAGATTAAAGTCATTAATTAACAATATCTTTTATTTACTTCTATATTTTTACCACTGGGCATATTTTAAATATAGTTGCGTATTTCTAATACTCATAATTTTATGGCCATTAATATATTATACCAGAGACGGAATAATAACCACAGTCATTCAAGTGGTTATGTCATTGAAATTATATTTTAAACGTTTTGATTACACAAATCGAAAAAGAAAAGGATCAAAATTACAATTCCATTTGTAAGTAAAATTCTCATTAACTTTGAATAATTAAGATATGTCACTTTAAAATAATCTTTTAGATTTCCCTGAAACCATCTACAAAGACTAAAGTTATGTTATGTACAATGCAAACGAAGGATTTAACACTTTCAAATCATCCTAAAATTTGTGGTGATCATTTCACTTGTTTGTTAGTATGCAACTAGATTGAATACGGCATGTTTTCAAAGCATTTCCAACAACTAAAACAATGCTACGGGTAAAGGCTTTAAATGAACCAACTTTGAATTCTGTTGTTGAAGTATGCCATTATTCAAGAAAAGAATAACTGTTACAGGATTATTACTGTTCCCAGTAAAAATCCAAAATTGCAAGTTATCTCCACAGTCAGTATCGTAAGCTAAAAATGAAAACTTTATAACCAAAAGGTTCAACGACTAATTATTTCGATGAAATTCTTAAAGATATAAACAGTAGTTTGTTGAATATACAAAAGCATGAAGGGGCAAAAATCTTCCAAAAAGTAGGCATTTGCTTTATTACTCTTCGAGACCATATAATTGTTGCAGGTAATTGAGTAGTTTGAAACAAATAATTCAATATACAATTTATCATTTTTTGTAGATTAGTGTAATATGGACTTTGACTTTACGTGTATTTAGCACTTCCAAAGTTTAAGCTAGTGTAGTATTGACCAGTTCATCACCAGTGTATTTATTACATCCATTAAAATTAAAAGCTGTAGAAGCTGTTAGGATGCCTAAAATCCAATATTCTGAAGATGAATTTGCAACCCATATTTTAAATAAAAGATACTCAAGAATTTAACAAGCATTGAAAGCTTGTAATTTAACAATAAAATATATATGGTTGTACTTGTTTATTATACAAAAGTTTAAGATAGTTATAATTAAATTAGAAGTACATCGTGTAAAAAGTTTTTTAATTCTAAGTAGCCATGCGTTTGGTTGACTAGTTCAATTTGATTGAAAATCTGAATCACTGTCATCACTATCACCAATGTTAATAAGTAGTATCTTCTTGATAAAATTTGATCTCACGTTTCCACCAATCTCTGATAATTTTTTCTGCATCTTCTATCGAATGTGCCCAAATCTTTGGTGTTATTTTTTCTAATGCTTCTTTCTACATCCGTAAACAGTTTTCAACAGACCTCTCATCTCTTCCAGCATGTCGTTGTAGTAGCTCTTACTAACACCCCATACATTTTTAATTGCATTGAATATGCAGTGATACAGTGGCAATCTTAACACCCTATGTCTATATTGTTCGGCCAGCAAATCCGCTAAAAATATTTGGCAGTTTATGCCTAAATTTTTAAATAAATACTTATATGTTATAAAGCACATAATTTTGACTTATATCGTGGCAAGTTAAATAAACTTTGCTTAAAATCATTAGTTCCATAAGAAATTGCTTATTTAGTAAGTCGCTCTACAATGTTACTTTTTTTTCTAGAAACTGTTAGATGTTTTATTAACAAGTATAATAATACGACATGTTGTCTAAGATTATTGCAAATGATTTTTCTAAATTCTGTAATAATTAATTTTCAAATTTTGCTCATTCACTTCTCTGCAGTAATTTAGGTTTTTTGTGGAAGAATAGAAAAATTAATTTCAGCCCCATTTAGTGATTCATTAACATTTCGGGCATGTACTACTATGTTCCTTTGCTAGATACGACTTACAGCACCATTCTGAAAAAGCCATGTTTCGTCTAAAAATACAAAAATGCTACAGATTCTCTTTTATTTTCGATTTTGAATAATATATCCAGAATCAAATTCCATTAATTCATAATATTTAGCAGTTCCATTAAACCTCTTCTTGGATTATCTTTCAGCCATTTAAATCCAAGACTGTATTCAGGGATCTTTCACTATACCATTAAAAAACTCATCATGTTTTAAGTTCAGCCATCAAGTATCAACAGAAACGTGACAAATCTAAAATAATTACATGTTGCACTATAAATTTAACTGGAAAACGAATACGAACGATTTTCACACAGCCTATAAAGGTGATCAAACTAGCAACAAGTAGCTTAGTTCTGGGTCTAAATGAATCTCGTTCATCGTCTTTGGTTATTAGAGTTCAGTTTAATACTAATATGAGTTCTGAATAGAACTGTTTGAAGCAAAAACCAACCAAATATCAATATATAAAAACGGAAAAATTCACGAGGTCGTTGACACAAACTACACAAGGAATGGCATATAACCTAAAATTTAAACGTCAATATTTAATATTTGGCTTTAAAATTATTGGCAACGTTGTAAATTGCTATTATTCAAACCAAAACTATAACATAAATATTGTACGGTATTAAGTTGACAAACTTCTACATAAATGGTTAGTACTTGTGTGACGTCGCGGATGACGAGGTCTATTTAGAAATTGCAAGCACTATACAACAAATTTGTGTGTCAGATAAAAAGTCCTGGTGTTAATAAACAACTTGGCAATCATATACTAGATTTTTTACGTTGTCCAGATGTACGTTTAAGGGAAACATTTGCGTCTACTTTGGTCAAAGAACATGGTACTACGTGATTGGAAGCGACAATATACAACTGTACAATTGGAAACTATGTCAGTGCGGAACGGGTGTATAATCCCTTAAAAGACTGTTTAACCTTATTGGAAGATAGTAAGTTATACTTCCTAAAGGCGCCAATGCACTCGGAACCACTTGCCAAAATGTGGAGTAAGCTATCGGACAAGCTACAAAATAGCTGCTGTTTAGTGTATAATAACCTATATTGGGGAAATGTATTGGGGAAATGGCAATACAAAGAAACTGACGGGATTGCAAATTAAGTTGTCTGAAAAACCAGAGGAAAGGGAAAAATTGATAAAATATGTGCTTTCGGCTTTTAGTTTTAACTATTTATCTGTAAATTATTTGGAGATAGTAGAGAAGGAAGGCAGCCAAGATAAAATAAAAATCTTGCACAAGTGCTACATTAAAGCAGGCGATACATATTTTACACAATTTGCAACACCATATTCTACTATTCTAAAAGAAATAGTAATTTCGGAATTGGGATTGATAAATACGCCTAACATTTGCCCAGAGGTTGTACGACAACGCGTAAATATTGGTAGTAAACTCTATTCGTTTACGCTATAGGAAATTACCCCATTATGCATGCCATATGCTGTAAGTGGAAGAAAAAGACAACTGAAATTGGAGGAAATGGATGCAAAAACGCGAAAGTTGGACTACATCAAAAACACTGCGACAATACGCGAACAATACAAAGATGTGTTAGACAAAGAACATCTTATTAGAGAAAATGAGGAAGAACTAAAAGATTATTTTATGTGCCGATGGACTGACTTAAATACATCCAGGTTCTACAAGCTGTATGCATTTGCGGTTAGTAAGAAAGACTCTTTTAGTTATGTAGGCGTCCTTGCGGAAAAAGATGGTACTAAATCCGTATACTTTTTAAAATGTTATTCTAAAAACCTATTTATCAAAATGGCAGATAACAAAGACGAACTAAAGATTGCGGGTTTCGTAACCTTGGCGTACACCACACGCAAAGGGGTTCTGCTAAACATTGCATATTTGCCTAATAAAGAATCTTTCGGATCATTTAAAACCGAGGGCCCTACAACCCTATAACGACCATATATTCCCAAAAGTGGTAGAAATGCAACTACGCAACAGTGAGTGAGAGAATAAGGATTCTCTCCAATACCGACAAGAAGAAGTCGATCAAGCTAACAAGATATGTATGCAGGATATTGTGGGAAAGCTGCCATTAAAAGATTGTCATAAGCTGCGAGAATTACACGAAGAAATGGATCTGGTTGTCGGTGGAATCAAATACGTTATATATAGAGACAAACTTCGGTACATTTTGCAATTCGAAAACATAGACGGTCTCTGTGTATCAAACTATTGGCTAGAAAAGGAGATAGAGGAATTGGCTGTCGATTTAAATTTTAAGCTGCGAATAAAATTAGATAAAATTAAAACTACTCCGAACAAACCTAAAGAAAGAACTGTCTTCTGTGTATAACTTTGTATTAAAATTAAGTTTAAATGACTCCATGCTTGGTATTAAATATTTTCTAATTTTGTTATGTATAATGTCAGTATAAAATTTTTAGAATAGTATTACATTGCTCTTTATTTACAAAAGGCTATGACGGCACCACGAAATAACAGTCACACAGAGAGGGGTGCGCATGGGTAGGGGTGCGCATGGGCAGGGATGCGCATGGACAGGAATGCACATGGGAGAGGGTGCGCATAGTCAAGGGTGCGCATGGGGTGGGATGTGTCTGGGCGTACACGAGGGAACGGAAGTTAACAGTCACCAAGCACCTAATTCCTATTTGGTATGAAGTTCTTGCCGGCGTATGTATCCGTTGTAAGAAACACAATTTGTACACGCAGCTTATTAATAAAATTAGTTTATCGAGCGAAGATGAAAAGCGTAACTTCATCCCTGAAAGCATATCAATCTACGTATTGGGGCATAAAGATACAAATCTAAGATAGTTGTTTATATTTGTATAGATTTTGTAAATCTATTGTATATATTAGTTTTAAGATGCCATAATTTTTAAGTTTTTCTCCCACCTTTCCTTCTTCCAAATCCTTCCTCTTTCTATCCTGGTGGACAGAGTATACGTGTTATCCCCATGCGGTGTTCGCGGGACACATTGTTTTTAGATTTCTCGGACCTATAACGAGCATATATTCCCAAAACACGCATGCAACTACGCAACAGAGCGTGGGAGAATAAGAATGCTTTCCAATAAGAAATTAAAGTTTTCATGTACATAGCACCAGTCATTGGGAAATGGTAGAAATGTTAAACCTATAAAGGCGATTATTAATTGTGATTAGAAAAATGGTAGTTTTCTTGGACTAAATAAAATAGCTTAGACCGATTAATGTATATGGTTACATATTCTCGTATACATCCACAAACATCTGCGTACGTCTACATACGAACATGGCGATGCCGGTAGTTTTTGTTTAACAAATAGGATCGTTGCATTCAAAAAGAAAGGTGCGATAGAATGTATGGTGGTTCCCGTTAGAATAATCGAAAGTGGTTAATCGATCGTATTAGATGTTTAAATATGCGAAAGTGTAAAAGCCTACATAAGCAAAATTTAATTATCAGACAAAAAAGTGTGCGATGTGCTATACTTATAAAGAAAGTATAGAATGGTGCTTTGCAGCGGTCCTAGCAGTAAAAAGGCGACTAACTTTTTCAAGCAATTAGTAAAAATTGTCGGTAATGAAAAGTTTTAAGAATGGTTTTTAAATTTTCTTTTAGGTATGAGCTGCAGGAAAGTTATAATTTAGAGGGTACGAATGTAAAACGGTAAGCGGTGGTTAGATTTTAAATCTATTTACAGATTCGGATTTTGCATAAAATTCTAGACTAATTTGATGTATCGCATGACTAAAGAATTTATAAGGACGGTCAGAAATCGTTGCTGGTAGAAAATTTTAAAATGAGGGTAGTTCCCTGGAGGGTAATGCTATCTAAAAAATTCCTAGAAATTCAGGTAGCTGAGAAAATTCTAATATTAGTTGATACCTAACAAGGTACATTTATATTGTTGGTGGAAATGGCTAGTCGAAGAAAACTATTTGGTTCAGAACGTTAGCGGTAAAAAAATCTTAAAATTGGGGTAGCTCCCTGAAAAATTCCTAGAAATTTAGGTAGCTGAGAAAAATCTAATATTAATTGATATCAAACAAGATAGGTTTATCTCGTGGGTGGAAATGTGGAGAAAGATTTATCTTGCGAGTGGAAAGAAGGCGGGTGTGGTGTAATCAAAATGGTTGATGTGGGGGTGTCCGAGCAAGGAGGAAAGCAAGGAGGGAGCAAGGGGGATATTTATCTCCACATTTCCTCGTTATGGAAATTTACATGTAAATTTGGTCCAGATGAGGGAGCAATTGAGGATGCTGGAGCAAATGAGGGGCTGATTACATCAATTATCCTCTACTTATAGTTTTAATAATTAGTCAATAACTTCACAAAGCGTTATATAGGCTTTATTTTATTTTAAAATAAAACCCTTGAAGGTACTTAGTTATAAATTAAAATTTAGGTTTATAAAATTTTTTCCTAGAAACTCACCACACTCAGCGACGTCCCAGAAGGGCTTACTTGATCAATATCTTAGACCAATAAAAATTGATAGTTACCCTTTCATTTTTCATTGAATAATATATATTCGTTGTAATGAATTTATTCGTTTCTGACATTTTGAACACTTTTATATGGCGCAAAATTATTCTGCAAGCAACATTCCTATAATCTAATTTAGAAATGTTTTCTAAGCTGGTTTCCAGGACACGATCACATTCTTGTTTTAGTACGTGTAGTTCCATATCTGGTTGAATAGGACGAAGTCCATAATCTTGATCTTTAGTCTTGATCGTTTTACGTTTGCTAGTAATACTTTTTGTTATAGGGATTTTTACATCACTTACAAATAGCTTCTTCCTGTTTTTAGTTTGTCTACTAATATATGTTTTGATGTATTTACCTGGACTTTTCTTGGCAAAGCTTTTCCAAGACCTCAGGTGCCTTTCAAAGCCTAAAATCACCAAATTCAGATGTTTAATGAATGCAAATGTTGTTATTTTTATTCTTTCCTGCTTTGATATTACATTCATTATACCTTAACGTTGATAAGCAACTTCGAATATTATAGGAAGATCTCTGAATGAGATTTAGTCGTTTGCCCATATTAAATTTAGTCACAATGCACATAAAAAGCTCAGCTTTACTGGTTTGTTTCATTATTAATTAACAAGCTGGCCTTTCTAGTCACTAAAAAAAGAGCTCCTAAAAATAAAAAAGTTTATATATAGGTATTGTTGCGGCGAATCCGACCCTACCCCTTCATACGTCACAACGGCAACGAACAAGAATACACTGGCACCCCATTAAGAATCGGTCCTAGACGCTTGCACGGTCAAGATGCTCTGTTTAGTTACAGGTAACAATATTTGCTCTACTTAAAACATGTAGTTATTTTTACAATTGTATATATTACAAATAAGTTTGTGTACTTTGCGTGAAATTCTAAAAAATGTCACTTTAATCACAAACATCAATTGGTCCTTTAAAAGCTCGAATACTTAATTATAAACCAGCGATAAATTACTGTTACATACATCGACGTTCAAGGTTGAAGTTACCTGATTAGAATTGATGGTTATTTTCTACACTATACTGCAAGTTCATTCGACCAATTTTACCTGCTTTCGTTCAACACAAGGTCGACGGCGTACACCCTTATACAATACAACTGGTTTGTATACAAAAACACCATCACTTTAGGAAAGGTATGTGACCTCCTTTTAATACATCATTCCAACAATTTTATAGGTAAAGCCTGTATTTTGTTTACACCTTTCAAACAGCTGTAAAGCTCTAGTTAATTACACTACACGCTTTAGGGTGTTTCTTTGCAACCTGAATTTTTACTTGTTTGTTACATTTTACGTATTTATCACAATGTCTAATACAGACAAAAACAAGCGAACAGCTATTAAAAGCACTTTAACACGTTTCAATAATTACTTTCATTCAATTAAAAATGCAGATTATGATTTAAATGAATTACAAGACCGTTTAAATAAAGCTGAAGCACTTTTAGATGAATTTAATACGGTTCAATTACTTATTGAAAATGCTGATGAACAATGCGAATCTAATTATGCTACTTTACATGCGCCACAGAGAGAAAAGTTTGAAAATGACTCCTTTAAAATTACGGCAACTGTCAAAAAATTTATTTGTGATAAAAAAGATACTGTTAAAGCTGGTTCTCTAACGAGCAACATTAACAGTGACCACAATGATCAGAACTCAGCCAATTTTCGTTTACCGAAATTAATTCTGCCTACTTTTGACGGGTCTTTTGATCAATGGTTATTTTTCAGAGACAGTTTTGTGTCAATCATTCATTCAAATACTAGCATTTCTAACATCAATAAATTTCATTATTTGCGCCTTCAACTGGTCGGAATTGCTGCAGATACAATCAAATTTTTAGAGGTATCAAACGCTAATTATTTGATAGCTTGGAAATTAATTCAAGAAAGGTTTGAAAACAAACAGTTGTTGGTCACTAATCACATTAAGGCACTTTTTAATTTACCTTCCGTCGCAAAAGAATCTCATGAAGCCTTGCGACTACTATTAGATGGTATGCAAAAATACATACGCGCTTTAAGGGCTCTCGAACACCCACTGAACACTGGAATGATTTGATTATATTATTAATTACTAACAAATTTGACAACGTTACACGACGCGCGTGGGAAGCGGAAAACAAAACTGGTGACCTACCAGAGTTACAAAACTTAATTGATTTTTTGAAAGAAAGATGTCGAATTCTTGAATCTTTATACGTCAATTTTGACACGAAACCGCAACAGTCGGTTACACCACAACGAACGAACAAAGCTTCTAAATCGTTTATTACAACTTCTACAATACCATGTCCTTTATTTTCCAACAATCACGCAATTTACTATTGCACAGAATTTACAAAACTCGATGGCTCGAACAAATTAAACACTGCTAAACGTTTACGACTATGCATCAACTGTTTAGGTGCTAATCACTTAACAAATAATTGCAAGTCTACTGGGTGTCGTAAATGTGGAAAATTCTACCACACTCTTTTATGTTTTAAAAACAACAATGCAAATGTGCAGTCTACCTCTGCACAAAACACTTCACAGAACCTTACTACTGCTGCTGCAAATGAGCAACTCATTCCTACAACGTCAGCTGCACCTATAAGTCTGACCGTTAATACTTCTGCGAAGTTACAAGTTTTACTTTCCACTGCAGTTGTTACAATTCTTGACGCTTTTGGCAATCTACACGACTGCAGAGTTCTTTTAGACAACGCAAGCCAATCGAACTTTATATCTCAACGTCTTTGTGACATTTTACAATTGCCAAAACGCAACACAAATATTTCCATTTTTGGAATTAATCAATTGAATCATGATGTCAGTCACATTGTCACAGTCACAATCAAATCTAAGGTAAACAATTTTGAAACAACACTTAATTGTTTAGTCTTGCCAAACATTACTGGTTACTTGCCAAGCACTTACATTCGCAACACGTCATTAGACATACCCAAAAATTTCAAACTTGCTGATTCAAATTTTGGTCACCCTGCTCTAGTAGATTTATTAATTGGTGCAGACACTTTTTGGGAATTTTTAGGCATTGGAAAAATTAAACTTGGCGACAATGGTCTCATTTTACAAAAAAAGTAAACTTGGTTGGCTCATTTCGGGCAAAATGTATACACAAAATGCTATTTCCAATACGTTACATTGTTATCACTCTTCTAATGCTACTTTAGAAGCCCAATTGTCTAAATTTTGGTCACTTAAAGAATATCCAAAAATAAAATTCTTTTCTGACGAAGAAAACTATTGTGAAACACACTTCAAACAAAACACATCTCTTAATGATGATGGTCATTTTATTGTAAAAATTCCAATTAAGGAATCTACACCTGAATTAGGAAATTCTAAAACTACAGCTAATCAGCGCTTTCTTAAACTAGAACAAAAACTTGAGAAAAATCCAGGCTTAAAACAACAATATCATGATTTTATTCATGAGTACATACAATTAAACCACATGTCACTTTGCAGTGATCAACAAGACAACTCTGGATTCTTTCTACCACATCATTGCGTTCTTAAAGACACTTCTACTACTACTAAATTACGGGTCGTGTTTGATGGCTTTGCTAAATCCTCCTCTGGATACTCGCTGACCGATTTAATGTTAGTCGGTCCTAATATACAGGACAACTTATTTGATATTCTACTTAGGTTTAGAAAACGCAACATTGTTTTAAGCGGCGATATTGCAAAAATGTACCGACAAGTATTTATTCATGAGGAACAACGCCACTTACAAAAGATTTTATGGCGTTTTGACTCAAACAGCGAAATTCGTGCTTACAACCTTAACACGGTTACTTACTGTACAGCTTCTGCGTCATTTTTAGCCATCAGAACTCTTCATGAGGTTGCACATAGACACATACATGAAAATCCCAAAATTGCTTCAATTATACTCCACGATTTTTATGTAGACGATCTTCTCACTGCAGGAGATACTGTTGAAGAGGTCAAACAAATAAAAACTGAAATTTCTACTCTTCTGCAATCCTACGGATTTCTTCTTCGCAAATTTGTTTGCAAATGACAAATCTATACAATACGATTGTGAGTCAAACATTATACACTTAGGTGACACGGACAAAATAAAACCTTAGGATTATTTTGGGACTCTCACAATGATACATTGCAATATGCAATTAATGTTCCACAACACACGTCCAAGGCTACCAAACGACAAATTTTGTCATACATTTCAATTATTTTCGACCCGCTAGGTCTTCTCTCACCTGTAATAATTATTGCCAAAATTATCTTACAACGGCTTTGGAAATTAAAAATACCATGGGACGAAACTGTTACTGCAGACTTATACTTGCAATGGCAAAATTATCGCTCTCAACTGGAGCAATTAAACACATTAAACATTCCAAGACAAGTGATATGTTCTAATCCCGTTTCTGTTCATTATCATTGCTTTTGTGATGCTTCAAAAGCAGCCTATGGCGCTTGTATTTTTATACGTTGCACGGATGCTCTTGGAAACACTACTTCAAATCTTTGTTGCGCAAAAACAAGGGTTGCACCTTTAAAACTCATTACAGTTCCTAGACTGGAATTATGCGGTGCTCTTCTTTCAGCTGAACTTTTAAACAAGGTAGTTACGTCTAGTAATATACACTTTGAAAGGGTCTTTTATTGGTGTGATTCTACCATAGTTATCTCTTGGATAAATACATCTCCACATTTATTAAAAACTTTTGTTGCGAACAGAGTTTCACAAATACAGAATCTAACGAATACTGATTCCTGGAGGTACATCAATACTTTACACAATTCTGCTGATTTACTGTCACGAGGAATTGATCCTAAAACTTTACTGAATTCAGAACTTTGGTTTCATGGTCCAAATTGGCTTATCTGGCCTGAAAATGATTGGCCTGTTTACTCTTATCAATTAAAAAATTCAGAAATTCCGGAAACTCGTCCTACAACTTCAGTACTTGTATCTACTTCCGAAGATTTTGATCTCATAAATCGATTTTCTTCATTAACTAAACTACAACGAGTTTTTGCTTGCATTCTTAGATTTAAGAACAATTCTTTAAAACCTAAGAACATGCGTACTATTGGTCCGCTAACAACACAAGAATTAGGTCATTCTTTAAACACACTTATTAAAATTGTACAAATACAAACATTTTCTGACGATTACAATAAATTACTTAAAACTGGCCAAGTGAATAACAAAAGCAAACTTTTAAGCTTAAACCCATTTCTTGATCCACTTACAAAAATTATTAGAGTCGGTGGTCGTTTGGAAAACTCCAACTTTAATTTTCTTAAAAAACACCCAGCGGTTTTGCCTGCAGAACATTATTTTTCTACCTTAATTGCTCAACACGAACACTTAAGACTGTTACATGCTGGTCCACAGGCCTTATTGGCCTCAATTAGAGAAAGATTCTGGCCTATATCTGGTTGAAACTTGGTGAAAAAGGTCGTGCATGACTGTGTACGATGCTTTCGTTTTAACATAAAACTTGAACAACACATCATGGGAAATCTTCCAAATTCCCGTACAACGCCTATGCGTCCATTTTATTATTCCGGTGTTGACTACGCTGGCCCATTTTCCCTTCGTGACAGAAAGGGTAGAAACTTCAAAACAACTAAGGCTTATGTGTCTTTGTTTATCTGCTTTACCACAAAGGTTATTCATTTGGAAGTCGTTAGTGACCTTACAACTGAATGTTTTTTAGCTGCTTTGCACCGTTTTATGACTAGACGTGGAAAATGTGCTGAAATATTCTCTGACAATAGTACCACCTTTGTGGGGGCAAATAATGAAATGAAAAAATTTGTTGACATCTGCTACACTAAAATTTCTAATGACCTTTCTGACGATGGAGTTCAGTGGAAATTTACTACACCTCGTACGCCACATGTCGGTGGTTTATGGGAGTCAGGCGTGAAATCCGTGAAACACCATTTAAAGCGTGTGATGGGTGACGCGTCAATTACATTTGAAGAATTTTGTACGGTTTTTTGCCAAATAGAGGCTTGCCTAACTTCCAGGCCCCTTTATCCTTTAACACAAGATCCTAATAATACCAATCCTCTTACCCTTGGTCACTTTTTGATCGGCAAACCTTTGTGCACAATACCAGATCCAAACTTGTTGCACTTAAATGAAAAACGATTATCGAGATTTCAGCGAATGCAACAGCTTACACAACACTTTTGGTCCAGGTGGTCAAAAGAATGTATCTCGAACTTACAAATACGCGTTAAATGGAAAGAAAATTTTCCGCAACTATTAAAACCTGGTACATTTGTCATCATTAAAGAAGACGGTCTTCCACCCCTCAAATGGCGGCTTGGAAGAATCATTAAAGTTCATTACGGACTTGATGGAATAATTCGTAGTGCAACTATAAAAACCACTTCGAGCAACTTTAAACGTCCAGTAGGAAACTTTGTGTTCTACCGAATCAAATCTCATAACGAGATGTTTATTTTAATGCTTTTGACATCCATTATTGTATTTTTTTTTTTCGTTACAAGCATTTACATATTGTAAGTGTAGTTACTTTTATGAACTTTAATTTATGTGTGCCTATGTAGTTTAAACACTTTACAAACTTTTATGGTTTTCATACTTCTTTTGAAACCTTAGAAGATTTCAAGGAGGGCGGCTTATGTTGCGGCGAATCCGACCCTACCCCTTCATACGTCACAACGGCAACGAACAAGAATACACTGGCACCCCATTAAGAATCGGTCCCAGACGCTTGCACGGTCAAGATGCTCTGTTCAGTTACAGCTAACAATATTTGCTCTACTTAAAACATGTAGTTATTTTTACAATTGTATATATTACAAATAAATTTGTGTACTTTACGTGAAATTCTAAAAAATGTCACTTTAACCACAAACAGGTATCAATTTCTCTGATAAGCCTACCTTCCACTACTCGTGATAAATTCGAACTACGTACTAAATTGCATTCATCAGATAATACTGCACCCACATTATCGCAAAAATAATCTTTGCATTTGATTTGGTTCCCAAAAATATGCCGTGGTCCATTATTTAGATCTTCAATTAGGCAAGGCAAATCACCGTGGGCGTTATCATATATTGCTTTTTGAGCAATGTTTTACAACTCTTTAATTTTTGTTGCTGTCAACAATTTTCTTACAATTGCAGAAAATTGTTTTGTATCTTTTTTACAGTGTACAATCTTTTGCCGTTGTTTTTTATTAAGTGATTTGTACATTCTATTTTTTGAACCTACAGAATGGAAATACAATCTCTGATGCTTTATATAGAGTGTATTAAATAGGATAGTATAAACATCAAATATCTCAAAAGAAGGTTACAAATTCAAAACTACTACATTTAATATACTCTGTGCATACTATTTTTGCAAATTTCTTTACCTTTTTGCCATATCAAACACTTTGTTGAATTTTCACATAGACGCTCGAATCGCCATCACCTAAAAATTACTTGTAACGTACCTCATGCTGGTCAACGCTTCGATTAAAACCTTCCACAATTATATCGGCTTCCATTACTGTCGAACTTCCTTCCCAATTTTTAAAACAGACATGTTGATGTTCATTCGCATGATTGTTACAAATTATACAAAATTTATTCTGAACACCAACATATAAAACTTTTTTGTTTTCTGCCCGACAATAACTGTCTAAAATTTAAATAAAAATTACAATATATACTAATGTCACTATCATAGTGAATACTAATACAGAAGCAGAATCATAATTTTGGACATAACTCCTTTTGGGTCATTCGCCATCTAGATAAGCAGTTATCTAAGGAATTCCGTCGTGATCTAAGTCACCATTTTCCAATGCAATGCGTTTTTCTTCCTCACAGCTCGTTCCATTGAAAGTACTACTATCGCTCCAAACCTTGGACACATTTGTAATATTTTTGCTATGTAAATTATGAATGTATATTTTACCTGCCGCAAAGTTTCTTAAATTGAATAAAAATGATTGTTACTCATACAGGATATTTCCAAAATTGACAAAAATTCTTCTATGTGGGTATAGTTACGTCCAGTAGACAAAGTTTTCTATACTGCTGCATGGTTTAAATGTGCATTTTTTACAGTTTCTCTGGAACATAAACATGTTTTGTCGTATGTATTGCATTTTAAAAACAGAATACTACTAAGGTCATTGCCTTTTTCTTTCTCAAGTCACAAGTTACCTGCAGTGCATACACGCGCATGAGTCTGCAAAAAACAGTGTCCTCTGCAAGAGATAAGTGATGTCCACAATCCTGTTGCCCTCAACTTTATACTGTAACGGCTCCTTTTCAATTGTAAGTTCCACCGCCATAATTCTATATACAATATTATATAATTGAATTAATACTAGGGATTTTAATATACTTATTAAATTCGGCGTTCGTTCCCCATGGGTTGGATGGATCATAAGAGCTATTTGGAATACTTATGTTGCTCTCATTCCAAACTGATTCCAAGTCAATCAAATCAACACCAGCCGGGAAACTAACGTGTCGTTAGTCCTACAACTTTCTTGAAATACAATGCATGACTAACCTAGCAGGGTGTCCGGAAATAAAGCATCGATATTAGGAAGAGCGATTCTACACAAAAAAATTAATAACATAAAGTCCTTTACACTTTCAAATTTTTGCATACTTATTTGTGTTCTTTTGTCTTTGCGTTCTAAATTTTGCGCAGACCTACAATGCAAAAAACAAAAACTAACCTTAGCCTGTAAACACGATTCAACACTTTTTTTAACATTTTTATACTTTAGGATAGAAAGAGCATCCAAAAGTTGTAACCTTTCTAATTATTTATCTTTCTAAAAAAATTATTGAGGTTAAAATTTTCTTGCTAAAATAGATATGAACTGCACTCTTATCGCAAGGCCTGCAGTGTGTTCTTTGAATCGTTATTCCTACTAGTAAAACCATACACTTGATTTAATCCAAGTTCAATAAACAATAACACATGGGCACTATTTTAGCGAGTAAAAAAAATATATTATTAATAATTTTGTAACCAATGTGGTCTACAACCAAATTTATACAAAAATATGTGATTTTATTTTACAATATTTACAGAGGAAAATGTTGCAATTAAACAATGAAATTAAAGAAAAAAATTGCTGCAATGCAAACGGCATAAACAAATTGCTAAATATTTTAGTTTGGAATGAAATCGTCTCGTATTTAAAGCGAACTCGTTTTAATTGTTTGACGTGTACAAACTTGAAGTCCCTAGGTTAGTAATAATTCAGCAAAAAAATTAGGTTAATGACATTTCATGTGCTGTTTTAAAAATTTTACAGTCAGTTTTAACTACGCATAAAATTAAAATTTTGCTATTATAAGAAAAATAAAATTTGAAATACCTGTTTGCATGTGTGGTAGGTAGATGATTGTTGTCACCTGATAAACAAGCTGAGTAGCGATGTTACCTAGTGGGCCTCAACCAGAACTGTCTATTATTGATCGACCAAGGACAACACCTGTTTAGATAAAAGCTTTAAAAATACCATTAAACAGCGTGCTCGATTAACGGCTTTCAATAATTTACGATTCCAACACCAAAACGTAATTTTTGTGGATTCCAGGCGAAATAGCTTATTAAATAGTAGATTTGTTATACTGACAGTTGCTAACAATAAACTTTAGAAATAATGGCGGCATTGCAGAGTGTGTTCAAAATGGCAACGTAGTGGTTAGAATTTACCATGTGCATATTCTATTAAAAAATACGCATTTCTGGATACCATAGTAAATAAGACATGATCGAAATTATCTCCACGTGCTCCCGGGAATAATTTAGTATTGCATATTCTAACAATAATTTAATGTTACGCGAATCCATAACTGAATTCCACTTTCGTATTTCCATAACTAAATTGCTGAAGTTGAAAAACCTTCATCAGATTTAACAATTTCAAATTAATCAAAGCGAATTAAACTTATTTTCGGCTTTGCACATTATAACAACGTAAAGAAACTACTTGTGAGCACCAAAGTACTTGATGCTTTTTCAGGCCAAGCTCAACTTTACAAGCTAAAGACCCATTTGCGTGCAGTGCTTAAATTAAAATAGAAGACCAAATTCGAGTATCTAACCAAGTACATAATATCCCTCCTAAGCACAGCTGGTTTCTAAAATGTTGTTTTCAACCAAACACGTTCCTACGAGGTCTGTATATATGTATGGTTGTCTATCTATCAGAATTAAGTAGAATACATTGCCTAACCAACAGTATTGGTAACAACAAAATTTAAACTGTTGCCAAGTGTTCAAAAATATCCCCCCATATTATATGTGTAGCGTAGAATCGATGTGTGTGAACATAGCACACCGTTTGTTAAAAATTATGATTTTGAAAGTTGTTCCAGATTTATGACGATGTATCTCTGTAGTTGTTTGTAAAATTATTTTTTTTGCGAACTGGTTAATTTTGGGCAAAAAATTCAACAGACATTTTTTGTTTAGAATGAAATAAGCTATTGGAAATAAATTTCTAAATGGCAAACAAATAGTAAGACAAAAAGTTACATTAGAAATAAATTTTAGGGGTTGCGTTTTCCACCCCTGGGGTAAACCAAATAAATTACTGAGTAAGTGTATTTTTGATACTAAAAAATGTCACCTTAATTTCAATTTTGTAACTTTTTTAGTGTTTGTAAAAAAATGAAAAACAAATTTTATGTACCCCGTTTAAGGGGCTGTATCTTTACAAGGAATGCTCCAATGAAGTTTCTTTACATGAAAGACCCTATCTCTTTTACGATGAGGAATCACTCCCTGAAATGTTTTACACTTATTTTGTTAGACCCGCTATAATTAATTTCTGCGTGATTATTTGAGAATTTATCATAATATTGTTCGTAATTAGCTTTTGAATATGCGTTAATTAAATCTACTCTGACTGCACACGAATTTTATCCTTTAAGTGCCTACAGATTTATTGATTCGGACATACTGTTAAATATACCTTCAGTTTCCTTCTCAAAATTATTTAATTTTGTTGGGTCGCCGTTATTAAGTGCTGTGGCTTCCACCCTAAAATATGATGTTTACTACTTTATCAACGTTATTTTATTCTTTAAATTATGAAAGCTTTATAAAGACAAAGTGTCAAACTGGTTACTTTCATACAGTGTTTTAAATATTTGTCTTACAAATGAATAATTTGACGAACTGTAAGTGGTTCTGTTTGTGCACAAAAATCTCAATAAAGATCAATATTAAAAAAATTTTGATTTCAAATACGTGAAAAATTTACCTTACAAGCACAAATAATATTTATATTACAAAAGTTGTACTCAAATATTACCAACATATATCAGTGTTTATATGACATTTAGAATAGAATAAAATGTCTCACTTTGTTTATAGAATGTGAAGCCGTCGATTGTTGTACTCATTACCCCAAACAGCACAATGATGTTTCTGTATGGATTTGTTTCGTATTTTCTAACCATCATTGGTTTCCATTCATTAAAATTATTTTAGGTACTAAAATTTAACCATTGTATAAGTTACCATATACTTTGACTACTATATGAAATACTACATTTTCCGCCCATTGTTTAAAATATCATTTAAAGTTAACTTTTTCTCACCACCAATTACAGACTACTTTTCCTGAACATCATTTACAATACCACCATTTAAAGATCCATAAAATTTTTTATAATTATCAGTTAAATAAATCTTAGTCCTTGCAGTTGTTAAACAGCTATCTGTATTACTTGAATGATTTTACTAAGTTAATTTTGAATGTTTAATTAAATTTACTATATACTCCACGCACATAGACGTGCTGACATAGAATACAAATATTATTTTCTAGATTTTATCTGTTATTATATAATTTTCATCGTGTGATAATAGATTTATAAGTCGCATTGAAACACTTGTATTGCTTAGAATTTCCCAACAAATAAAGAATTTGATAGGCTTTTGACAACTACAATGCATATGTTTTGATTATTATTATTATCGCCTTTATTAACCTCATATTGAAATAACAAATTAATAACCGATTTGAACACATCTGCCTTGCAAAATGGCAGAATGTTTGGACTTTTGCTCTGATAATATTGTTTAACGCCACATGTTGACTGCATGATCTTTTTAATAACACGCCAATTAGGATAGATTAGGACCTGTAGTTGTGTTGTTTTGTATTTAAAATTATATTTTGAGCCTCTCCCATGAACATATTGTATGCTTGAATTAACAAGTGTTTCCAATATGATAACGTTTACAAATTAATGAATCTTATGGTATGATTGCGTTCTAATTATCTGAAATAATTCTCCTAACCTACTGAATTGAATCCTAACACTATAATTACAATGAATTCATACTCTTTCCGTAATACCTAAGGATTAATACTATTTATACACTCTCTAACTTTGAGTTACATAAATTACTTGTTTCAATGTTATAAACCTTTAATACAAATGCTTTTTGCTAACTATTTATGAACTTTTGAGAAATAATGGTTAAAAATACAGTGCAACTTAATTAAAAAAACCGTATTCCGTATACATGTAGTGCTGTTATTGTGTGAAAAGTGACGGTGATGTTCGTTAGACAGGTCGATAGAGTAGTATACTGTGAGATTATTTTATAAAATAATTCCATCTGAATACCACTATAACACCCGACCTAATAGTAAAGTATATCCAATAACTTAAAATCTGTTTCCTAGGTTTATCGATCATTGGTCTTTCTGCCATATCCTGAAATTTATATAATACTGTATTAATGATTCTTAAGATTTATATGAACACACCTACGGTTCTATCAAACGACAGTATTTACGTAGTATACAGCTTCCTTCACATGCGGTTCTCAAATTTAAACAGTACACTCTTACTTAAACACATACCGTAATGGAACTTTACCCGCTACGCAGAAAATTGTCATAGTGTCCGTTTCGTTTCAGTAACTAAGGATTTTTAGTTGACGTTTAAAGCTTTTAGTTAGCATTCAACCCAGGCTAAATTTACTGAATTATTACTATTCACAATTTTATATTCTAGCAAAGTTTTGCATAGTTCTGTTAGAATTTTAGTTTATCGTACACGTTTTGAGAAATTCCATTTCTAACTGATTCTATCAGCACGCGAAGGTCCACGCCGCAACAAACAACCGGGCCAATTTTGAAGCGAAAATATGCCTCTGTTCATAATTATATCTATGTATATATAGCTAATTTTCACATACTAAATGTATCACCCTGTAGATAAATTTTCTACCTATACATAGTTTCCGACATGGATATGAAATACAAATAACAATGTATTACCTATTATAGTCTGCTTCTGGTATAAAGGACCAATTATCTGAAAGTGTATGTGACCTTTCCTCGGTTGATTTTTCACAGTTCTCTAAATATAAAATACAATGATATAATAATTTAGATTATTTATACAAATTAGCATACGTTGTATCAGTCTGCGACTTCATTGTTTCTGGCTCGGAAGTTTCTTCAGATAAAGTACTTGGATTACTAACTACCACAGGTAATCTTTGCAAACCTGATGGGCCAGGCTTGTCTAAATTATCTGATGTGAATTTCAAACTGCAAAAGTTTTGGTTTTATTATGACATCTAATTAATATGTGTATTTGTGAAATTATAATGTAACAGGGGCATAACCAGTGTAGTTAGAAGGCTTGAACCATTGTTTGCAGGTGAGGCAAAATTACTCATTTTTAATGTCAGTAATTAATAATTATATAAAAATCATATGACACATCCGAGAGCTTACTTCGTTCAAAATAGCACAAAAATTCTTCGCATTGTTGTCAAAAACAATCTAAAGCTTATGAAATCCTATAGAATTTTAGAAAAAAATTAATAATATTTTGTAAAACACAGCTATCAAAATTCAACGAGGTAAAAACGTAAATGTTATTGTTCTGTATGTACCCTACAAATTTGATGAGTATTTCTAATACGGTACAGATGTGCCATTCTGATGTATATTTAAAACTATTCATTGAGAAAATACTAAGTAATTTTTTCTACGTCATAATTTCTGGGTAATCACACTAACTTAGTTCTATGAAGAATGCGAAAACACTTATATTTTTAGTTTGCATTATCATATTTATAAATTCCAAATAGTCATAAGTGGAGAGTCGGGTAATTTGTGGTTTTCTATTCTCAAGGCATCTGAAGAATATATAATTCTTGTGGGTGGATATGCGACATTTAAATAGGTATACTTTCATTGTTTTTGAATTTTATATTCCAAAATAAACAACCACATAAAGATATTCTAGCTACATTACTGAATGTATTATAACTTACAGCGGTAATTGTTGCATTTTTAGCCATCTTAAGCGGGCTGCTTTAGACTTGGACGATCGTTTTCTGGTACCACCTGGCTTTTGGTTATACACCTTCTTATATTTACCCATCTGAAAAATGTAAATACGTAAATAAAAGAAACTTTACACCAGGCGACAACAGAAAATAAGTATACTGTAACTTTTTCCGTATTTCAAATACATATTTGAAATTTGAAAAGCTTGTACAAGATAAAGCGGGAGTACAAATTTTTTGAAATAATTGTGAATTTCAAATTATTTAAGGTCTGACTAGAAGTGAAAAGTACTGTATAAACTACACACCCTATAGTTTTGTACATTTTTAGAATCAGTTGATCATTTTTAGTCCTAGGACATTATTTCAAATTTTTTAGAAATAGGTGTTTTCTTATTTAAGTTTTGAAAAGAAAAGTAAGCGACTGTAATTCTCCTAAATTGGTGTATAATTGTGAGAAAAATTTGAAATCTAACGACTTTTCATGTTATTAGTAATAGTTATATTTTTGCCAGAAATTTCAAAACATTGTTTTTTCTTAAAAGTAAGATTTTGCAAAATCTATTAGGCTAGATCTCAATAAATTTTAAAAGGATTTTTTAAAGTTTTAGTACCATAAATAATCACAACATGATAGGACATTTTTAGGGGACTTCTTAAATTATAAATAGGGTTTATGTCGTTTTTAAACTGGTTTATATAGGACAAAAAAGTTAGTGTACACAGTTTCTGTCATTTTCACCATTCGGTGTCATAAATTAAATAATGAATATTTTTGATAAAATAATGTATGCAAAACAAATAATTTATTTATTCAAGAAGACAGTAGTTGCACGACTAAATTAAATCTACAAAAATTAATGTCAATATTTGAACACGCATTTTCAAAATCGAATGAAATATATAATTCATTTTGTCCATTACTTATCTGTCTATTCACAAAGTATAAGACTTTTAGAATATACTTACCCTCAAGCGCAAATACACCTACACTAAATAAAGCATTAAATGTTTGTTTATAATAATAACAAAATGTCACTCTATGAACAATAAACTACACATTCAAAAATAAAAATTAGCGAATACCATATGCACATAAATGAAATAATACAATACAATACAAATTTGTTTCGGCAAACGACCTTGGCTATTATTAGAATGCACTATGTACCTAACGCTTTGCTTACTGTTCAACAACTTCGAATTCGCTGAAGGTCATTTACGACGAATAGTTACAGGAATGGAGAAAAAAAACCAGCATTGTGCCGTATCCTAGCAACCGTTATTTGCCTAACTTGGAAACAAACCACTAAACTACTAAAGTTAAAATAAAGTAGTTCCCTCTATCATGCGAAAGCTATACCACAAAGGCGACTATTTTAAAATTAGTTCCTGTTATGAAAATAGAGGGATGCTATCGCGCCCTTAAGCAATAATTTGAATGAGCGCCAATTTAGTTTAGTATCATACTGGTTACTTTTACACAGAGGCTTAAAAATTTGCCTTACAAATGACTAATTTGACGGACTTCAATTGGATTTGTTTGTGCACAAAAATATCCATTAAAATTAACTAAGAAGTTGTGATTTCAAATGCTTGTAAAATGCCCCTTACATAGCATAACTAATATTAATAATACAAAAATGAGTGCTCAGATATCACCAGCACACATCAATGTTCATAAAACATTTAAAGTAGAATAAAATTTCTCACCTTGTTTATAGAATGTGAAGCCGTCGATTGCTGTACTAGGTACCACAACCAGCATAGGTGATGTTTCTATTTGAGTTTGTTCCGTATTTTTTAAACAAAATTTGTTTCCATTCATTTAAATAATTTTAATTTCAAAAATTTAACCATTGTATAAGCTACTACCTACTTATTCAACTTTGTGTAAGTATTAATTAAAGAAATTCTTAACTCCTGCGCTTGCTAAACAGCTAGTTGTGTTACTTAAATAATTTCACTACGTTTATTTTAAATGTTAATTAAATTGACTATATACTTCACACACATAGGCGTGTAGACACAGAATAAAATCATTCCTCCCTATATTTGATCAGCTATTGCATTATTTTAAACGTGTGATAATGGATTGATCAGTCGCATTTAAACCTCCCCAGTTCTTGTGTTGTTTAGAATTTCCCAACAAATAATTTGGTACCTGTTCAATACTTTATTTTTAATTTGTATAAGACTGTAACACTTCAGCCCTCTGGTTTGTCAAGCAGTTGTGTTTAACCATCCTTCCATTTGTTCGCCGGCATCACTAGAACATAGACTCTCTCGTGTTTGCTTTTCATTTGTAAATACACTCAAGCTCTTATAAAATATATAATTATATACAGTCCTGCATGCATTGTTAGTTAATTTATTAGCAACATTTGACGTATTAAACCATTGGTCCCTTACCGAATTATTGCATTAGCAATTACTTAAATTTAACTTTAATTTCATACAGAGCATCATTGTATTCGAACGGATTTCTACATAAGACTTGATGCTCGTCCCTGACGGTACACTCATCGCAAAACTGTAAGTCCATTAGATTTATTTTATTGTCTTCGTATAAACATGTATTTGTACTAAAAGATCGCCACCTTTGTTTATGAATGAACTAAATGAAATATATTGTTACACATTGTTTAGAGTATCAAATAAGTAGTACATGTTTGCAAAGCTGAACTGAAGTGAAAAAAATCTTGTTTTCTGTGAAGCTCAGTTCTCTTAAATTTCAATACAAAATTGTTAGCTAGTGAATAATTGTTTTATTCCCGCTTTTTGTATATAAAACTGATGTGCTATAATACCTCTCTCTGAAACGTATTAAATTAAGTTATTTTGACTAAGTTTACAACGAAAAAGTGCTTTGTCGTTTAATTACTCTCTTATCCCAAAAGAGTTCTCAAATTTTGTGGCAAAATCTCTCTCGCTACATTTGCATACGGGTCTTTGCACCATCTTGTATTTTTAAAAATTATTAGCATGCCTACTAATTTTTGCTCTCAATTATTGCTACACAAATTGAAACTTTACGTAAAAAACTAACGGTGCTCAAGCAAAAGGCAACACATTTTGGAACGTTCATTAATAATGTACAACAAACATCCACTCCGTCTGCCGTTCAATTAACTGAATTGCGTAAACGATTAAACGATTTCGTATGCTTACCGAGTGCATTTTAGGATATTCAAAATCAAATTGAAGCTATCTTTGAGGATTTTGACTCTGAGCTCGCCCAGCGTGATGGCTTTGAGGAATAATATTACACTCTCTTTACTCAAGAACCTTAAGTACTAATGATTGTTCTAAACATTCGGCTAACAACGCCCTTGGATGTCCAATGACCCTCGTGTATTAAATGATATTAGTCCTACTGATATACATCCTGATTTCCTAGAAATTGATTCTCAAAACCATACAAAAGCCCCAGGTCTATATTGGAATTCTGTACGTGACAATTTGACCTTTCTTATATCTCCATCTACAGGTGAGCGGATAACAAAAAGAAATACTTTCTGAAATTTCCCAGATTTTCGATCCTCTTGGTCTATTGCGCCCTGCATTCTAATACCAAAGTTGTTACTTCAACAGTTGTGGTTAATCAAAACCAGGTGGGATGAATTGATATCTCTAGATTTGCATCAAAAATGAATCCAATTTTGGTTTGAGCCCTCCGAATTGCAGGAATTAGAAATTTCTCGGCATGCGATTTGTTTAAACCCCACAATCATTAGGCTGCACGGATCTTGCTATGCCAGTTCACACGCCTATGTCACATGCATTTATATAAAGTCAATCAACCTTAATAGTATAATATCTTGTCAGCTTCTTTGTTCAAAAAGCATAGTAGCTCCTCTCAAACACTAACTATTCCCAAATTGGAGTTATGTGGTGCCGTTCTTTTTTTAAAATTGGCGTACACTGCGGTAAATGCGCTAAGGAGCAAAATAAACTGTTTTATTTGTGGACGGATTCCACTATTGTCCTTGGATAGATAAAAATAGCTCTACATCTTTTACAAACGTGTGTTGCCCCTCGAGTGCTGAAATTGAAAATATCTCACGCAATGCTAGGGTCGCATGCGTCTACTCATGACAATGCTGGACCTGCCTTCCTAATTATAAGCTCTTTAACTCCTGCTCATTTTTAATCGGGCGGCATGTGAGTACGAGGCGGCTCCGTGGCGTAGTTGGTATGTGTGTGACTACTACGCCCAAGGTCCCGGGTTCGAATCCCGACACGCTCCGCTTTAAAAATGTTAGGCGAACATTTTTCACAAAATTACACCTTCGTTCGGATGAGAGGTAAAATGGAGGTCCCGTGTGTGAGTGTTGTCGGGCACGTTAAAGATCCCTACATTATTTGGAACAGCAACGGTTCGGCAAAATTCCAAATTTTTCAGGTACAAAAAACTCGCTTCCTGGCCAATGTAGTACCTTCGGGTGGAGCATTGGAAAATTACATGTAGGGCATATGAGTACGATACCTCATCCAGACGTTACCGATACTGCATTAAATCGACTCAAGAACTTTTACAACTAATACAACAGTCATTTTGGGACAGACGGAGACTACAATATGTTGCTGAACTACAGCAATGCGCCAAATGACAAACTAATCATGGCATGCTTAAATTGTGTCAATTGGTTGTCATTAAGGATAACAATACTGCAGTTGCAACTTTGCGACTCGGGCGTATTATAGACGTTCATGCTGGAATGGATCGAGACAACAGTGTTGCTATACTGAGGATCTCAAATGGGCTTGTGCGTCGTTCGTTTGCGAAGCTTAGTCCGCCGCTTGACAGGGTGTATTGAATGTGCTTATTTGACATTTTATTATTTTGCTCAAGTGTGTTAAATTGTTTCTAAGTTGTATTTACGTTATGTATTATTTTTGTAAAACTGTATCACGTCTGTCTTTTGGTTTGTAAAGCAGCTGTGTTTAAATATCATTTCATTCGTTCACGGGCATCACTAGTACACAAACACTCTCATGTTTGCTCCTCATTTGTAAAGATACTCAAGCTCTTAAAAATAAACAATTATATACAGTCTTGCGCGCATTTGCTAGTTAATTTATTATCAACATTTTACGTATTAAACAGTACGCTTCTATCGACTACAATGCATATGCGTGGATTACTATTTTCTCTTTTATTAACCTCATATTAAACTATCAAGTTACTGACCGATCTGAACACACCTGCTTTCCAAAATTGAAGAATGTTGGTATTTAGCTCTTATGACTTTGTTTAACACCGTATGTTGACTACATAATCATTTAATAACACGCTAATTAGGATAGGTCAAGACTCTTATATTTGTTAATATTGTAGCGGGCTAATATTAACGCGTTCACCAATTTAGAACAAGTAATAATAAAAGATGTTATTATTCACTATTCACAAGTTGAGTTAACCGTATATGCCTTATATATAGATGTTTTTGGTCTAATTAACAATGAAGCACTATCACACTAATACTATTTACAACCACTAATATCTTCTTAAACTAAATCCTTAAAGATAAGTCTCCTTAACAACACTAGCACTACTATAATTTATTTATGTACAAGCTGGCGGTGCAATATGTATGTTCACATACCACAAATTTATATTTACTATAGGACCTTCAAAACGTAATGATCAACTAACTATACACGATATGAATTATATACGGCATTTGGATATAGATTAACTTGTACACTCATCTCCGATCTTATATATACCCTAAAATTAACTAGATGATTCATAGCCTCGTGTTTGCTTGAAGGCTCTAGACTTATGTAGAATACACTTCGGTTATGCTGCAAATTGCGTGTTTGACGGGTTGCCTAATAGTTAGTAACAATACGTATTTGAAATTATATTTGAAGCCTCCCATAAACATATTATATGCTTGAATTAACAAGTGTTTCCAATATGAAAACGTTTACAAATTAATGAATCCTATTGTATGATTGCATTCTAATGCTTTGAAATAACTGTCTTAGCCTACTGAATTTAATCGTAGCACTATTATTCGAATTATTCATACTCTGTGTAATATTTCTGGGATTAATAGTATTCATACACTTCGTAACTTAGAGCTACATAAATTACTTGATCTATTATAAATGTTATAAAACTTTATTAATATGCTATTTTCCAACTATTTATGAACTTTTACAAATAATGGTTAAAAATACAGTGCAACCTATTTAAAAAAAAACATATGCCGTATATCTGTAGAGCTGCATTCTGTGAAAAGCAATAGTGATGTTCGTGAGAAAGGTCGATACAGTAGTATAAAGATGGCTAATTTTATTACACAATCCCATCTAAATACCTCTGTAACGCCCAACCCAATTGTAAACTGTATCTAATAACTCGAAGTCTGTCTCCTACGTTTAACGATCCATTGGCCTTCGATCACATGCTGAAAATTTTATAATAGTGTATAAATGCATTAATGTTTCTTAATAATTATATGAGCACACTTACCGTTCTATCAAAGGACGGCATTTATTATGCTTACAGCTTTCTTCACATGAGGTTCTCAAATTTAAACAGTACACCTTTACTTAAAACACATACCGTAATAGCGCTTAACAGGCTACGCAAAAAATTGTTCATAGTGACCGTTCTACTGAAGTAGCTAAACATTTTTAGTTGACGTTTATAGCTTGTAGTTACCTTTCAACCCAGTTTAAATATACTGAATTATTTCTTATCAGAATTTTTCATTCAGGCTGCGTTTTGCACAGTTCCTCTCAAAATTTTAGTCTATCGTACATGGTTTGAGAAATTCCATTCCTAACTCGTTCTATCAGCACGCGAGTGTCCACGCTGCAACAAACCCCTGAGGTAATCTTGAAGCGAAAAGATGCTTTCGATTTAGCCCTAATCGCTTCCTTTTTATATTAGCTTTACGTAGGTACTGAAATTCGCACTGAATTCTATTTACTTTGAAGTCGGCATATTAGTATCTAGGCAGGTAGTTTAAGCTTTTCGTGCGACAGCGACGCGAAAGCGAGAAAGTTGTTACGCGGCGTGCTTGCGATGAGCATTGAAGCTCATGGCTGCTCTTAGTACTTAGTATTAATTATAATCTAGTATTTTAGAGATTAATAGTTTGATGACAGTATAGTTTCCGTAGTGTGGTTTTAGTTACATTGTTCATACTCGTTATACGAGAATTCACGTTTACTTTAATAAAATAAAGTGTTTAGTCCTGAGATCTTCGTGTGTTATTGTATGAGTAGCTGTGGCATTTTAATCTAACGAACATAAACAAAAAGAGTATCATCTCAACTTACAGCTTGTAGTTGTAATTATAGATTTAAATACCGCATACCAGCGTGTAGCACCATTGTTCATTCACACAGATTCTACCGTTTAGACTAAACGTTAGATAAGGGAACGTCTCCGGCACGATATAATTTAAGTATTGTGGATATTTTGTTCACAAATAACGCCATCGGATAATTCATACAAGACAGTTATATTAAAAAAAGTTTTAAAATCAATTTCGTTCAGACGAAAGTGTTTCGCTACAGATTATTTCGTACATGTCAGCATATCCTGAGATTAGGAAACTACACATCTAGACATGCAAGATACTTAACGTCTATGATATAAACTACAGTACCATTTTGTGTAATAGCCATAATGCAAACTTTTGATATAACATTTCCTTCTAAAAGTGCAATTTGTAACGTGCATTTTTATTAAGTGTAACATTTTGCGCTTTACCAAATTTGTAAATGCATTCCTGTAATTACTACTTCTCCATTGTACATTTATACGCATCCTGAGGTGAATGCGCCGTAATATAATAAGTGGTTTGCATCGTTCTTGTCTAACCGCTGATATAAATGTTGTTCCTTACGTGAATATACGAGTCTAGATAAGGAGTCGATACGCGATGGTAACAACGAGTTGAATGAAAACAGATGAGCGGTGGTGAGTTGAGTTTTGTGTTTGGTTCCGATGTAATTACGTTAAAATACTGTTTGCTTTCCGTTGTTGCTTTGAAGATAGTGATTTTATATTTAATAACTACAAGCACGTCACGATTTTAATTGTTTTTCTGGTGAAGGAAGAGTTGTAGTTTGTTCCTAGTTGATATAGATTGTTTACGTTGAGAAGACTTTTTTTTTCTGTTTGCTTTCTGCTTTGAAAACACGGCACAATTTTATATCTACAGATGAGAAGTGTTAGTTTTCGTGCTTGGTTTATAAACGTTAAAGTTTACTGTTTGCTTTTGCTTTGAAGAGAGTGTGGAAAAATGCGATGCTGTTTGTTGAACCCAAGCTCGTTTTTCACTAAATAAACTGGGATAAAATATAAAGAACGGTATATAATTTGTTATAACGTGCTTATAATGTGTATTTAAAGTGGTTTTGCGTATTAGTAATATTTACTCGTTCGGGGTACCCAATGTGAAATCTGCAAAATCGCTCTTTTTATTGTGAACCTATCTTCATTTTTACGAGGTTGTTCTAAATGTCTATGTGGTTGGCGCGGAGTTTGAATTGGTAATCATAACCTATTCAATTATATGCCTAGGTGTTTAATTCTTGTATACTGTTGGACGAAGAACAAAATTCCGTGATCACTGTTGCTCCTACAGATGTAGAAAGAGCTCCCGATCTTATTCGAATTCCGACGCGTGATAATGTCTGCTGCTAACACCAGTGAAATACGTAGGTGTGCTTAGGGTAACGTGTGATAAGTTCCATCAACACCCTCACAATCAAGGGTGCAGTGCTTCGCTAGTGCAGGACCTCGTGAATCCCACACTTCAGTTGCAAGGAGGCGTTGCGGAAGGACTTTTTGTAAGTTGAACTATTTCTTACTTGTTTTTACTTTAAATACCTGTCCGTTGCTTTGCCATACCTTTGGCGTTCTGAGACCTTTTACCATAGACTTGCATGCTATTTTAAATAAAAGAAAAAAAAGAGAAAACTCAATACCACTGGACTACTCATATTAATTGTGTCTTACCTATGTATTTACTGAATTACTCATATCAATTGTGTTTTATCTATTTATTTTTTTTAACATTTTGTCTGATTTATGTTGAATTGGTGTGTGAGGAAACGTTTCTGCTACTCCCCAATATTACCTCACTTTGTACTAAACATTTTTTTGTATTGCTTTTACCGTTGTTATATTATATAGATTATTTAAACAGTTTCTTTTTTTTTCATTCTACATAGTACTAAAAATTTTTGTATTGCTTTTTCTTTATTTCAGGTTTGCAGGACTAATCTTTTTATTGCAGGTTTACTATTCTAATTTCTTTTATTGCAGGTACTGTTACTAACTGCTTACCGTCGCATACATCATAGGTCAGTCTGCTTTCTACAACCCCCCCTACTCTCCGATTGAGCCGGGTCATTGCTTTGACTTTCTTTGTGTTACGTAGCATCGATTTGGCGCCCAACGTGGCTGCCACGAAAAAAACGTAACAGGTATTTTTGGCGCCCAACGTGTGAAATGTTCTTTATTTATATACGCCTCACGTTGCCGGCGCCTATGAAATATCATTTTATTTGAAAATGAAGTTTTTCTCTTCTTTACTATATTCGCGGTCTAGTCTGGGAATTACCCCAAGGGTGAGCAATGAGTTTGGGCGTGGGTATATGGTGGGCTCGACTACTAACGGGAACAAAAAAAATAAATGGACGCCACTGCATCTATACAGACAATAAACAAGACTAAAGTATCCTACAGGAAGACGCAGAAACCTATAGGATATAAATGATTACAAGAAAAACTTACAAACCTCAATATATAATACCTCTGGAAATCTCTGCTTTAGCTTCCGCGATGTCGGACCTGCAAGAAGATGTCACACAAAAAAAATAAAATATAAGACACCGTTTGTGTCTTACAGCAACAAAATATCTCGATCTTTATAGATCGATTAGCCTGAATTCAAAATCTTAATAACACCTTACGTATGAGAAAATACTCTACTGGAAATTACTTATTCCATTTCTATTACCTGATACTGTATCAACTTTTTCCACATTCAAAATTTTGCTGATCTAATTTGATCAATGTTAAGTTCAATAAGTGAAATAAAAAGACAAAGGTATCAATTCAAAATTTAATCTAAATATGATTCTCTTTTGTTGCAAAAATTACTTGTAAATAAATTTCATTAATCAATATATAAACTTTAAAACTTTTCTTAGAGTGTTCCTCTATAATCAAAATAATCAACATTAAATAAGTTACAGAAGTTTCTGAATATACTTCTCTACATAGAGAGGTATTAGCATTTATAAGTTAGTTAATACAGTTTAGTCTTTTAAACATCCATAAAACAGATCTGTTTTGGCTTACAAGATTTTTATCTAAGGAACTTGTTACATAAACAGTTCATATGGTTTAAGTATGAAAATAATAAACTCAGATTAACATATGTCAAAAACAGCTTAGTTCTTCTACTAATTACAATAAATTGCTAGAAAACACCTTTCATCCAAAGGTGGACTTTATACATATTTTTTATCACTTGACATGTGCATCATAAAAGCACTTTGAATAACAACTTTTAGAGCATCTAAAGATTAAAAATTCTCTTATAAAGCAATCTAGTTCCGAATGAAAAATATTTGACTAATTAAATTTTAGGTTATGTTTCCAACTAAATTTTTACGTAGTATATAAGCATAAATACATTTAGCAAACAAATTTGAAATTTACGTTATTTAACGAAGGTTTCTCATGATTTCATAAATAGTAATTTAAAGCTTTAACCTTAAACAGCACACGAAATTGATTTTCAGCAAAAGGTTCATAAGTACCTGGTAGATTTAGTTTTTACAGCAACGATGTTGACGAATGTAATCGATGAGCTCGGACACTTTACTTCCCATCTGTTTGATATTTCGAAAGACACAAAACAGGCCTGCACTAACCGCAACTCCTCGGACGCTCCAAAACAGTCAACTTCCCAATGCTCGACCAAAATCCAACACCATCGCTTAGCGTGTTCCTCAAATTGTGCTAAAGGGATTGAATCAAGTATTACTATTAAACACGGCTAATTAATTACACGGTCCTTACCACTAAGGATTTCTCACCACGTGTTGCAGCTGTTGCTTTGAATTGACTGGGCGGCTTCCACGAGAGCTCTTCGTGGAGCCTCCACGCGACAATCCAACAGCCCTACCATTCCTCTAGAGCTATCCTCCTCTTCCACTTACAAGCAGAATTCACCATCTTTGTAAGTGAAGTCTACGTACCCACGGTTGCTTGCAAGATGGCCGTATTCTTTATTTGTCGATGCTCATAGCCTTCGCGTCATTTTCGCGCAGGCGTTATGTTTAACAACGCTCTAGTGGACGCCAGAACGCCCGCAATATATGCAACACAAACCACGCTCAAGGCATCCTCGATATTGAAAGTATAGAAGTCTGTTAAATACTCCTTATAGGTAAAAATAACATAAACGGAAAAAGTTGTTCTTCTTTATAGTTCATTAAATTAATTAATGATTACACGCTAAATGACAGATTCGCAAAATAATAGCAGTTAGAACTGTTTTTCTTTATAGATATGAAATGTAACAAAATTTTGTTACACTGCCTCCGATCAAAAGAAAAACTTTGAGGTTAATTATATCTTAATATATACACAACCGAGAAGTTTTTTTTTATGGACGAAAACTATCGCCTTAACCAAAAGATAAATACAAAAAAAGAAGCATTACAACAAATCGAAGTATGAACAAAGTAAGTTTGCACTTTGATTTCTGAACTAAAAAAATCATGAATGAACTCTTGGATTAAGAAGAGGAAAATGGGTGCAACCAAATGAGTGTGTAGGTAACTCTGCGTACCACACATCCGTCAGGAGTCAATATAGGTATGTCGTAATCGGTAAAAAGTCATAATCGGTAAAAGTCAAAATATTGTAGTCTAACACTCGAGTTGCAACCAAACGGGGGACCAAAAAAAACAACCCACTTCTCAAAATATAAACTGAAATTCAAACAAAAGCTTGACATGAACTATCGCAAAATAACAACAAAAGATTTACTTTCCTACTACTACCCTTGACATGACAACCTTACTAATATTAATAGCAAAACAAAACTCACACCTATATACAGAAATATCAATACTGCTCCAACAATGATTATGTATTTGCTGGTCTCAAAATTCCAGCTCAATACATTCAGCAAAATTTGATTATTGCCTCTACCAAAATAAACTGCTCGTCAAGCCACTACTCATTGTAGCTTACTAATGAATACTTGGCTTCTTCAGCTTATAGCTATTCATAGCCCAATCGCTACTCTTTTCTTTGGGACACTCCAGTCTCAAAAATCCTCAACTCTACTGTGGCCACACCAAACATCTCGAACCAAAACTACTCAATACTACAATGGCCTCACCAACTAGGTTACTCCGACCTACGACAACAAACAGCACCTACCTTCCTCGCTTACTCTAGACACAACAACACATGACGCGATCAAAACACGTCCACAAACATGAAGCAACAAACATTTGACTCACTCCCACTTCGGGCTATAACAACAACACGGGCAGAATAACTCCCTTTTTTTTTTTTTTTTTACTGAATAATCCATTAGTGCACATTTAAAACAACACTAGTTGAGAAACTTTCAATCTCTACCAGCAACGATATACTGGCAAAAGCCTTCAATTTGTCTTCACCACTCTATCCCATAACCAAATTTATACTATATTCTTTACGACACAAATACTAAAGATAACCAATCAGTCCTCTGGTACATATTCTGGATCTACGACAGAATAGGGTTTTAGATCCTTGACATGCCACCTGCCTGCTTTTGATCCATCTAGATTAATTAGATCGTACACCACATTCGAGCACTTCTTCTTGACTACACTCAAAATAAATTTTGGAGCCAGTTTAGCAGCAAATTTATTAGCCGCGCTCGACAACACCTTGTTGGACCTCCACACTTTATTGCCAACCTCAAAAGAAATGTTTCTCCTCCTTAGATTATATCGATTGCTTGACCTTTGATAAGCTACATGCAACTTCGCACGAACGTCTTCAAATACTTTAAATATACCTTGGTGGTCTGAAGCATATAATGGGCGGCTACCAGGAACGATTTCAACATCAGCTTCAGGAATAAATCCACTACCGTAAAATTTACCGGACATGGGGACGTGTCGGCCAAAAACTAAAAATTCGGAGTATAACCCGTCGACTCATGCTTAGCAGAATTAATAGCAAACTGAATCTGCGCTAACTCAGCATCCCAGGTATCATGTTCTTCGAGATAGGATCGAATAGCTGTCCCTACCGTCCTATTAATCCTCTCAACAAAATTACATTGTGGCGCATAAACAGCATTATACCATATCTTTTGAATTTCAAACCTATTACATAATGACTTAAAAATTCGACCAGCTAAATTTGAACCATTATCGCAAATAATAAATTGGGGCACTCCAAACATTAAAAACACTTTCTGTTCTATAAACTGTTCTATGACATGTGACTTTGCACTGCGTAGAGGATGTAGAATTGTATATTTTGAGAACCAATCTCCTACTACCAACAACCATTTAAATCCTAATTTTGAGCGAGGGAATGGACCCATAAGATCTAACGCGATAATTTGAAATGGAAACTTGGCCTCTTTCTCCTTTCCCATTAAGCCTAAAGGACCTGCATTAGAAGATTTTTGCGCACCACACACTAAACATGCACGACAAAATTTCAACACATCTAAATTCATCTTGGGCCAATAATAATGTTCTTGTACCCTAGCAATTGTCTTCGAGAACCCAAAATGTCCTGCAACTGAGGGGTCATGACACGATCTAATGACTTCTTCTCTTTGAACCTTCGGCACTAAATATTTCCACTCTACTACATTTGACAACATAGGCAAATTTGATGAAATAAACTTAAAAACAAAATCGTTCTCAACTTTCCATTGAGGGTAATCCTCAGGCGACGCCAAAATTTTCTCACGTAACGACACATACCAATTTTCTAAATTATCAAGCTTGACCTCTATTAAATTTACAACATGTTTTTCTTCCGGAGTTGCACGACTTAGACAGTCAGGGACTACGTTAAACTTTCCTTTCCTGTGTACTAAATCAAACGAATGTTGTCTTAACCTTACAGCCCATCTAGCTAACTTTCCTGTAGGGTTCTGCAAATTACTCAACCAAAGCAACGAAAAATGGTCGGTTACGACCGTGAAACGAACTCCTTCAACCCATGGACGGAATTTTTCAATGGCAAAAATTACCGCAAGACACTCCTTCTCCGTCGTTGAATAATTTCGTTCAGCTCGATTAAGGGTTTTGCTGGCATACGATATAACACGTTCTTCTCCACTAACATTCTGAATTAATACGGCACCTAGACCCGTATTACTTGCATCACACTCAATAATAAAAGGAGCAGAATAATCCGGCTGCGCCAGAAGTGGTGCAGACACTAAAGCCTCTTTAATCGACACAAAGGAAGCCTCTGCTTCTGAAGTCCACGTAACGACTTGACCTTTTTTTCTTTTCTTGACTAGATCATTGATTGGTGAAACTAACGATGAAAAGTCTTTAATGAAACGACGGTACCAACTACACATACCAAGGAATCTCTTAACTTCAGTGGTGGTCTTTGGGCGTGGAAAATTGACCATAGCTGACACCTTATCTGGATCCGTCCTTAAAGAATTTGACCCTACTATATAACCGAGAAACTTGAGAGACTTCTTAAAAATTCGCACTTTTCTAAATTCAACGTTAAATTTGCCTCTCGAATGCGTTCCTTGACTTCGTACAATAACTTTAGATGTTCTTCAAACGTCGATGAGCACAGAATTATATCATCCAAATAGCAGAAAACGTATGGTTCGAATTTCGGACCGAAAATTGCATCGACTAAACGCTGTTGAGTCTGTGCAGCATTTTTAAACCAAACGGCATCGTCACAAATCTATACTGTCCCGCGAAATAACGCTAAACGCTGTTTTGTCCTTTGATGATTCACTAAGAGGGACCTGCCAAAATGACTTTCGCAAATCAAGACTAGAAATATAATTAGCATTACGTAACATCCCTAGGATTCTGTCTATATTAGGAAGAGGGTAACTGTCATGGACCGTAACATCGTTCAATGCTCTCCCGTCGAAGCAAAATCTATATTCTTTACTATCTTTTTTCTTGACTAATAACACGGGCGAATTCCATGGACTCTGACACGGTTCTACTACTTTTAATCGAATCATTTCATCTAACTCCTTATCCAACTCTTTACTAATATAGGGAGACATAACATAGGGTCTTTTCCTGAAGGGTTTTGCATCTCCTGTATCGATATCCATCTCAATCATATTAGTACGCCCTAATTTATCAGCACTAGAAATTTCTCGAAATGAATCTATGGCAGTTTGCGCCTGTGACCTCTGATTAATCGACAAATCATCCAAATTGAGTAAACAGTCACTATATTTTAGGGGAACTGATGATGGACCCACATACGGAACACTACTTTCCGCATCGCCTTGCACATGCCAGGAATTATCCTTAAAATTTGCTATCAATCCAAATAGCTTAGCAAAATCACTACCAAATATAAATGCGTGTGGTAAAGATGGCACTACGAGCATTAAGAACACGACATTGTTTTCCTACTGAAATGGGCAAATCTACGATTCCTTCGACTGGTTTCAAGGCTCCATCTGCTGTGAAAATACCTTGTTTCTGTGACCTGAAAATTTTAACTCTAACCTATTGATTAAAGGAATAGCAAGAGACCCAACTACCGATGTAGTACATCCTGAATCCAAAAGACCAGTGACATCTATATCAAATAATTTAACCATCACATATGGCCGATTATCACCAGATTTTTCAACAAATAACGAATCAGTTTTGGGCTGAGGGTTAGTACGACAAAAATTTTTTACTACTTTTAACCATTCAGACCACTCTTTTCTACAAAAATAATTCTTCTGTTCACAAATCATAACTGCCGCCTTTTGAGAAGGAATGGAATGCCGGCCGCGCAACATCCATCTCCTCACTCGTTTTTTGAACATGCTGGACACCTATCACGCGTAACTCCTTTATGACCGCAACCGTAGCAAAAAATTCTTTTTGGGAATCTACAATACCGAAATGAATGACCATGTCGCGAACAATTCCAACACCCTGAAATAATTTTCGTTGGACCTGAAGAACTAGCTTGGGTAGGTACTGGAAAAGTTTTATTATTACTTATAGTCTGAACTTGTGGAGCACATGTTTTTTGATTATCAACACGAGCTTCTGATGTAGAAGAATCTTTCAAATAAATAGGGTATTTACTCTTTACTGACGAATTAGCACTATTACGAAATTTAGCTGAGCTAGTCTACTGACTGAAAACTGATTTTTGTTTCAACATCATGGCCTCTTCCAATTTTTTGCATAGTTTTATTAACGTAGCTGTATCCTCAATATCTGAAAGAGCTAGTTGCGATATGAATTCTGGTAATAAATTTTTCCTGAGTATCCTCACTTTTGTAATTTCTGCTGGGGTATGGGGTAATCTACTAAATAAACTTTCTACATGAGCAACGAATAGAACAATTGGTTCATCCCTCTTTTGACGACGATTTTTTATTGTCTCCCAGATCTCTTCCTCTGAATGAGCGGGTAAAAAATCTTCTTTCAAACGACTCTCAAGGGCTTCCCAATCTTTTACGGAATCTCTAATACTCCTAAACCACACTAAAGCATTTCCGACGAACAATTCGACAGATGACTCAAACAAGTCTTTATACGATACCTTACGTGATTGTGCCAACTCCTTTATCCTATCCAAAAAGAAATACAGCTGCTTGGGGTCTCCTGAAAATTTAACTGACCAAGAGCCAACAGGGATCGGTGGTGTAAAATATGGAAACGTATGCATAGGTGCAGCTACTGCTAACGAAGTTGTGTGATTTGCATCACTTGCACTGCTTGACCCTGGGCTCGGCTTCACCTTCTCGTACAATTCAGCTTCGACAGTAAGGATGGTTGCTAACAATTCCTTTTTAGATAGTTCAGCTTCTTTCAGTTTGTCAGACGGGAGTCTCATACGTTTAACTCGACATGTTACATGGACAAGCCTAGAAAGTACCCTTTTAAAGATAGAATCTCCCGAATCACCTTCAAATTCTAACACCAAATGTTTTATTGAATCGATGGTAGCATTTATCTCTACATTCTTCCTCAAATTCTACCCTATATACTGACAGATCTACTAAACAATCAGGTTTCCTACTTCTTTCGCTAACAATCTACCTAGAATTTTCTCTTTTCCATAACCGGCCTAGCACTTTCTATTCCTCGGATTTTTAATTCGTATTCCAGCTCTTCTTTGAGTAAATGAACAATTTGAAATGTTTCAGCCATTTTAAAAAATTTATTTTGACAACCTAAAGTTATTTTATTTCTTGACCAACTCTATATGACAAAAATTTCTCTAATGCGAGTCAAACCTGTTGTGACATTCAAATAACTAATGCTTAAGAGACTTGAGGTTCCAGACACGATATAAATCCTATGAAAATTTACAACCAAATTAATTTTGAGTTTACCAACTAAACCAACACAATAAGGGATAATGAAATAACTAATTTTATAAATCAAACATCAACGAAATCGAGCCTCACACGTTGTGCGCCAGTGAAATGTTCTTTAATTATATACGCCCCACGTTGGGCGCCAGTGAAATGTTCTTTATTTATATACGCCTCACGTTGCCGGCGCCTATGAAATATCATTTTATTTGAAAATGAAGTTTTTCTCTTCTTTACTATATTCGCGGTCTAGTCTGGGAATTACCCCAAGGGTGAGCAATGAGTTTGGGCGTGGGTATATGGTGGGCTCGACTACTAACGGGAACAAAAAAATAAATGGACGCCACTGCATCTATACAGACAATAAACAAGACTAAAGTATCCTACAGGAAGACGCAGAAACCTATAGGATATAAATGATTACAAGAAAAACTTACAAACCTCAATATATAATACCTCTGAAATCTCTGCTTTAGCTTCCGCGATGTCGGACCTGCAAGAAGATGTCACACAAACAAAATAAAATATAAGACACCGTTTGTGTCTTACAGCAACAAAATATCTCGATCTTTATAGATCGATTAGCCTGAATTCAAAATCTTAATAACACCTTACGTATGAGAAAATACTCTACTGGAAATTACTTATTCCATTTCTATTACCTGATACTGTATCAACTTTTTCCACATTCAAAATTTTGCTGATCTAATTTGATCAATGTTAAGTTCAATAAGTGAAATAAAAAGACAAAGGTATCAATTCAAAATTTAATCTAAATATGATTCTCTTTTGTTGCAAAAATTACTTGTAAATAAATTTCATTAATCAATATATAAACTTTAAAACTTTTCTTAGAGTGTTCCTCTATAATCAAAATAATCAACATTAAATAAGTTACAGAAGTTTCTGAATATACTTCTCTACATAGAGAGGTATTAGCATTTATAAGTTAGTTAATACAGTTTAGTCTTTTAAACATCCATAAAACAGATCTGTTTTGGCTTACAAGATTTTTATCTAAGGAACTTGTTACATAAACAGTTCATATGGTTTAAGTATGAAAATAATAAACTCAGATTAACATATGTCAAAAACAGCTTAGTTCTTCTACTAATTACAATAAATTGCTAGAAAACACCTTTCATCCAAAGGTGGACTTTATACATATTTTTTATCACTTGACATGTGCATCATAAAAGCACTTTGAATAACAACTTTTAGAGCATCTAAAGATTAAAAAAATTCTCTTATAAAGCAATCTAGTTCCGAATGAAAAATATTTGACTAATTAAATTTTAGGTTATGTTTCCAACTAAATTTTTACGTAGTATATAAGCATAAATACATTTAGCAAACAAATTTGAAATTTACGTTATTTAACGAAGGTTTCTCATGATTTCATAAATAGTAATTTAAAGCTTTAACCTTAAACAGCACACGAAATTGATTTTCAGCAAAAGGTTCATAAGTACCTGGTAGATTTAGTTTTTACAGCAACGATGTTGACGAATGTAATCGATGAGCTCGGACACTTTACTTCCCTTCTGTTTGATATTTCGAAAGACACAAAACAGGCCTGCACTAACCGCAACTCCTCGGACGCTCCAAAACAGTCAACTTCCCAATGCTCGACCAAAATCCAACACCATCGCTTAGCGTGTTCCTCAAATTGTGCTAAAGGGATTGAATCAAGTATTACTATTAAACACGGCTAATTAATTACACGGTCCTTACCACTAAGGATTTCTCACCACGTGTTGCAGCTGTTGCTTTGAATTGACTGGGCGGCTTCCACGAGAGCTCTTCGTGGAGCCTCCACGCGACAATCCAACAGCCCTACCATTCCTCTAGAGCTATCCTCCTCTTCCACTTACAAGCAGAATTCACCATCTTTGTAAGTGAAGTCTACGTACCCACGGTTGCTTGCAAGATGGCCGTATTCTTTATTTGTCGATGCTCATAGCCTTCGCGTCATTTTCGCGCAGGCGTTATGTTTAACAACGCTCTAGTGGACGCCAGAACGCCCGCAATATATGCAACACAAACCACGCTCAAGGCATCCTCGATATTGAAAGTATAGAAGTCTGTTAAATACTCCTTATAGGTAAAAATAACATAAACGGAAAAAGTTGTTCTTCTTTATAGTTCATTAAATTAATTAATGATTACACGCTAAATGACAGATTCGCAAAATAATAGCAGTTAGAACTGTTTTTTCTTTATAGATATGAAATGTAACAAAAATTTTGTTACACGTGGAGCGCGATTTTTTTTTAAAGGGGCCCGAAATTATTTTTCTTTCTTCTCGTTTAGGCTCGATTTATTTTTTTGAGGGGTTCGATTTATTTTTTTGAGGGCCTGATTTTTTTTTTGAATTGGCTTGATTTTTTTTTTATTTGCTCTTGATTTTTTTTATCTGCTCTTAACTTTTTTTAAATTTTTTTGTATGACCTTGATGTTTTTTTGGCATTAATTTTTTCTGGTGTATCGGCTCGATTTTTTTTTGGCCTTGATTTTTTTTTGTGTATCGGTTTGATTTTCTTTTCTGCCTATATTGGCTGGCTCTAATATTTTTTTTTGTGGTGTAGTCTTGATTTTTTTTCTCTTCCTTCGCTATATAGAAATTCCTTGATTGTAGTTTCTCTTTTGTGTGAATTATCAGAGTTGTGTTTTCGCTGGTAATTTGGTTCTGGAAAACACGGGCGCTCAAGTTTTCTTTACATAATTTTTTTTCTTTTTCTTCTTTTCCTTACGTCACTTTCGCCCAAGTTTTCTTTTCATCATTTTTTTTCCCTTACGTCACCTTCGCTACCTCACTTAAATTTAATCCTTCATATATAATACTTATAATACTTAAAAATCTCATTTCATAATGGCTTATTAGCGTATGACGGTCAACCGGTTACGGAAGACTGAGCTTCAGTACGAGTTATCTTCTCGGGGATACACTCCTGAAGACAATGTGGAAAAGTTACGAAGGTCCGTTCGAAGTGCTCTTAGTATCGAACGAGAGAAAAGGCTTCCTTCCATCCCCGTACCAGCCGATTTTGATTTTGAATGTAGGGCCATCGAATCTGCTATTCAAGAATTAGAAACCTCACTTCCCCCCTTTGATGGTGATAAGTCCTCAGATACGTTTCGACGGATTAGTGCCTTGTATATACATCTCGAGCGTCGTTGCGCAAATTTGTCCCCAAAAGACGATGAGCAGAAAATGCAACGTCAACTACTTCTTACAATAAATAATCTCCGCCATGAGTATAATAAGAAGATTAAAAAGTTTCGACACCCTACTGCCACATCCGGTATCCCTTTAGCTACCTCTAATATTTTTCTTTTTCCTACTCCTCATGTAGACCCGGATAGACCCCCTATACTTACATCCGATTCCGAAGAGGAAGAGGAATCCGAATCCGTCATTTCTAAGTCGTGTGATGCTTCCTCCAAACGTAACAGAGTCTTAAAATTGGATATAAAATTCTCAGGTGATTCTCAAACCCTAACGGTACATAGTTTCCTTGAAAGAGTGGAAGAGCTCCGAAAAGCCCGAAATATCCCGGAAAGTGAATTATTTGACTCCGCGGTTGAGTTGTTCGAATCCAAAGCGCTCGGTTGGTTCCGAGGTAATTGTCACCGTTGTTCCGATTGGACATCACTATCTAGGCTGCTAATACGTCATTTTGCACCCTCAGATTACTATCATCGGTTATTTGACGACATCCGAGTAAGGACACAGGACCCGTCGGAAGGTATTGTTGAATATTTGTCCTGCATGAGTGCATTGTTCCGGCGCCATGGGAGTGTACCGGCCGATGTACAACTTGATATAGTTTCTCGTAACCTGTCCCCTTTCTATTTAGCCCGGCTCCCTACCGTACATTCTTGGGAAGAGTTGGAAAATGAGTGTCTAAAATTAGAACTAACGAAACTTAGGGTCGACATTTACGTACCCCCTAATAGAAATACCCACTCGTATGTGGAACCCGATCTAGCGTATAAACCAAACCCTTCGTTACCCTCTTTGGTCCAACCTCGTGGGTCTAACTTTTCTAAACCACACCCAACCTCCGCGAATAGAAATAATCTTTCTTCTATTCCTACTCCAGCTACCCCTACTACAGGTAAACAGGTCGTCTGTTGGAACTGTGGCCAACAAGGACACAAGTCTCCTTCCTGTACTAAACCTCAAATACCTCATTGCTATGGTTGTGGTAAACCTAATGTTACCCGTACCAATTGTACGAGTTGTAACAAAAATTTAAACTACCGATCGAGTCGCTAAGCCGAGAAACCGACCCGATTCCTTTTACAGTTGTCTCGGTACCTATTATTTCCTCAGAAAATCCTTTCTCTGGTCTTGATGACCGATCCAAATATGTTCTGGATTTTATTTTAGCTAGTTCTGGTGAGGACGACAGACCTTATCTTACTGTTACTATTTTCGACATCGAATTTAAGGGTTTGCTTGATTCTGGCGCTTCTCGTACTATTATTGGTGGTCCTGGTTGGGATATTCTCTATTCTCTTTCTTTGCCTTTGTCCCAAACGAAGATCCACAGCTGTACGGTAGCCAATGGTCAAGCTTGTGACATTCTCGGGTCGCTTACTTTACCCATGTCGGTCGAAAATAAAACTATCATTCTTGACGTCCTAGTTGTTCCTTCTATTTCTCAGTCTCTGATCTTAGGCATTGACTTCTGGAAATCTATGGGTGTTGTCCCGGATTTTCGAACGGGTCAATGGACTTTCTGTTCTTCTTCTACTGTCTCGATCAGTCAGATCAATGCTCTTTCCGATCTATCGAACCTACAACAATCCGAACTGTCGCGTATAGTCCAACAGATGTTTCCTAAAGATGACACTTTACCTTTGGGCTGTACTAATCTCATTGAACATCACATCCGTACTACATCTAGTCCTATCAAGCAGCGATATTATCCCATTTCCCCTACGGTACTTCGACATGTCAATCAAGCTCTGGATGAGATGCTAGAAAATGGTGTTGTAGAACCATCTAATAGCGCTTGGTCTAGCCCTATTGTTATGGTACCTAAGAAAGATGGCACATATCGTTTCTGCATCAATTTCCGAAAGGTCAATGAGGTTACCGAAAAGGATGCCTATCCCCTTCCTTATATTTCTACGATTCTAGACCGTCTTAGAGACGCAAAATTCCTAACTAGTTTGGACATTCGCTCTGCTTATTGGCAAATACCTCTTTCTTCTAATTCTAAGGCGATTACTGCATTTACGGTGCCTGGTAGAGGTTTATACCAGTTTACCAAAATGCCATTTGGACTTAATAATTCTCCAGCGACATTTCAGCGACTTATAGATCGTGTGCTTGGTGCTGATCTCGAACCTTTCTGTTTCGCATACTTAGATGATGTGATCATCGCTACTCCTACTTTCGAACAACACTTGGTGGTACTACAGAAAGTACTTTTTCGGTTAAATTCTGCAGGTCTTACTCTTAGCAGAGATAAATGCATTATATGCCGACCGGAACTCCGTTATCTGGGATACGTAGTGAATCGTCATGGACTCCATGTCGACCCAGAAAAAGTTTCGGCCATTCTTAATCTTCCTCCTCCTACTACTGTAACTGAAGTACGACCCATAGTTGGTAAGTGTTCGTGGTATCGTCGCTTTATCCCAAATTTTTCTGCTCTTACGGCTCCAATTACTGCTTTGACTAAGAAAAATTCTAAATTTAATTGGTCTTCAGAATGTCAGCAGGCGTTTAAGCTGCTGAAAGAACACCTGGTAACGGCTCCAGTGATGAGTTGTCCTGATTTTTCTTTGCCCTTTACTATACAGACTGATGCCTCCGATTTTGGTCTGGGTGCTGTGCTGACTCAACAACAGGGTGATGACGAAAAAGTCATTAGCTACATTAGCTGTTCTCTTAAAAAGGCGGAACGCAACTATAGCGCCACCGAAAAAGAATGTCTGGGTGTTATTTGGGCAATCGAGAAATTTCGTCCCTATATCGAGGGTTCTCACTTTACTGTGATCACCGATCACCACTCGCTTATATGGCTGAATAATCTACAAAGCCCCAACGGTCGTTTAGCTCGTTGGTCTGTACAACTTCAACAACATAACTTCACCATCGTACACCGTAAAGGTAAAGAAAACATAGTTCCCGATGCCTTATCTCGCTCAGTACCAAAAATTGACTCAATTGATGACATTCCTAAATCTTCTATTACTTTGCCAATTTTGGATCCTTGGTATCTTAAACTACGGACTCGGGTTAATTCCAATCCTAAACTATACAGTAACTGGCATGCGGAAAACGAATTACTGTATAAACATGTAAAATCTAAACAGTCTTTCCTCCAACCTCCTCAAGACGATTGGAAGTTAGTAGTTCCCAGCGAACAACGGAATAGAGTTCTACACGAAAACCATGATCTACCTACTTCAGGTCACCCTGGTGTCCACAAAACGGTCTCTAAAATTTCCATGCGGTACTATTGGCCTAAACTTAGAGCCGCTGTTGCTCGATACGTTCGTCGTTGTAAGATTTGCTCGGCACACAAAGTCGAACAAAAGAAACCTCCTGGCTTTATGTCTCCTCGTGCTACTGCCACTTGTCCTTGGCAGGTCCTATGTACTGATATTGTCGGACCTCTTTCTAGATCCTCTAAAGGTAATTCTTTCATTTTAGTTTTTGCCTATTGTTTCACAAAATATGCTTGTTTCTTTCCTCTACGTGCGTCTACAGCCGCTGCTGTTGCTCGAACCATTGAGGAGAATATTTTCTTGGGGTATGGTGCTCCTCAATATCTAATTGCGGACAATGGTGTACAATTTCGTAGTCATATTTTCACTAAACTCTGTAATTCTTATCGAACAAAAATTCTGTTTAATGCTCGCTATCATCCTCAGGCGAATCCGGCCGAACGTATTAATAGAGTCCTGAAAACTATGATTTCTTCGTACGTTTCTGATAATCAACGCCGGTGGGACGTTAATTTAGCAAAAATCGGTTGTGCTATTCGAACACTTAAACATGAGGTTATTGGTTACTCCCCGTATTTTGCTCTATATGGTCGTGAACATGTTCTCTACGGCGATCATTTTGGAAAACCTCCTGATCCTGATGATGTTCTTATGGATCCCAAACGTCCTATTCCTCCTACTGACTTAGTCAAATTTGAGTCACTTCGTGAAGAAATTTCAAAACATCTTTCCTTGGAATACAAGAAAAATGCTAAACACTACGATCTTCGTCGTCGTCCCTTAACTTTATCTCCTGGCGATCGCGTGTGGAAACGCAATTATGTTCTTTCGGATGCTACTCGCTACTTCAATGCTAAACTTGCTCCCAAATATGTGGGTCCCTTTACTATTCGAACTAAACTTTCTCCTTGGACCTATACCTTAGTGGATGATTCTGGTAACGATCTGGGTACTTGGAATATTAAGGACCTCAAACCCGATAAAACTTTAGACCCTCCAGACATTGATCCTGAGCCTCCGGATCCTAAAGGGCTTCCTACGGCTGATTCTATTTGGACCCCTACGTGTCGCTATCCCTAATGACTTGAAAATTTTTCTTTTTTTTTTGGCTTATTGGTCTTGTGTTTTCTCTGATAAGCTTGTGTCCGAAAATACTGGCGCCCATTTCGTATTCCTATTTATATTTTGCAGCTAGCCCATCCCGTGACTTTTTCTTCTGGCTAGTTCTACCATCTGTTCACTATTTGACTATTGTAGTCGCTTTCTACATTCATTCCTTGAGGTAGGCTTCAGATCTATTTTCTTTACCATTAGGTATTTCGACTTGGTCGCTTTTGTAGGTCTGTTAGCCATACTCTGCTTGAGTAATCGTTTCATACGAATCTGTGTTACCTCAGTTGGAAGTATTTTAGGTTGTGTACTAGCTTGCCTTTGCCCGTTGCTTGTCTTGGTTCTTTCTTTGCTGCACACTTGAGGTTGACAGTTGTGTCGTTTAGTTGGTTTGCTACGAGTTTTCTTCCTCGTTTTTTTTCTTTCTTCTTGGTTTCTTCGCGGGAAGCCAAAACTTTTCTTTAAGGTGGAAAACAGAAATATCCCTTTTGGAGACATCCGTCTTTTGACGATTTTGAAAGTAGCTATAACCTTTAATCCTCATTGGGTGTTTACGTAATACTTTTTTTACCTATTCTGTCATTGTTGGTTGCGATAGATGACTTTGACTTCTTTTAAAAAAAAAAGTGTTCTTTTTCTTATACTGTTGTTGGTCCTTCGAACCGGATAAACAATTTTTTTTTGTTTGGTTCCTTGTCTGTCGTTTTTCTTTCTTTCTTTCACCCCGACGTCTTTATTTTGCTAGGGGGGAATTTGTAAAGTGCATTTTTATTAAGTGTAACATTTTGCGCTTTACCAAATTTGTAAATGCATTCCTGTAATTACTACTTCTCCATTGTACATTTATACGCATCCTGAGGTGAATGCGCCGTAATATAATAAGTGGTTTGCATCGTTCTTGTCTAATCGCTGATATAAATGTTGTTCCTTACGTGAATATACGAGTCTAGATAAGGAGTCGATACGCGATGGTAGCAACAAGTTACATGAAAACAGATGAGCGGTGGTGAGTTGAGTTTTGTGTTTGGTTCCGATGTAATTACGTTAAAATACTGTTTGCTTTCCGTTGTTGCTTTGAAGATAGTGATTTTATATTTAATAACTACAAGCACGTCACGATTTTAATTGTTTTTCTGGTGAAGGAAGAGTTGTAGTTTGTTCCTAGTTGATATAGATTGTTTACGTTGAGAAGACTTTTTTTTCTGTTTGCTTTCTGCTTTGAAAACACGGCACGATTTTATATCTACAGATGAGAAGTGTTAGTTTTCGTGCTTGGTTTATAAACGTTAAAGTTTACTGTTTGCTTTTGCTTTGAAGAGAGTGTGGAAAAATGCGATGCTGTTTGTTGAACCCAAGCTCGTTTTTCACTAAATAAACTGGGATAAAATATAAAGAACGGTATATAATTTGTTATAACGTGCTTATAATGTGTATTTAAAGTGGTTTTGCGTATTAGTAATATTTACTCGTTCGGGGTACCCAATGTGAAATCTGCAAAATCGCTCTTTTTATTGTGAACCTATCTTCATTTTTACGAGGTCGTTCTAAATGTCTATGTGGTTGGCGCGGAGTTTGAATTGGTAATCATAACCTATTCAATTATATGCCTAGGTGTTTAATTCTTGTATACTGTTGGACGAAGAACAAAATTCCGTGATCACTGTTGCTCCTACAGAGGTAGAAAGAGCTCCCGATCTTATTCGAATTCCGACGCGTGATAATGTCTGCTGCTAACACCAGTGAAATACGTAGGTGTGCTTAGGGTAACGTGTGATAAGTTCCATCAACACCCTCACAATCAAGGGTGCAGTGCTTCGCTAGTGCAGGACCTCGTGAATCCCACACTTCAGTTGCAAGGAGGCGTTGCGGAAGGACTTTTTGTAAGTTGAACTATTTCTTACTTGTTTTTACTTTAAATACCTGTCCGTTGCTTTGCCATACCTTAGGCGTTCTGAGACCTTTTACCATAGACTTGCATGCTATTTTAAATAAAAGAAAAAAAAGAGAAAACTCAATACCACTGGACTACTCATATTAATTGTGTCTTACCTGTGTATTTACTGAATTACTCATATCAATTGTGTTTTACCTATTTATTTTTTTTAACATTTTGTCTGATTTATGTTGAATTGGTGTGTGAGGAAACGTTTCTGCTACTCCCCAATATTACCTCACTTTGTACTAAACATTTTTTTGTATTGCTTTTACCGTTGTTATATTATATAGATTATCTAAACAGTTTCTTTTTTTTCATTCTACATAGTACTAAAAATTTTTGTATTGCTTTTTCTGTATTTCAGGTTTGCAGGACTAATCTTTTTATTGCAGGTTTACTATTCTAATTTCTTTTATTGCAGGTACTGTTACTAACTGCTTACCGTCGCATACATCATAGGTCAGGCTGCTTTCTACAACCCCCCCTACTCTCCGATTGAGCCGGGTCATTGCTTTGACTTTCTCTGTGTTACGTAGCATCGATTTGGCGCCCAATGTGGCTGCCACGACAAAAAAACCTAACAAACTATTCATTCGTAATAGTGAATTGTCAGATATAAGATTGTCCCTAGCTTGCATCGAATTCACTAAACTTAACAAACTTTAGTACTTCGTTGTCATATTTAATTACCTATGATGTGTATGTCATGTTGCGTAAGTCAAGGCTTGCATACAGTTTTTTTGGAATATAATGTTATTAGTGAATCACGCTTGCTTGATTATCGTACTTTTGGATCAAGACCAGAAATACGTGGCTTTTGTTCCAGAACGGCCGTGATAAGCGTAAGATATGGCGACCTCGGCGGTTCAAGTAACTGTGTACTAACATTTGTGGTTGACAAATATGGAAGTTGACGATAGGCATAAGGTAGGGGTTTTTGAGGTATTTGCTTAAAAGGTTTTCCTAAAGGCAATTCCATTTTCGTTTGGATTGCCGTTCGAAGCAAATGTCACGGCAGTGTGTCCATTAGTGGTCGGTGTTTAATAGTTATTTTTAGTGCAACTTATATGAAGTGTTTTAAAACTCTTACTTAGTTAAATAAAATATTGCAGTAGACATCATGAAGTTTATGTACTTGGAAGTTTTGATTGTTACATATCGCTAATCCAATAATAAAGAGGCTCAAGTGATTGATAAAACTATGAAATCAAGAAAAATTGAATGAATAGACGTAACTCACAATAAAACCTGTTCATGTTCGAATTCAATTAGTAAATGTTGTTACTGGTAAAGTTCTATGTCAAATTTAAGGCTATTCACTTTTTAAAACGCGTGGAAAAGTTTTGGTTATAAATAAGCCCAAGTAGAAGTAGACGCTATTCATAATTGCAACGGTCATTAATACTTATCTTTTACAATGAATCGGTCTATGTATCACAACAGTCTTTTAACAATACTTGGTACACAGTTATAATTCGTTCAAGCATAAAGGAACCCAAGTGCTAGTACAGCTTTTTTGGATATAGTAGTTGACATGCTGATGATTTAAATGAACAGATCGGTACACCACTTACACCTACTTATTATTGAAACATTCAGCATTATAATCGCAAGAAATAAACAGGTGTAACTATAAATTACGACTTTATAAGTTACGCTGTGACCTTATAAAAGTTGGAAACAAATAAGGCTAAGTATTAATTGATATTTTTTTAAATTGAGCAATATACTGAGTAGTTGTATGAAATATGACAAGGCCTAAATACTATAAACGCCTCTACGACTCAACAGAACTCAACAGAATTAGGCAAAATATTTGTTCAATGATTAGTTTCGGATTGGTAATGTTCAACCTTTTTTCAGGCGACTAATACTAAACGTAAAGTACAAAAATGTAGCGTTAGGTTGTAAAACAAAAAATTAACTAAAAATGACATTAGTGTTATCACAAATGATAGCACTCTGATTGATTGGAATCGTTTTATACTGAACTCCGTCCTTACGAGCTGTTTGCATGATAGCCAACCAATCACTGGGTGGACAAATCTTCATACCCTAGCGATTCATAGTAATCGTTCCATGCATAGAATCGCAAATTATTTGTGAATGACCAAAACCAAAAATTTATGGTCAATAACTTTGATTGTAATGTATTTGCACCAAATACAAATACATTGCAAACATGAATCTGAAAAAGTGGTATACGAGTCATAAAGTAATTTATATGGAGTTAAAAGATGAGTAAATTAATGTACAATCAATAGTGATTGTCCAAAAAGAAATTTTCAGTATTGTCAATCTTTTATTCCAGTGTTGTATGCTAAGCCAGTATTGCGCTTAAATGACAGTTTTACTACTTAAACGATATTATTTCCAACATTTCTGTTTATTTAGTTTTTCTGGTTGCTTGCTACTAGAATTATTCAAAACAGTTTTTATCACCAAAAATATAATTTTGTAATAAACTATGTTTGTTTTTAATATACATTTTGACAACAATTATATTGTATTATGTTGAGTGACTACAGTTTAATATTAGAGTTTCAATGACAAGTAAAGGATATTGATATTGATATCTTCTCGGATAGTGTATTTTGTGGACAATCATTAATGTCATACAATATTAATCAACCACGGCTTAGAATGAAAAATTAATGACCAAACGTACTCATTTTTTGCCCACCACAACCATCAGAAAATGACGTGACGTGCCTAGTGTCACTACTTGTTAATTTAAGGATGTGTTTGAGCATTGATGATGCTATTTCACAACTGCCACTTTGACTTATTGTCTCGTTCCAATCGTAACAAAATGCATTTCTTGTGCCATTATCATATGCGGTATAATTGAATACATTCAGCTTTCGTTTGTAGTAAAAGCTTTTAATTTCAATAAAGAAGATTGAGGAACTTGTTGCAAGTTCGATGTCAAGCAAACATATGTAATATCGTTGCATACCCTTTATGTATCGGTTGCCATTTCCTCTATTGCGCGATCTTTTTCGATACGATGCAAGTCATAAGTAGGTCGAGCAATCTCTTTTGCGTATAAATTCACAATTTGGTTGTGCTTGGCACAAACAACACATTCATCCTTCTTTGGATGGTGTAAACCTAGATTGTATTTTGTTCTAAAGATTTTAAAATAGACTTCTGTACATATTAATTTAACATCTTTTCCAAATTTGCTCTCAAACTCATTCTTAAATCTAAACATCTGTTGAAGCGAAAGCGTTGGTGAAAAATATTGCCCGTTGCTTTTAGCCCGAACATAATGGAATGATACGCATGGAAATGATTGAACATGTTTATGAATCATAGCAATAACTTCGGGCGAAATTTTTCTTGCGTTTTCTCCCCTTTTGTCAGAAAAGCAAGTACCGGAATGTTTTTTAGAAAGAGGTCTTAATTTTCCTATCTGTTTCTCCAAGTGTCCCTATAAATGTTGCCCTGTAAACTGGACTCATGGTTTCATCTAATTTTGGAAGTTGATATGCGATTGTGTAAACTCTCTTTGATGTTTTTGAAAGGGTTCGCTTCTTTTTGACCTTCTTGCACAAACTTGCAATAAAATTTTTTTGTTGTTGGAAAACTTTCAAATTTCAGTATCGTGAAAACACCGGCTCTTGATCGTCTTTTGTATATCCAGTGCGCAGATCTTTCACCTTAAACTTTGGGTTTCATCTGCAATTATAAATGCACTTACAGATTATACCATGAAGATTTCGTTTTTGGCGTGTAACAACTTTCTTCTTTGATTTAGAAAAGTATGAACATTCCTCCTTTGATTTTATTGCACTATATTTTTTGGTTTTGATTCCAAGTATCTGGTTGGCACATTCTCTTACGAGATGTCTTCCTTCGGATAGGCATATTAAGAAAAATATTGTCTCCTAAAGCATAATAAGAAAATGTCACAGATAAAAATTCATGTCAGATTGGCGACCAAGTTTGCTATAGAGTGGTGCTTTTTAGGCGTTACCTGTATTGCCGTTAGAAGAATTACCAATCGGGAGTTGCGAATCCACAGTTATATTAGTAGTTTTTCGTTTACAACATTGATATTACCTAAAATAGATTACTTGATCTATTTTAAATGTTATAAAACTTTATTAATATGCTATTTTTCAACTATTTATGAACTTTTACAAATAATGGTTAAAAATACAGTGCAACCTATTTAAAAAAAAACATATGCCGTATACCTGTAGAGCTGCATTCTGTGAAAAGCGATAGTGATGTTCGTGAGAAAGGTCGATACAGTAGTATAAAGTAGGAATATTTTATAACATAAACACACCCACCTGAATACCACTGTAACGCCCGACCCAATTGTAGAGTATATCCAATAACTCGAAGTCTGTCTCCTACGTTTAACGATCCATTGGCCTTCGATCACATGTTGAAAATTTTATAATAGTGTATAAATGCATTAATGTTTCTTAATAATTATATGAGCACACTTACCGTTCTATCAAAGGACGGCATTTATTATTCTTACAGCTTTCTTCACATGAGGTTCTCAAATTTAAACAGTACACCTTTACTTAAAACACATACCGTAATAGCGCTTAACAAGCTACGCGAAAAATTGTTCATAGTGACCGTTCCGCTTCAGTAGCTAAACATTTTTAGTTGACGTTTATAGCTTGTAGTTACCATTCAACTCAGTTTAAATATACTGAATTATTTCTTATCAGAATTTTTCATTTAGGCTGCGTTTTGCACAGTTCCTCTCAAAATTTTAGTCTATCGTACATGGTTTGAGAAATCCCATTCCTAACTAGTTCTATCAGCACGCGAGTGTTTTCGCTGCAACAAACCCCTGAGGTAATCTTGAAGCGAAAAGATGTTTTTGATTTAGCCCTAATCGCTTCCATTTTATATTAGCTTTACGTAGGTACTGAAATTCGCACTGAATTCTATTTACTTTGAAGTCGGCATATTAGTACCTAGGAAGGTAGTTTAAGCTTTTCGTGCGACAGGGACGCGAAAGCGAGGGAGTTGTTACGCGGCGTGCATGCGATGAGCATTGAAGCTCATGGCTGCTCTTAGTACTTAGTATTAATTATAATCTAGTATTTTAGAGATTAATAGTTTGATGACGGTATAGTTTTCGTAGTGTGGTTTTAGTTACATTGTTCATACTCGTTATACGAGAATTCACGTTTACTTTAATAAAATAAAGTGTTTAGCCCTGAGATCTTCGTGTGTTATTGTATGAGTAGCTGTGGCATTTTAATCTAACGAACATAAACAAAAAGAGTAACATCGCATGTTGCGACCACCGGGGCATATAATTCGATGTTGAAATTGTAAATTAAAATAACGACAAAGCGGTATTGGAATACATGTGTAAGTGTCGATTGTAAAGCGAACAAAATAAGTTTCTTAATTCCTGACCGACCGCGACGGAGTGTTAAAAGTTGGTGGGAGAGAAAGAGATAGTGAGCGCAGCAACCTTGCACTTGGGGTGACGCTGATCTGTAGCTGGTTGGCTTGATAAACAAGTGGAATTTGCACGTGAGCTAAACAAATACTAAGGAATGCTACAATGCAGGTACGTAAGCATGCAGTATTATTTAATTGAATGCAACCGAGTGATATTAATTATCGCGAGGTAGGAAGCGGACAAACTTTTGTTTATAGAAACGTTAATTAGTAGTACACGACACGGTACAAATTACGTGAACTAAATTTCGAGCTACTACCTATTTTATTAGGGTTCTCAAGTTACATTCTCTGGGCGGGTTCAGTAGCGTACTTAGCCGGTATTCGAGAATTGTAGATAAATAACAGGGAAAGATGCCACGTAAAAACAAGAAGAGTAGAGACGAAGGCTCCGTGTGTTCAGAAGAAAACGCATCGGTACAGACTACAGTACCTAATGATTTACAGTTGGTGTTGCTGCGCCTAACTGAAGGAATTACTTCGCTACAAAGCACAGTGGGAACTTTGGTCGATCAACAAATAATAAAATGAGAAAGTGAAGTTGAAAATAAATGTGTTGTAGAAAATAAGTCGTATTTAGCGCATTTTAAAGAATTTGGTGGGGGGGTGCAGCTAAGTTTTAGTCCGAATGGGGTCGTGCATCCTATTCTATTTCTTAACAAAATTCAAAAATGTTTTAATGATGCAGGAGTTTCCGATACTTATAGGGTTAGCTTGGTAATTAACTATTTAAAAGGCGGTGCCGCGGAATGGGTCACTTTAAAAGAAAGTTCGTTTAATTCCTATGCAGATTTCTCTGACGCTTTTAAAAATAGATATTGAGGTATAGAAAAACAGAAAGATTTATACCTTAAAATTAATTACGGCAATTTCGAAAGAGGAAGTAGGGTAGATGGTTTTTTAAAATTTGTAAGGGACGCAAGTTTTCTCACGGAAAAGATTCCGGAGGGAACATTGATTGAAATGCTTTCTAAACATTTTTCTGACGAAGTACAAAGAGGTATTGTCACTCAGGGTCTCACAAAAATAGAGGAAGTGGAGAAATATTTATTTAAGATTGACGAAACTTATAATAGGGAGGACAAGGGAAAATTTGGCTGGCGTAATGAAAGGAATAGAAACTATAGCGAAGATAGAGGAACACAGGGTCGTAGCTCGCATGAGGAGGGTCACGATGGTAGGCAACCGGTAACTGTAGCAAATAATTCTGCCATAAGGGGTGTTCAGGAGCAAGAATCTTATACGATGTTGTTGAGTGATGATGCGAGTACTAAGGATGTGGGGGAGGTTACGGAAGCTTGTATAAACGCTAAAGTAGCTAATCTGGATTGCATTGTATTAATAGATAGTGGAAGCGATATTTCTGCCGTGTCGGATAGATTTTATAAAATTTTGATGACTTTACAGGATTTTCCGGTACTGCCGGTTACAAATATTGATATTGCCGTGGCTGTAGTTGCAGAAGGTTAAACAACAGATATTGTTAACATTAAAGATAAATGGAGTGGAAGTGGAAGTAGTGTGCTTAGTAGTACCGAATTTGAATAAAGATTGCATAGTTGGATGCGATTGGTTAAATAAGAATCGCGCGATTATAGATTTTGAGAAATCGCAGGTGAGGTTCGTCTCTGGGTATAAGTATCATGTAGCCGAACTCATTCAGGATAAAGAAAAGGTTAGTCCCTTACATATTAATTTTTTAGCTACGACCGATAAAACTAAACTACATCTTATAAAAAAGGGTAGTGAATTACTGAACAAGCATCGATATTCAGAAGCGGAGGTGGCAAGCTTTGCTTCAAAAGCTGAATTATTAAATGACGGAGAAAAGGATAATTTGTGGGGTTTATTAACAAAACATACGGGGACTTTTTTTGAAAATCCGGGTAGAGTAATAGGGTATCAGCACAAAATAATAATGAAAGATGCTAGGCCCGATCAGGCGGCAAACGTAGCCATAAATTTTCTACAATTAACTAAGGAATATAAGGAGGTTAAAGGTAAACTGAAGATGATCAAAAGTGATCAAATGGTAGAGAAATAAATAGGAGGGAAGATTGAAGTGTTAGAGAAGTATAATGAGGAAGCTGCGACAGAAAAGGAGAAGGGTATTAAAAAGTGGTACAAGTTGCATGAAGGAGTTTTATTTAAAAGGGGTGATGAAATCTCGCCCGGGTACAAAATTTGTGTGCCGCAGGGTCAAATGGTTCACTTAGTGCAACATCAACATGCGAGTATAGGGCATTATGGGGGCGCAAAGACATTTGAGTACATGAGGAAGTTATTTTATTGGCCAAAGATGCGAAGGTGGGTACGGAAAATAGTCGCGTCATGTGACATTTGACAAAAGAGTAAAAGTTTCAGGATATGTCATGGGGAGTTGAATCCGGTGATTGTAGAGCAACCCGGAGATTTAGTTTGCATCGATCTTATGGGGCCATTGCCTAAGTCAAGAGGCGGCGTTACCCAACTATTGGTTTTAGTCGACGCTTTCAGCCGTTTTGCGAGGTTGTATCCATTAAAGAGAGCCACGGCGGTTACAATTTTAAACCGTATAATTCGTGATTATATACCTAATGTGCAAACGCCGAAGTGTATCTTAAGTGACAATGGCACGCAATTTGTGTCTAAAGCTTGAGGTCGAGAGTTAGGTAATTTAGGGATAAAGATCAAAAGGATTTTGCCATACTTTCCTCAAGGAAATATGACGGAACGTGCTAACAAGGAGATAGGTCTGTTGTTGAGGGTTTACTGTTTTAGACGTCATACTAGATGGGGTTATGAGTTACAAAAGGTTGAAACCTGTTTAAATAATGTCACACATAAAAGTACGGGGTATATACCTTTGTTTTTGCAGAAAGGTGAGGTTTTAGATAATCCGTTGGAAAAGATATTGGGGTTACCAATTAATGTTGAGGGAAAATCGGAGCAAGCAATTAAAGTACATTGAGAGATAGCACGTAGTAGAATGTTAAACCGAGCTCGTAAGCGACAAGAGAAATATTGCAAGGATAATCGGGTTATTACTTTGAAATTCGGAGACCATGTACTTTTAAAGAAAAGTCCTCAGTCTTCGGCCGTTGACGGCACAATCGCAGAGTTATTTTTATTATATGAGGGCCCGTTCCGCGTAGTGGGAATTGCAGGACCAAATTCATATAATTTAGTATATCAGAAAGGGAAAAAGATAGGAAAACACAACACTGTTAACCTGAAGCCTTATAAGGCATTGTACTAGTAAAACAAGCTAAATTGTTGTTTTAGTATATATGTTAACGAGTTTTCTTTCCAGGGTAGAAAAAAAAGGTAAAAATGACAGTGTTATGTGGCTATTTGTTAGTTCTTTAGATGTATGTTTGCAATGTACGGTATAGTTTGTAGATTTTATAACTTAAACATCAATTTCAATTTAGTTTAAGTTAGGGGGGGTCATAAAGTGGGCATATTAGTATCTAGGCAGGTAGTTTAAGCTTTTCCTGCGACAGCGACGCGAAAGCGAGAGAGTTGTTACGCGGCGTGCATGCGATGAGCATTGAAGCTCATGGCGGCTCTTAGTACTTAGTTTTACTTATAATCCAGTATTTTAGAGATTAATAGTTTGATGACAGTATAGTTTCCGTAGTGTGGTTTTAATTACATTGTTCATACTCGTTATATGAGAATTCACGTGTTACGGTATTCCACGCAAACACAAAAGAAAACAGTAAAAGTAATTAGAGAAATGTTTACGCCGAACACCGCAACAAAACGGGGACAGAAAGGTAGAATTGGGCTAGCTCAAATACGTCGGAGAAGGGGCGTAAGGGTTGCGTAACCGTGATTGTGTCATAACATATAAAAATTGGTAATGAAATATAACATCTTATAATCTAAATACCTACTTAATGGTTCACCTTAAATACATATAAATGAAAATAAAACAAACTATACAGTAAATCTAGAAAAAGAAATATATCTAAATTATATGTACATGCTGTTTTGTAAAGTGCACCTCCTCAGAAAGAATATAATATTCAAATTAGACACCCTAACTTAAATTAATCATATATTAAATACTTTTAAATTGAGGCATAAGTTCTTTTAGTTAAGGTTTATACAGAAATACAAAATAAACAGTGAAACGGACTCTAACAAAAACTTTGAGTAATTAAATTTTTCATTTAAAGAATAATAACATAGTTGTTCGTGCATCGTGTATGTAAGTTTTATAACGGGGTGGTGCCAATTTATCGGATAATATAAGCAATAGCAGCAAATGAAAAGTCTTTTCTTCACAGCAGTATAAAAGAATTATGGAAATAAAAAAACTATACCTTGGACAATCAGCTTCGCCCTTGTCTCATCTTAACGCTGGAAAAATGCGGCTGCATTTCTCTATGGGCTGACTGCATGCTGGAACCACCAACTTCACTTATACAAGCACAGAGAGCATTTCTAATAGCGCGACTTTACAACGGGTATCTCCGGTAAGAGGATGTTGTATTCAATCTTTAATCTTTTATTTTTAATGGTGTCTTTTAAAACACCGTCTCTATTTTATAAGGCCAGAATCATGTATGGGGGTAGAGTATTTGATTTTCAAAGATATCGCCGAATTACTATGTGTGCAGAATTTCCAGACAACAGCTGCGGAAATACAAACTGTAGCATCTTGCCAACAAGCAGATAACGCAATTATCAAAGGGTTTTAAACAAAGGAGAACAATTTTGTTACTTTGTAACATCTTAACAGCTGCAGAATACTAGATAACAAATCCATTGTAAGCAGATGTAGGCAGGTGGTAAGTAGTCTTATCTTTTAGAAGAAAGCTGCAGCTTTTAATTAAAATGTAATCACTGCAGGTGCTAGGAAATACTGCAACTACTTTGTAACGCAATGTTTCCTAGGCAGCTGTTTGATTTTATAAAGCAAACCTTTGTATAGAGTAATTACTTAAAAAATTTTATTAAATAATACTAATTTAAATGGTGGGAAATCGAGCTTGTTGAGGAATTTTAAGGCATTTTAAAAATAAATGTAGGAAAATTTGTTTGCAGGGTTTTGAACGTAACAAATTCCCCCCTAGCAAAATTAAAAGGTTGGGGTAGGAAGCAGAAGCAATGGAGCAGGCAGAATATTAATAAAACAAATTAAAGAAAATTCGTTACAGGAAAAACTTAAATACCGATAAAAGAATTTTTATCCGGCTTGAAGGACCAGTACACACTATTATGATAAATAAATAAAAAATCTTACTACAAAAAAAACTAGTACACACTAATAAAATAAAAAAAAGAACCTTACGAAACTACAAGAAAAACTCAAGAACTAACACAAAAAAAATTTTTATCCGGCTTGAAGGACCAGTAAACCGGACCAAGTCAAGAAGTGTAAAGGATATAGGAAAAGGAAAGGTATAAGGTAGCAATCAACGAGAACAAAGATGGAATTACCTAACACTGCAAAAGTCGTATAACGGATATCTCTAGTAAAGAAACAGTAACGTTTTCCACCTCAAGAAAAAGAAATAGGTTTCTTGCGAAAAACCCAAAGTAAGAAAAGAAACAAGGAGGAAAACCTACAGTACAAGCCAATATGAGACAATAAATGTCAAGCCTTAAAGTATGCAAGGGAACAATGATAATGCTGGATAGAAAAGTTGAGATACTTCAAGCTGTGATAACAAAGAATCGTATTTAACGAACAACCAAAAAAAAGAATAGCTAACTAGGCCTAAACGTTGACTAAGTCGTCGTTTCCGAAGAAAAGAAAAAAGATCTAGAAAGCATATACCACAGGAAGTAGATCAAAAAATTTAACTAAGTTCGTAAGAGAACCAGCAGTAAGCAAACCAGCAGAAGAATAAGGAAAGGAAGGTGTATCCAAAGGAATAAAGAAGTAAAGCTAAAAATAAAAAAAAGCTAACCTAAAAATAAAACTAGATGTAAGTAGTACCAAAACTAAGGAAACAAAAAAGAACAACCTAAAATATATATGTGTGTGAGGGAGAGCGGGTGTGTGTGTGTGAGTGTGTGTGTGTTAGACCGCTGTAGTCGCCTCTTACGACAGGCAGGTCGTACCGTGGGAATATTCTAATCCCGTGCCCACACGGAGTTTGGGTTAGTACGAGGAGCAAAAACAAAAGAAAAAATAGAACCAATCAGAACAATAAAGTTATTAAAAATAAGAAATCGTCCAAAAATCAAGTCCTAAGGAAGGGCGGAGTCAGTATAGAAATTGGGGACGTAGATGACTAGTAATTGAGCTTAAAACGTTTGCGTCGCCAGAAGGAAAACGAAGCAAGATCAGGTACGTTAGTATGGTCAGGATGAGCAGGTTTGAGATCTTTGACGTGCCAGATGCTCTTGGAACCGGAAGAATCGGTAAGTTCATAGGTCCAAGGAGAAACAACTTTAGTGATGGGGAAAGGACCAAGGAATTTAGGAGCGAGCTTAGCACTGAAATGACGTGAAGCGTCGGACAAAGTGAAATTACGGCGTCAAACGGAATCGCCTAATTGAAAAGACACACAGCGACGACGGAGGTTATACCGGCTATGGGTGTTGCGGTAGGCCGTTGATAGTTTCTTGAGGACATGAGAGCGAATATTTTTGAAGTAATCGGGATCAGGGGAAGAATGTTCTGGATCAGGAATGTACATGTCATTTATCTCAGACTGTTGTCCGAAATAATCGCCGGAGAGGATATGTTCACGACCAAACAGGGCAAAGAAAGGAGTACAACGTGTCGAAACGTGACCAGGTTTGTCGCAATTAAAGCATGTGACCTTACGAGTAGAAGTAGACACAGTAATAGGAACAGCAGAAATCACAGAAAAAGTATTTGATCTACCCGTAGTCATAGAAAAAGTATTAACAGTTTGGTCAGTAAAAGTATTTTTCTCAATCGAAGCGGATTTGTAAGCAAAATCCGGTTCAGCAGTAAAAGTATATTGGTTTTCGCAATAGGTTACGTAATTATCGGCCCGAATCCTTTTCAGTTCCAACTTCAGACATTCGTTCTCTAATTCTTGGAAGGAGAGGCAAATGGATTGCATAGAATGGAGCAAGGTTACGAAGCACAATATCTAACTGAAGATCCTCGGATATAGCAGCGTGTCGACGAAACAGAGAAGTCATATATGTTAAATAGTCAACGAAACTTTCCGACGGACCTTGCGTCCTATGTAAGATATCATCAAATAGTCTTCGTTTGTAATCAGGTGGTTCAAAATGACGTAGCAGTAAATCAGCTAAAGTCCGCCAATTAAAAAACCGATGACGGTTACTTCGGTACCATAGTAAGGCTTTCGATTCGAAAAGCTCGACGGCTTGTTCAAATAATTGGGGTTCAGACACATTACGGGCTGATCTAAGTTCTTCAACCCTGTCAAGAAAGTCATGTACAGTAAGAACATTAGGGTCTCCACTAAATTTCAAATTCCATTTTACTACAAGTTGCGAACAAGATTTACCAAGTGGTAAAGGGGTAAAGTGAGTCGACATGTCAGGGGGGTTTACGTCGGAAGCTATGGCTGCAAGATTCAATGCTGCAACCCTATCCTCCAGATTATAGGGTTCGGAAGGGAGTTGCTCCAAACTATCAAGTAAAGTAAAGAGTCTTGTTTGTAAGTCGTTGCAAAAATCTTGCTGTTCGGGTAGTATGCAGGGAGAAGGTACAGTGGTGCGGTAACTGTGCCGAAGTCGGACACGAGTTTAAGAATTGCCGGAGGGCAATTGCTGTGTGGTTTGCGCTAGGGCAAACGACAGAACTGGCGGTGGCGCAATGGTCGATACGCGCCACGACGCCAAGTCGAGTAGATGCCCCACGATGCTGAGATTGAAGAACGCAATCACAGGGAACATCGATTATGGACCGTGAAGAAAAAGAAAGATTTAAAAGAAGCAAGAAGGTTAAATTCGCGCAATTAAATCTCGCGGAAGGAAAAGGGGCTACAAATAACTTCGTAAAGTTATTTAGCGAAAACAATATCGACATCGGGCTTATACAGGAACCGCACCTGTATAGCCACAAAATAATAGGTTTTGGGAAGGGGGTTACCGTTTTAAACGCAAACAGCGAACGACCGCGTAGCGGGATAATAATAAATAACAGGACGTGCGCCGGAATAATCCTAAACAATCTGTCGAATGAGTTCATAACCACCGCAGAAATAAAAACGGGGGAGACTTTAATGCTAAGTCGCCATTATGGGGCAGCCCTATCGAAGACGATAGAGGCTTGCAAGTTGCTGATCTATTTACGGGATGGGACCGTGATAAACACTAATGATTCACCTACGTTTGAGACGCATAGAGGCAGCAGTTTTATAGATATTACTGCAGTCTCGCACGAAATGTTAGAAACAATTTGTAATTGGAAACTAAGGTCGGACGAGGAAACGCTCTCTGACCATAAATTAATAACATGGGACGTTGAAACCAAAACAAGCGCAAACGAGCAGCTAACTATATTTCCGCGGTTCTGTAATAAAAAAGCGAATTGGGAGCGGTTTAAAGAAAAATTTGGCGAAAGTATCCCTGCGCTCGAAAATGAGCTATTTAACTGCCGAGAGGCAGACGAAGTAGAAACACTCGCGAAAAAATTGAACGACGCGGTGGTAGACGCGTCGTCGTATTCCATGCCGCAAAAGAAAACATTTAAAGACAGCGTACCCTGGTGGACCCGGGAACTAACGACCAAGCGGGCAGAAACGCGTAACCTAAGGCGCCGCTATCAACGCGCCTCGGGAGAAATAAGAGAACAACGGAGAATAGAATATAATCAAAGTTACCGCGAATATAAAATATTAATAGAAGGAACGCGAACGAATAAATTTAAACAATTCTGCACGCAAAACTCAGAGAAAGAACCCTGGGGAACCGCATACCGCGTAATTAGAGGAAAACAACAAAAAATCGCGCTCAGTAATATAAAAAAAACAAATGGCGAATACACGGAAGGTTTTAAAACCACAGCGGAATATTTACTAGAGAAATATTTCCCATCGGATAATCCCGAGGGGGATGAAGGGTCGCACGATTTAGTACGTCGGGAAGCTGCAGAGGCGCAAGGAACAGGTGCCGATAAGGCAATCTTAGTTCACGAGGTCGTCAGGGCTCTTAGGAGGATGAACCCTAAGAAGGCACCGGGGCATGATGGAATCACCTCAGACGCAGCTCTGCAGGCGTGCCTGTTAGCCCCGTGTATCTTTGTTGGGTTGTTTAATCTTTGTTTAGAAAGGGGCGTTTTTCCGCGTTGCTGGAAAATCCAGAATGTGAAATTTATACCCAAACCTAAAAAGACGGATGCGTCAGATCAGAGCAGCTATCGTCCAATTAGCTTGCTACCGGTGCTGGGGAAAGTTTTAGATCGCGTTATGACTACGCGTGTTAAGCACCTAGTGCGAGACAGCGGCGGTTTTAATAACCGACAGTTTGGTTTCGTGGAGGGCAAGTCGACTATCGACGCGTTAGAGTTCGTTGTCGGGGAAATTAAGCAGGCAAGAGATGCTAAAGAGTACTGTGTCGTTGTTGCTTTGGACATTTCAGGAGCATTTGATGCTGCCTGGTGGCCATTAATCGTTTGCGAGTTAGATCGTAGGGGTTGTCCGCGAAACTTGATGTCTTTGGTCAAGAGCTATTTCTCGGGGCGATTGGCACAGGTTGAAATTCCGGGTGAAGTTCTGTCGCGTCAGGTGGAAAGGGGATGCCCGCAAGGGTCATGTTCTGGTCCCACATTTTGGAAGTTGTTGTATGAGAGCATCTTTAGGGTCAAGTTGCCCGCAGGATGCTCAATCGTTGGGTTTGCAGATGACACTCTTTTAATTGTAAGATCGAGATTGCTAATGGATATGCGCACAAAACCGAACGAGGCGCTTAATAAATTACACGAATGGTCGCAGGCGGTAAAATTAAAATTTAACACGGCGAAGTCAGAGGCGCTTTATTTCGGCACAAATTCAGGACAGAGACCTCCTAGGTTAGAGCTAGGGGGGGAGAAAATCCCGTTTAAAGATTGTATTACCTACCTCGGCGTCAAGATCGACAATAAATTAAATTGGAAAGCGCACGTACAATACGTAAAAAGTAAGGGCGGCGAAATATCAAATAAAATGATGGCGGCGACTAAAATAAAGTGGGGTTTCAGGGGCGAATCACTGAGGACGGTTTATACCGGAGCAATTGAGCCGGCAATACTGTACGCAGCTTCTGTATGGGCAGAAGGTTGTAAAGTCTGGGAGATGCGTCAATTAACGAGCGTACAACGCATAACCGCGGTAAAAGCGGCGAGGGCGTACAGGACCACCTCCACGGAGGCTGTCCTGGTGATCAGTAGGACTCTCCCTATCGAATATGTCGTTAGAGAGATTAGAGATAAGCGATTAATAAATATAGGAAAAGGGCGCGAAATTATCGAAGATATTAATCTTGGTAATAGGGAAATTGCAAGAAAGATCGTTGTATCTGAGTTGGGGCACCCGGCTGATATTAGAGGAATCGAGTTTGTCGAAGGTGATGAGGAAGCGATGGGTATCAGAATTTATACGAACGGTTCAAGTATGAACGATGGGCAAGCAGGCGCGGCGTTTGTCGTGTATAAGCAGGAAAGGGAGGTGTTTAGGTTTCAAACCAAACTCGCGAACTGGTGCACTATCTTCCAGTGCGAATTGGTAGCCATACGAGGGGCTATCAATTACGTAATTAATCATATGGGCAGAGACGAGTATTATATAATCAGTGATAGTAAATCGGCGCTGACGGCTTTAACAAACATGAACACCTCGACAGACCTCCAAGCGGACGTCTGGAGGATAGCGCGTACGGCGCTCGAGTTTCGACGTTTAAAGTTCTGTTGGGTCAGGTCGCACAATGGTAACGTAGGAAACGATAGGGCTGATGAATTAGCTAAAGAAGCCGCGACGGGAGACTTTCGAATATCACATTCGTCAATACCGAAGTCTTTGATTAAAAGAAAGCTGCGCGAAAAATCAATTCGACAATGGGAAGAGAGGTGGAACAACGCTGTCACGGGCAGGTTGACCCACAAATTCATACCGAGCATAGAAGCTAGAGGTAGGATCGAGGTTAAGCTCGATCACAAAATGGTGCAGTTGATAACAGGGCACGGCGCCCTGAAGGCGTATTTACAAAGGTTCGGGCTAACCAACAGCGACCGCTGCGAATGCGGTGAGGGCGCGGAAAGCGCAGAGCACGTGCTCTTCGACTGCCCGCTTGAGGCGGGAAATCGAGGGTTGGCTGATAGCAAACTAGCTATCTTAGGTCTGGCATGGCCAAAGAGCCTAGAGGAAGTCGGGAAGTGGTTAACCAGGAGGCGTTCTGGACAGCCTTAAAAGAATTCGCGGGAAGGGTCGCGAGATTAGACAATGATAACCGCGTGTAAAATTCGGTGGGGTTGGTGGGAGGATTGGAAAATTTTAAATTGACTTGGCGTGAGTAAGCATACGAGCATAGATATAACCAAAACCTGATATTAAAAATTAAAAAAAAATAATAATAATAATAATAATAATAGAATAACATGATAATTATACCCAAATGTCCAATATGCACGAGAAACCCCCACACCATTAATACAATCACTGCCTATCTTCATAATTATGTGCGGAAAATCGGGAAATCGGGAATAAATAATAACAAATAAACAATAACAAATAAATCAGAAACCCTCATTAAATTAAATCAATAAAATAAACAAAGATAATAAAATAGAGTGAAACCGCGCATCCCCCCAGGACTTGAAAGTGAAGTGATAGTGATAGTGATTGTGATCCCTCCAAGAACATTTAGTGCATACCCACCAGGACTTTAGCAGTGCACCCTATCTTACCCTTAGAAGTAAGTTACAGTTAGATGTAAGCAGACGACCAGATCTTCGGATGCTGGAGAATTTTATCATGTAGGTAAGACTTAAATTGTGGCGGCTATACTCGCACAAGCTTTGATTTACATTAATTAGTAGTTTTTGAAATAATTTAACAAGCACGTTTTGTGTGTAATGGCGCTAGCCGAAATATGCTTGTGCGAGTGCACCTGATAAATAGGGTTATGCTTTTGCTATTTTGTGCACTGCTATATGCTTAACGCTTTTTAGACATTTATTTATATATTTATATAATTGTATTTATTTATATTTTATATTTACACTTTATATTTATTAGCATGTATTGTAGTATTTTGTGGCATATTTGTTTTGTTTGACGTTCTGTCGCCATTTTGGTTGCAGTATATATTTGGGAAGGAAGAGCAGAATTGAGAAGATTGTAATCATATTATAAATCAGTTAGGGAATGATAGGGAAAGCTAGGGATAAATTTAAATTAGTTAGCTAGATTTGGATAGTTTTAAGACGACCCTTCAGGTCGCACTGGTAAGCAGAGCCGGTGTCTGCTATCCGGTATTACGGATCCCTCCCCCTCTCATTTTTGCTTGTGTCTTGTTGATCGGGTACACTCTAAAGTCAGCGCTAGGGATACCATTATTTACAACCCTGTTTTTAGTTTTGGTTTTTAGTTTTTGTTTCAGTTTGTCAGATTTATATGTTTGTTAGATTGTTAGAGCTTGTTAGATTTTTAGGTTTGTTAAATTTTTATTTAGTTTTTTATTTAGGGTGGATTAACTATGAAGTTGAAATGAATTAGAAGCACGATTATTTTCGCGTTTAAACCCAATGTAGTACCTCCGGGTGGAGCATTGGGGACGTGGCCGCAAGTATAGCGGCCGTTATTCAAATTATAATGTTCGGGTAGTAATCTTACAGGGGAAAGAAACCGGATACGTCCTAATACGTGTAGGAGTCGTGCGCGCATGGTAGCGGCGGGTGAATCTGAATTCGAAAAGTTACCACTCAATTCATCCAATTTGGTCTTAATGGTTGTTAATTCGACCGCAGGGTTTATTTCATAAAAGGAATCAATAAAGGATTTATCGACCGATTCGATCTTGATAAGAACGCGAAGACGTGCTTTTAGGTGTTCCACGGTGTCTGTGGCCAAAACAGGAGTTTTTCTAATCAAAAGTTCAAAGGTAGGTTCATCTTTGCGTAAGCAATTTATGTCCATTTTAAAGTCTGCCATTTTAAATACGATCAAAAAAATATTACAGTCAAAAGAATACGTTAGAATGTACGCGACGGAGGAAATTGTGATCCTAAATTAAGACAAATAGACTTTATAAATAGAAACTGGGCGCCAGAGTTTTCACCAAAAAGACTTGAGTCGCCAGCGAAAACACAATTTTGGTAACTCAGTAAATCAAAAATCTAAAGTAATTTCAATAGTAACAACCTTTCCAAGGAAGATATGTTAGCTTTCATTACATGCAAGCATTTGTAATTATTAATTTGTATGCATGCTTAGAGACAGCTGTGAAAAAGAAATTTAATCACGCGAATAAGCAAAAAGTAATTACTCAGATCCTTTTAGAAGTGTAACGCTCTTGTTAATTAGTAATTACAAAATATCATTATTTTACACCTTCAGCAAGCATTATGTCTGTAAACTTGAAGTATCATTTTAAAATATTGGATTACGCTGTCGGGTTTGAGCTTTGTATATTTTTAGTTGAAAGTACAGCGTACAAGATTTCACAGAAAAGACTACGGATAAAATCACTCTAACAAACAATAGTTATTCGAATGGGTTTTTAGAAATGTACACGTTTATGATACGCACCGGTGTTTTAAGTTCCTTTTTAAAGAGCATTATTTTGCATGTTAAGAAAGTTTCAAGTATAAGTCGGATTACGTAAGATAGCAACCTAAAAGTATTAAATAACAGTGAGGCGTTAAAATGAGAGTTTTGTGTATATTTTTCAGTTGAAAGTGTGGTGCTGTTAAATCGTGATGGTGTTTTTAGTGCCGTTTAAATTTTAGCAATGAAAGAAATGCTGCAATTAATTGTAGTGTAATTGTTAGAAACTCGACAGTCAATGTATCATCTGTGCAGAAGGAATAAGAAATACCAGTAAGTGTTTAGGAATTTAGTTACAAATTGTCTTGCTTATATTCCGTATATGTATCAAGGTCATTTATACTTATTGAAAGATAACCAGCATGTTTGACTATGTTATTTCAATTACATAAACCTCTAGTAATTCAGGTGTATGTACAGAAAAATTCTAGATGAAAGATAAAGTAGAAATAGAGGTTTCCAAAAAGTTGATACGAATTTTTAAGCAAAGAAGAACGATTTTAGAAATTAGCAAATAAAGAAAGGTTTCGTAATCCAGCCTCAGGTTGGGTTTGCCAAAAATATATCTTACGGTATTCCGCGCAAACACAAAAGAAAACAGTAAAAGTAAGTAAAGAAATGTTTACGCCGAATACCGCAACAGAACGGGGGATAGAAAGGTAGAATTGGGCTAGCTTAAAAACGTCGGAGAGGGGCGTGGGTGAAAACGAAAACACATTGGAAACCTCTGGGATACTCTATTGATAACATCGAATCTTGGAAGATTATTTACAAAGCAATAAAATAAATAAGTTGCGTAATCGTGATTCTGTCATAACATATAAAAATTAGTAATCAAATATAACATCTTATGATCTAAATACCTACTTAATGGTTCACCTTAAATACATATAAAAGAAAATAAAACAAACTATACAGTAAATCTAAAAAAAGAAATATACCTAAATTATATGTACATGTTGCTTTGTGAAGTGCACCTCCTCAGAAAGAATATAATATTAAAATTAAAATTAGACTATGTGCCTTCATTGCAATTTTTTTCAGACAATGAATCCAATTCGTTATTTCTACTGAGGCATAATTATATATATTCAGGGATTTAAATACAAGGAAAAAACGAGCTTGTGTGCAAAGAAAATGGTGTTTTTGCACTTGTTACTTATTCTATATTACTGTATTAGTTAAGGGGCATTTGCATTGCATTATTTTAAACGATATTTAACTAATTTAGGTTTTTTTACTATATGCCTTCGTTGCAATTTTTTTCAGACAATGAATCCAATTCGTTATTTTTGCTGAGGCATAATTATATTTGCTTACATACTGTTTTTTATTCATTAGAATAGATTACAGAGCTGAATATATATAACATTTGCAATTTTTTCAGAAAACGATGCAAATTTTTAATTTTTTCTAACAGGCCAGTTTATTATTTAATATAAATACTTCACGTAGATTTTACCAACAGTATTCAATCAGATCTCTTGTATAATTATTAGTTACTACTACTAGCAACTTTAAAGAAAATGAATAACAAATGGTAGTAGTACCAACGTAAAAGTTCTAGAACAGTTTATATTACATTCTGACGAAGACTTGATTAAAGAAGTTTTTGGTTCTTCTTCACCTCAACTTGACTCTGCTGCTGTTTTTGATAGTGACGTAATAGATGTATCACGGTAAGTGCTTTTTCACATTTATACATGTGTTTTAAAACACTATTAATTTATAAGTTACATTAGATTAGGATCAAAAAACCATTCTGGAAATTCTGAGGCTATTGTTGGATTGTTGGCACATTCTGATCCTCTCAGGAACATCAGGTAGTATACAAAAGAAAAGGTGAACCTACAATAATCTTTTATGTTATGCTCACAGATCCGGCAAAAACATGTTGGTTATGAAAAAGTTATGTACAGAATCTAATATGGCTGTTTGCTGTGAAGATGATAAATCCTACGAAGATGACACAGTAGAGTTGCTTAACGCATTTAAAAAGCGTGGAGAGAAGCTACTGCGTCGTCTAGATTTGGAGCTAGAAATAATAAAGCTTTTAGAGAGGAACTGGCTGCGAGGGAGCAGCAGATACTTCAAGAACGGGAGTTAATAAATACTTTTTCATTTATAAATAGTTAGATTTTAACTGTAAATAGTTAGATCAAAATATTCAACAATTTGTAAATAAAGGTACTTTATAAAAGTTTTTCTTTTGAAACAAAACTTTCTCTAAACAAGGTAGTAACCTCAAAGTAAAACACACATAAATCAGAACCCACTTTAATTAAATACATCATTCTTTATACAATCGACTTAGATGTGTTATAATAATTTAAACAGTAAAGAACAAGATGTATATTATTATAATAATAAACTAATTTCTTAGATTAGTGACATATTATTCTGAAAATTCTATGTTGACAGTTAGACCGATCGATCCCTTACTAGTTATGTATACGTGTTTGTTCGAGCCAATACTTTCATTTAATTGTTTTACTCCATGTGCTTGAAGGTATTCAAAATATCTCAATGGCAATATACTCTTGAACTCTTCTGTTTCCACTAATACTCTTTCTCCATATTTTGTCTTGATTGTTTCCACTTTTAAAACTTCAAACCTCTTATTCACTACAAGATCTTTTGAATTTACATAAGGTTTGCGATATGCGGTTTTATTAAGAGTATTAAAATCCATATTGCATTTCTTCGACTAATTAAATTAATATTAGGAGCAATCTCCTTATATAGCAGATTACCACCATCTGCGTACTTTGCCAACCTACTTTTCAACCTATCACAAGAGTGAACACACATTTTGAATTGAAACCGGCCCATGTGTATTTGCAGCCTCTAAACATAAGTAAAAAACATAAATCAAAATCCACATTTTCTCTGCACTTACATTTTTCAACATACGTGTGTGTGTGTTTTGAAGTATGTTCCATTGAAAGTACTATAAAGCCGGTCTGACTTCAAAACGTGCCCACAAGTATTTTACATTTGAAAGTATATAAGGCCGGTCTGAATTCAAAACGGTGCACCTGTATTTTACATATGTAAAATACGTGTGGGCACGTTTTGAATTCAGACCGGCCTTACCCCACTACTCATATCGTACTTGAATGGCTAGGCATAACTTTTTGTTGCATATAGGTAAATGTCGATCACAATCACCCGAAGTAAACGGACCAAGTCCGTCGAGTATTTCGCAACCATCTCCTTCAGAACAAAAAATCTCGCTTTCTTTGTTTATCGATAATAGCACGAACGTCTTTCTCTCTACCGCTGTAATGTCTATTTCAAACTCGCAGGGTGAGCTCCATAATGCTCATTTGCTTCTAGATTGCGGCAGTCAGAGTAATTTTATTACGAATGATTTGTGCCACCGATTAAAGTTCCAACGTGATAATTTTAAAATAAACCTTACTGGTTTAGCCAATTATAGCTCTCAAATCTATGCAAAATGTAATGTTCCTCTGACGACCAAGCACAGTTCGTATACTCTAAAAACCTCTTGCTTAATAATAACTTCAGTTACTGGCAATATTCCAAGCGCACCAACTGACGTAAGGCACATAAAATTCCCGCCAAGTATAAAATTGGCTGATCCCAATTTCAATAATCCGGGTAACGTAGATATATTGCTAGGAGCTAACTGTTTTTATGACTTGTTATGTGATGGGCAAATTTCTCTAGGGATAGAACAACGCATATTACAAAAAACGATTCTTGGCTGCATCGTTAGCGGCCCTATGTTCTCTAATTCAACTTCAAATGTAGTTAGTTGTAACTTTTCCTCTAGTATGATGCCAGTTCAAGACCAATTTAAAAATTTTTGGGAAACTGAGCAGTGCTCTCTGAAAAAGCCTTCCTTAAAATGAGTCTCCTTTAAAACAAGGCAATTCCTATAAGTTTGCAAAAAAATAGTTTATATGTCTTGTAAAACGACTAGGTTTAAACGAAACTCTTCTGAACGGTATTCAGAATTTTTGGATAAATACATAGAGCTCTCTCAAATGTCCTTGTTTAAAGTAGACAATGTCGACTCGGAAGTATCTTATTTCCTGCCTCACTATGCTGTACTCAAAGAACAAAGTTCCACCGCCAAAATTTGGTTAGTATTTGATAGCAGTGCTCCGTCAACCGCAGGTAATTTCTTTATTGATATACAAACGGTTGGTCCTGTAATTCAACGGGATTTATTCTCAATCTTGCTCAGTTTTGGATCTCATAAATTTGCTATATCTGCTGATACACAAAAGATGTAGAGACACGTACTTATTAATTCCTCTCAGTTATCTTTTCAGCAAATATTGTGAAGAAATGACACTACTTAAGAAATTTAGTGTTATAATCTGAGAACTGCGACTTATGGTGCGGCGGGGGCCTCTTCTCTTACAATTCGTTGTCTACACCACTTAGGTATTGAATGCCTAACTACTAACCCGGAGTGCCCAAAAATAAAAATGAAAATTTCTATATTGACGATCTGCTTACGGGTGCGGATTCCCCGATGACGCTCAAAAATATGTTATCAATTACCTCAAATTCTTATTTCTGGTTGCTTTCCTCTAAAGAAATGGATGTCCAATGACCTTCGTGTATCAAATGATATTAGTCCTTCTGATATACATCCTGATTTATTAGAAATTGAACTTCAAAACCATACAAAAACCCTATGTCTATATTGGAATTCTGAACGTGGCAATTTTGGCCTTTCTAATATCTCTCTCTAAAAGCGAACGGATAACAAAAAAATACTCTCTGAAATTTCCCAGATTTTCGATCCTCTTGGTCTATTGGGCCCTTGCATTCTAATACCAAAGTTGCTACTTCAACAGTTGTGGTTAAACAAAACCGGGTGAAATGAAATGGATCCAATTTCGGTCTCAGCTCTCCAAATTGCATCAAATAGAAATTTCTCGACATGCGATTTATTTAAACCCCACAATCATTAGGCTGCGCGGATCTTACGATGCCAGTTCACACGCCTATGGCGAATGCATTTATATAAGACCAATCGACCTTAATGGTGTAATATCTGGTCAGCTTCTATGTTCAAAAAGCAGAGTAGCTCTTCTCAACCACTAACTATTCCCAAATTGGAGTTATGTGGTGCCGTTTTTCTCTTAAAATTGGCGAATACTGTGGTAAATGCGCTAAGGAGCAAAATAAACTGTTGTTATTTGTAGATGGATTCCACTATTGTCCTTGGATGGATAAAAACAGCTTTACATCTTTGAAAAACGTTTGTTGCCCCTCGAGTGCTGAAATTCAAAATATCTCACGCAATGCTACTTGGTCGCGTGCGCCTACTCATGACAACGCTGCTATTCCACTGTCATGTGGACTTGTGCCTTCTTAATTATAAACTCTTTAACTCCTGCTCATTCTTTAATTAGGCGGCATATGAGTATGATACCTATTCCAGACGTTACCGATTCTGCTTCAAATCGACTCAAGAACTTTGTTCGAATACAACAACTATAACGGTCATTTTCGGAAAGATGGAGACTACAATATGTTGCTGAATTACAGCAATGCACCAAATGACAAACCTATTTTGGCATGCTTATATTGGGTTAATTATTTGTCATTAAGGCTAACAATATTGCAGTTGCATCTTGGCAAGTTGGGCGTATTATAGACGTTCATGCTGGAATGAATCGCGTCAACAGTATTGCTACAGTGAGAATCTCAAATGGGTTTGTGCGTCATTCGTTTGCGAAGCTTTGTCCGCAGCCTGAAAGCGTGTATTGAATGCGCTTATTTGACATTTTATTATTTTGCGCAAGTGCGTTAAAGTGTTTCCAATTTGTATTTACGTTATGTGTTACTTTTGTAAAACTGTATCACGTGTGCCTTTTGGTTTGTAAAGCAGCTGTGTTTAACCATCATTTCATTCATTCACGGGCATCTTTAGTACACAGACACTCTCGTGTTTGCTCGTCATTTGTAAAGATACTCAAGCTCTTATAAAATAAATAATTATATACAGTCCTGCGTGCATTTGTTAATTAATTTATTATCAACATTTTACGTATTAAACAGTACGCTTCTATCGACTTCAAAGCATACGCTCTGATTACTCTTTTCGCTTTTAATAACCTCATATTGAACTATCAAGGTAATGACCAATTTGAACACACTTGCCTTCCAAAATTGAAGAATGTTTGGATTTTTGCTCTTATAACTGTGTTTAACTCCACATGTTGACTATATAATCATTTAATAACATGCTAATTAGGATAGTTCAAGACTTTTATATTTGTTGATATTGTAGCGGGCTACTATTAACGCGTTCACCAATTTGGAACAAGTAATAACAAACGCTTTATTATTCACTATTCACAAGTTTAATTAACAGTATATGCCTTATTTATAGATGCTTTCAGTCTAATTGACAATGAAGCATTCTAACACTAATGCTATTTACAGGCACTAATATCTTCTTAAACTAAATCCTTAACCATAAGTTTTCTTAACAACACAAACACTACTATAATTTATTTATTACGCTTTTGTCTATTTATGTACAAGCTGGCGATATAATATGCACGTTCACATAACACAAATTTATATTTACTATAAAACCTTCAAAACATCATGACCAACTAACTATAAACGATATGATTTGTATACGACATTTGGATATAGACTAACTGATGTACACTCATTACCGATCTTATATATACCCTAAAATTAAAACTAGATGATTCATTGTCTGGTGTTTGCTCTAAGACTATAAACTTCTGTATAATATACTTCGGTTATGCAACTTGCCTGTTTGACGGATTGCCTAATAGTTGGTAACAATACGTATTTGAAATTATATTTGAAACCTCTCCATAAACATATTATATGCTTGAATTAACAAGTGTTTTCAATATGAAAACGTTTACAAATTAACGAATCCTATAGTATGATTGCATTCTAATGCTTTGAAATAACATTCTTAGTCTACTGAATTTAATCGTAGCACTATAATTCGAATTATTCATACTCTGTGTAATATTTCTCGGATTAATTGTATTCATACATTTTGTAACTTAGAACTACATAAATTACTTGATCTATTTTAAATGTTATAAAACTTTATTAATTTGCTATTTTCTAACCATTTATGAACCTTTACAAATAATAGATAAAAATACAGTGCAACCTATTTAAAAAAAACATATGCCGTATACCTGTAGAGCTGCATTCTGTGAAAAGCGATAGTGATGTTCGTGAGAAAGGTCGATACAGTAGTATAAAGTAGTGCTATTTTATAACATAAACAAGCCCACCTGAATACCACTGTAACGCCCGACCCAATTGTAAACTATATCCAATAACTCGAAGTCTGTCTCGTACGTTTGACGATCCATTGGCTTTCGATAACATGCTGAAAATTTTATAATAGTATATAAATGCATTAATGTTTTTTAATAATTATATGAGCACACCTACCGTTCTATCAAAGGACGGCATTAATGATGTTTACAGCTTTCTTCGCGCGGGGTTCTCAAATTTAAACAGTACACTCTCACATAGACACACAGTACTGGAATTCGCATTGAAGCCTACTTGCCCACAGCTCGAAGTTGTAATTATTGATTTAAATACCGCATACCAGTGTGTAACACCATTGTTCATCCACTCAGATTCCACCGGTTAGACTAAACGTTAGATAAAGGAACATTTCCAGCACAACATAATTTAAGTATTGCGGAAATTGTGCTATACCAAAAAAAGTTTCAAAATCAATTTCGTTATGAGGGAGGTGTTTCCCTTCAGATTATTTTTTATATGTCAGCATATCCTGAGATTAGAGAACTAAATTTCTAAACAAGTACGATATTTAACGTCTATGATATAAACTACAGTACCATTTTGTGCAATAGCCATAATGCAAACTTTTGGTATAATATTTTCTTCTAAAAGTGGAACTATTCGTTCGTAGTAGTGAACTGTTAGGTATAAGGTTGTCCCTAGCTTTCATCGAATTCAATAACTTTACAAATTTCAGTACTTCATTGTCATATTTGATTACCTACGATGTGTACCTCATGTTGCGCAAGTCATAGCGTGCATACAGTTTTTTTTTAATGTAATGTTATTAGTTAATCATGCTTGATTATCGTACTTTTTGGTTAGGACCAGAAAGACGTGGCTTTTGTTCTAGAACGATCGTGATAAACGCAAGATGCTTGCAAATATGGCGGTCTAGGCGGTTCAAGTAACTGTCTACTAACACTTGTGGTTAACAAATATGGAAGTGGACGATAAGCATAAGGTAGGGGTTTTTGAGATATTTTCCTAAAAGTTTTTCTTGAAGGCAATTTTATTTTCGTTTGGATAACCGTCCGAAGCAAGTGCCACAGCAGTGTGTCCATTACTGGTCGGTGTTTAATAGGTATTTTTAGCGCAACTTATATGAAGTGTTTTAAAACTATTACTTAGTTAAATAAAAAAAAAGAATCTAAGACGCATGTAGGCCTTACAACCAAACTTACGGAAATTTTATAAAAGGAAATTATATATTTTTAATTAAATAACTAGTACTTAAATGTTAAACAAAATTTTATTATTATAAATATAATTTAATAAATTTTATTGTTTTAATCAAGTTTGAATCGGACTACTTAATGATATAAGCTCCCAGCACCACTCAAACAAACAGATAAATAGAGAATAATTAATTAAAATTGTTAACATATATTCTGTGATTAGTCCCAGGTATTGTGATTCCTCCGAATAAGTCAGTTTGATGTACGGTTGGAATATCTTCAACCGAATTAGGAATGATTGCTTCATAGTGATCTCCATGTATCACATCCCTGCCATTTCCAGCGCAAGGAACTACAGCTAAAGGCTCGCGAACTAATTGATCTTCTTTTGCACAAAAATTACATGATGTAATACTGAAGCCAAAATGATAATAAGAATCATTTGGATATTTATTAAAGTTTATATTAGTTTGTACTGTTAACATTTCTCAAATAAATTCGATTATCTCGAAAACTAAATGAGATATCAAAAAGTATATAGCATATTTGTAATCAATGTACAAAACTAAACAAGGTGCATATATATCATTTATTGTATCATTATGGGAATATGGCAACGGACGACGCGGCGACGACGACGACGTAGCGATTATATTAACCTAACTTACTTCGAAAGTTTGGTTGATATTTCAGTAGACACAATGAAGTTTATGTACTTGGAAACGTTGATTGATACATATGTGAAATATTTAAAAATTTATTACGTTCGTGATCTGATGTATGATGAAGACGTTGAAACCCTGGGCTCTTGTGTTGGAATATCTAAGTTTGAAACTGAATAATGGTATTATGTTTTCCTTAGTTTCGAAGTCTCAATCAAGTTTGTTGTTTTTACATGATGTTAACTTGAAAATATAAGGTAACTGTTCCCTTTGTAAAAAACTGGATTTAGGGGGATTTCTTCTATAAATTTTTGTATCATATACCCGTGGAGGGAAATTAATAAATATTTTGTACGTAATTTTGATAATACGTTACCTTAATTATTGGCTAGGAAAGTGTTAAAGTACAAGCTTAAGAAACAAGTATTAATTGCTATATTCGGTACTGCTAAACGTATACAAGTAAATCTGCTTTAACAAATGTTACTATTCTGTATGTGTTGAAAACCATAGTTAATAAGTTAATTTGGAATGCTTTTTTTTGTTAAACGCCAGATGTGGTGATGATGGGGCTATATTTTCCTGAAAGTAGTTAATTGTACATGTGATATTTTCTATATGCAATTACACGGTTATTAAAGATACTTAAATTAACAATACGAATATAATAATATCTATTATTTATAAACCTTAAAGAATTTGTCAGAAAGTATGACCAAGTCATAGTACTGATATGACTTTGAATAATTTAAATGTAAAGTACGTTGGAATTACGTTATTAATGAAACTATGAAACTATATAGTATCGGACTAATAAGTTTTCTTTGTTTAGTCAAATTAGAATTTGTAAATATGAAATTTTAGTTGTTCATTATACGATGAATCAGGTATTTACATACAGAGTGGACATACTCATTTTGAAAGGTGATTATAAATATTTGATAGTGGTGTTGTGATGGTCACAAGTAGTGACCCTGGTTAAATGTATCAATGTTTATTTTCTTATTTTAGAATCCCATCTATCGTGAGATTGGAGTATGTCAGTAATGAAATTTCATGTTTCGAGTTATCAGATTCACACACCCCCTCTTTCATACTCTACTCGAAAATTTAAGTTCTAGCTAAACCGTGGACACCATTTTGGGTTACCTTCCTCGTAAAGCCGTTTTGTGAAAGTTATTTTTAGTATGCGTATTTCTGAATTTTAGGACTGCCACTGGTATCATTCCGGAATTATCAACGCGGTATGGTCATCAGGTACTAGGAAAAATGGTTACGATTATTATATTGAAAACAGCTCTTCTGACACTACGTTTATAAACTTTTTAAGGAGATGCTTAAACCTTTATTGAGAATTTCAAGAGTTTCGGTGATGATTTTTATTTGCATTTGTTTTTTTACCTACAGTCTGGGTACAAAATATTTATATCTTGTACCATTTTTTTAAAGATTAATTCAAAAGTGGAGTATATCTAACTATATCATTTTCAATGCAGCAGAGTACTGTTCCTACACACCAAATATCCATAAATTTTTGAAGGGTATTGTTGCCAATATGCCATGCAAACTCCTGAGAAATTCTTAGTTTTACTTTATGTACCAAACGTTCCTTGTATAATAAATGTGTGTTAGGATATCTGTGCTTTTCCATGGTACACCAGTAAATTGTGCTCTTCGCGGTAGTTATTAAATAGTTTGCTAATTTTGCACCTATGAATTCATTTGAGGAACCTCCGAGCAACTCTCTTGCAAAAATGTGTTTTCGATGCATGACCTTTTTTAAGATCGGTATAAGGAATTTCCATACTTCATCAGCTTTGATACATAAAATGATTATGTGCCATGCATCTGCCTCCGTATTGCACTATGGACACATAGAGTTTGGTAAATATCCTGCTTTGTACAAAAATTGTGGGTCAGCGAGTCGATTTTTCGCAAATCTCCACGAAACCATAGAGTCACTACCTAATGATGGTGCTTGGAAAAAAGTCGTCCAAAGATTTTTTCTTCCTTTAGCATACCTGTATTTTCTTTAGTATCTTTATGTTGTATAAAAATCAAGAATTTATATATTTTGCTTCTATTGTTCTTAGTAATATTAATATATTCTCCGTTTTCAGTACATAGAGAGACTTGCAGTGGAACACAATTATCAGCCAGCTTTATATTGTACTGTGATGTGACGTACGTGCGAATTTGTTGATAGTGCAGTACCAAAATGTCTTTCACAGTTTCGGAGGCATTTCTTAATTTAACTTTTATGTGTTCATCACTCAGCCATTTGCCATCTCACATAAAATCCTTTAGTTGTTGGAATCCATATTGGGTCTATGTTTTGCTAAAAAGCGGAGGTCTTACAAGGTTACCAATTAATCTATTTGAAGTTATGGGTACACTACCAATATCATCTTTATGTTGTGGAAAATTCAGTATTTTAATATAATCACAATTACAAGAAGTGAATATATTGTACAGAAAATCGTTCTCAGATTCAAGTGAATTGTATAACGTTTCCGTGAAGAGCCATTGCTTTTGAATGGGTTACTTGTTTGAATAAGCTGTTTCAGTAAGGTCGCCCATATCTGTTTAGGTGCACTGTTAATAAGTTTTTTTCCCAAAAATAGTCTAAACATTTGTTGTTTGGTTTTTATGTGAACTAGCTCTAGACCACAGTTTTCAATTGGTAAATACAAGTCTTGTTGGATGGTCCAGTACTTACCATTCCACAGAAAGTCGTCAAATTTTCTTTGAAGTTGATTTATTTGTTGAACACTAAAGGTTAGTACTTGTAGGGAATACCAAACTTTGGTGCAACAAATTATTTTAAAATAATTTTTCTTCCTTTAATAGGACTTGTAGGTAACCTTTGTCTCCATTTATTTAAAGTTTTCTCTATCGAAATTATTAGTCTTTCATATGCAACGCGCGCCTCCTTACTTATGTTCCCGGATAACTGTATACCTAAGATTTTGATGTTGCCGCATGACCAAGAAATATTCAGAGGCGTACTATTTCTATATTTTCACTTGCCAGTCCAAAACCCCTTACTTTTTTGAATGTTTATAACCGAACCTGATTCTTGTCGATACGCGTCGTAAACATTGCGAAAGTTTGCAAAATCTTCGTCATTTGATATAAAAAGAGACACGTCATCTGCATACGCGCTGAGAACCAGTTTATTTGGATTAGTCGTTGGAATAGGAAATCCGGGTAGGATGGTGCGGCAGTAGTTCAGGAACGGTTCCAAGGATAACACGAATAGATGGCCGGAAAGTGGACATCTCTGACGTATTCCTCTGCCGTGATCTATTTCACTTGTTAAGAATGTACCTACTTTTATATGGGATTTAGAATTTGCGTATAATGTTTTTATAAGAAACGGTCCAAAATTATATCTTTCCAGTATCTCGAATGAATAAGTGTGATTTATAAAATCATATGCAGATTTTTGATCGAGATGAATAACAGCTAATGGAATGCTGCATTTATTGGCGTGTATCATTACATTTCTATGCAAGTGTAAAATATCAAACATTGACCTATTTGGCACAGAAGCACTAAAAATTCCCTCGTGTATATCAGATAGCAAATTGCACCTTTTTATACCATAAACGCCTATCTTACCTGATATCACAAGGTCGAGAATTTCTTATTAATGAAGAAAGCCCAAGGTAAAGTTAGATGAAAAGCGGCTTGAGGAAAAGAAAAACTCATCAGAGATAAACGGTTAGTAGAGTGTTAGCTCTGGGTAGATCATGAGCTTGGGTCATGGGTTGACAAATGACCAAAAATATAGATAAAGAGCGCCACCGTATTTTTCAATACAACAACATACAAAAATACATGTACTTGTATTAGAGGAATGCGGAAACCTGAAGTCTACACCGCTTATGCAGTCACAAAACCTAAATATCAACCTTGCAAAGCACTTACCAAAATGTCACTTACCAGATGTATTACAGATGTCTCTGCATATCCTGTGAACAAACAAATGCACAACAGGGACACCGTTTGTGTCCTTAAAAATATTCACCAATAAATAACATATTTGATTTTAAGTTCCAAAAATATATACACTCAGGGTACTTGTTATCAATAGACAGAGTTAATCTTTTGCTTATTAAGAACCAAGAAATTTCTTTTGAATTTTTAATAATAAATGAATTAAGCAAAATAATTCTATTTAATTAAATTGGTTTAGCCTGTTTCAACATTACTATTTACAATAAAAATTTACTTGAAAAGAAACTAGTATTGTTCTATCTTCCAAAACACGAACATCTTTAAACTCAATATTTCAACATATGTTTACTGTAAGGTATTTGCTTTCTTAATAATTTAAATCTTAAATTTAATTATAGCCTTCAGTAGTACTACAGTCGACTTTACAAGTAAGAATCAAGATCATTTTACGTAATTCTAAAATGTAGCATTCAAACAAAAAATAAGCTTTAACTTTATATCTTTCAAAAATTTATCATGTCTTAAAATTAAATTGGATGACCTCAAAGTAATCAAAGATATTATTAATGTAACATAGAATAGCATGTGGTAATTATATTGATTAACTAGATATTCTTGACATTAAATGTCAATAACAATTTTTTTAGTGAAGCTAAAACTGTCTGCTTGTGGAACAAATATAATAGGCAGCTATGGAGCCATTTTTAAAATTTTGTAAAGTTACGAAAATAACACGGGATGTTTCTTACAAAATGAATTTCAAAATAACTAAATCAAAGTAGAATATCAACCTTTAATCATACGTAAGACATTTAAATAAATACAAATTAAATTAAGGTTAAAAATCACTCACGTACTTGAAGTACAGTTCAATAAAAAAAACTTGAATGTTCTTACCAGAACAAAACAATGTCATATGTCGACAAATCTAAGCACATCTGCGATGCACGCAATATGAATAACATACCATTATGCTGTATTTTACGCTGGAATTTTTAAAAAGCTACAGAACAAAATATTATTCAACCAAGTAAAATCTCCGTCAAATATGAGCATTAATTTTCATGTTTCCTAAAAGCTTCCTAAAGCTTTATTTTTGTGGTATTGCACTACGGATAACGAATTAATAAATTTTATCAAATTATTTATACCAACTGTTTTAATGATGGATTACTCCATATTCTTCGCATCTGCAAAGATCAACTGACTTCACCGATGGTGGAATACAAAATAAAATTAATCGTTACCAAAAGTTGTCAGGAATCACATCATGATACGAAGGTATTCGTTAATCAACTTTCTTGCGAACGCGACACCAGGCCATGTGCCTGACCATGATATTAGATTTATAAGGAATGTGTAACTAACTTGAAAAAAAATACGTTACAGCACACTGATCTGGATTGATTAGCTCATCTATAACTTGCATTAGTAGATTTGAAATACTCTTGGATTCTATACCATTTCGAATGGACCTGCACCTTGCCGATGTTCTAAACTACTAGAACAGGTGAAATAGCTTGCGTGTTCTAATGAGCTAAAGAGCCAAACTACAGCTACAACCAAAGTAGAAGGGTCTTTAGTGAGGAACCTGACTAAGACAGGTCCCCGAAAGAGGGCAGCGGATCTTTCAGTACTTATATTGGCAGAAACCATAGGAGTCGGTATGGTAGTCTAAGACACACTACTGCGATGTGGAAGGCAACGGGAAACCACCACATTATCTCCCAAGTACACAGCGTACTTAAATTGTAACAAACATGATGGCATTCTCTGGGGTAAAAGATTCCGGAGTTAAAAATAGTCCCCCATTCGGATTTCTGGGAGAGGACTATTTCGGAGGATGCGAGCGGAAAGTTAAAAATAAGAGTCGGGAACATTCATCGAGTCAGAGCGTGGAATGTTGGAAGTATGAAGCAAGTAGGTAAGCTAGAGAACCTAAAAATAGAAATGAATAGGCTATCACTAGACATAGTAGGGATCAGCGAAGTTCAGTGGCCAGAGGCGGGGGATTTTTGGAGTGGAGACTTCAGGGTAATTCATACGGGAGCAGAGGAAGGAAATTTGGATGTGGGGATAGTTATGCGGAAAAAAATAGGATACTGTGTAGAAAATTACTTACAAAAGAACGAAAGAGTACTCATGGTTAGATTAGAAAGTAAACCGGTAAACACAGTAATAATACAAGTATACATGCCCACCACTAGCTACAGTGACGAAGAGGTAGAAGCCATCTACAAAGATATCAAAGACATATTAAGATACGTAAAAGGACATGAAAATTTAATAACTACGGGAAATTTTAATGCCGTGGTAGGTGAGGGTAGGGAAGGAACGGTAGTAGGTTTATTTGGTTTAGGCACGAGAAACGACAGGGGAAACAGGCTGGTAGAATTTTGCGACAAGAACAATTTAATCATTACAAACACATTATTTCAACATCATGCTAGAAGACGATATACGTGGAAGATGCCAGGAGATATAGGAAGATATCAAATAGATTACATTCTTGTTACAACGGTTTAGATATCAAGTAAAATACTGTAGAAGCTACCCAGAAGCAGATATAGATACTGACCACAACATCGTACTTATGAAGGCCGCACTTAAATTTAAGAATGTGAAAAAAAGAAACGGAAAAAGGCACTTGGACTTAGAGAAACTAAAAGATAGAGATATTCAAGAAAGATTCGAAAAAAAGTCAAATGAATTGCTCAAAGATATCGGGAAAATATTTGATACTAAGGAAGTAGAAACAGAATGGAATAACATTAAATCCAGCCTAGATATGGCGGCCAGAGATATTCTGGGGTATACACAAAAAGAAAATAAGAAACCATGGATAACAAAGGATATCCTGAATTTAATAGAAGAAAGACGAAAATACAAAAATAAATCAGACGAAACAGGAAAACAGAGATACAAAGCCATAAAATGGGAAATTATTCGAAAATGCAGGAAAGCTAAATAACAATGGATTGATAAAAAGTGCAAAGAGGTACAAACGAAGATGGAAATAGGAAAGACAGACGAAGCATACAAATTAATTAGAATGAATTTTAGGGATATAAAACCGAATAGCAAAAATTTAAGGGACGCAGAAGGAAACGTCATCATAGAAAACGTAGAGAAAGTGGGTAGATGGCAAGAATATATAGGAAATTTATATGCACAAGAGGAACTAACTGCATTAGAACAGGAATCATACATTGAAAATGATGACTTGGGATATCCTATACTTAGAGATGAGTTTGAATTAGCATTAAAGAGTCTGAAAAATGGTAAGGCTCCGGGTACAGATAAGGTGCAAGCAGAAACTCTAAAAGCCGCTGGACAAGCAGTAACAGAACGTCTCTTCCAACTTGTAAGCTATATGTATGAGACGGGCGAGATACCCAAAGATTTCAAATGAAGCATTATAGTAACTATACCAAAAAAGAAAGGCGCGGATAGATGTGAAAATTTTCGAACAATAAGTTTGACAGCACTCGTGTCAAAAATATTAACTAGAATTGTGCAAAGAAGAATGGAAAAACGGGAGAAAGAAATACTAGGAGAAGACCAATTTGGGTTTAGGCGAAACAGAGGAACACGGGAGGCTATTTTAGCTCTGAGAGTGATAATGGAGAAAACAATAGAAAAAGGCGAAAGCGTGTATATAGGGTTTGTAGATCTAGAAAAAGCATTCGACAATGTAAAACGGAAAAAAATGTTTGAAATACTCAAAAAGATTGGAATGAGTTATAGGGATAGACGAATAGTACATAGCTTATACAAAGAGCATACAGCAATAAGAGAATTAGAGCAGGTATGTAGAGAAGCAAACATAAGGAAAGGGGTGAGACAGGGATGTGCCCTATCCCCGTTGATTTTTAACTTGTACATAGAAGAGGCAATGAATACTGTCAAATGCAGGAAGACATTTGGAATTACTATGCAGGGACAAAAAATTGATATGCTTAGATTTGCAGATGATATAGCGGTATTAGCGTCTAGCAAGGAGTTAGAAGCTGCTCTTATTGAAATGGAAACGGTTTTAACAGAGAGATACGGTATGAAAATTAACAAAACTAAACTAAAGTTCTAGTATGCAAAGGTGGGGAAAATAAATCAAAAACAAGAATACAAATAGATAACACGAACTTATAAGAGGTTAAGGATTTCTGCTACCTAGGAAGCCAAATAACGCAAAATGGGAAAAGCACAAAAGATATAAAACAAAGATTAGCACAAGTTCGTGCTACATTTAACAAGAAAAAGCAACTACTGTGCTCAAAGACCACAAACATAGAAACAAGGAAAAGATTGCTTAAAACATATGTGTGGAGCACAGCACTGTACGGCTGTAAAGCCTGGACAGTAGGAGAAGCGTACAAGAAACAGGTAGAAGTCTTTGAACTGTGGTGCTACAGACGTATGATGAAGATATCATGGACAGACAAAGCTAAAAACGAAGAGGTACTAAAATGGTAGGGGAAGAAAGAAATATGTGGAAAACGGTAAAAAATAGGGGAGATAGGATGATAGGCCATATACTACGGCATGAGGGAATAGTGCGGAATATATTAGAAGCAGAGATAGGAAAATAGAGAAGAAGAAGCAGACCTAGGTTAGACTACTGCACACAGATAGTAAAAGATGTAGGCCGTAGACGTTTCAGCGAGATGTGTAGGCTAGCCCAGAATAGAAAGCAATGGAGGAGCGCATCCAACCAATCCCAAGATGGATAAACTAATGACGAAAAAATAACTGTACTTAAACATGATGATTATTATAAGTAACTACAAGAATTGGTTGGGCAATATTCTCAAATAATGTTAAGTGTGTGAAAGGATTTACTGGAAAACCATTATTTCGGCTAATGTCTAAGTGTTGGGGGATCTTGGTAGCCACAGGTTGTTTAACCCCCTTCACTGAATCTCGGTGAAATAGGGCATAAAATTAGAAAACAATAGAAGGGGAACGAACTGTATGCATATGCTGTGTGAGAATTTCAGGGAACTATGTAGGCTAGCTCAGAATATAAATAAGTGCAGGTACGTATCCAACCAGTTTTGAGACGGAAACCCAATGACGAAAAAATAAGCGCAGATAAATCTGATGATTAGTATAAACAACTAGTTGTTGGTTGCGAAATATCTGCAACTAATGTTGACTGTGCGAAAAGATATATTGGAAAATATATTAAATCGGTAAATGGTTAAGTGTTGGGGGAACTTGGCAGCCACAGGTTGCTTACCTCCCTTCACAACCACTGAAGGTCTGAGAAATAGGGTATATAATTGTAAAACAATAGAAGGTGACCGAACTGCATCTAACAAGAAAGAACAACGCCTATGAGGAAAGACAACAAACAGAACAAGAAGAAAATTGTTGAATGCATATGTGTGAAGCACAGCACAGTATGCCTATGAAATACGGTCAGTCTGAAACGCAGATAGCAAAACGGTAGCAGTCTTTTGAAATGCTGTGCTTCAAATGTATGAGGACGATAGCATGGACAGACAAAGATAATAACAAATAGGTTATAGAAATAGTAGGGGAACAAGGATATCTGGGGAAAAGATAAGAGAAATAGAAGGGCAGAATACGTTCTAAGGCATTTTTGAGGAATAGTATGGGATATATTACAAGCAGAGATAGGAAAAAAGAGGTAGATGTAGACCTAGATCATATAGTGATAGATGCAGACTGTGCAAATTTCAGGGAAATCTGTAGGTTAGTTCAGAATAGAAAACAATGATGGTACGCGTCTAACTAGTTCCAGGACTGAAAACCTAATGATGATGAAAATTTTATAATCGATGGTTAATATGGAAATCGCTCGCCAATTTGTAATATCTGATAGATCCTTTTTTTTTCTCGGTATAAGTCCAATTACAGCTCGGGTGGTACTACTGGGTAATTTTTGATTTAGCATGGCACTGGAAAGGGTTTTGTGATAAAAAGTTTTTAAAACTTCCCAAAATTTGATATAAAATTCAATCCAATCCAGGAACTTTATTTTTATTAATCTGCTTGACAGATTGTGTGAATTCCTCTACTGTATATTGTTTCTCTATCCTTTGCCTGTCTATATTACTTATTCTGGGTAGGTTTTGGTATAAAGGAGATTCTATATTTAGACAAATGTTGTCTAATGCGTACTTTTGAACAAAGTGCTGTCTCACTTTAGCACATACTTCCAGTGGATTTTTTATAAGTTTTCCTTCTATTTGCAATTCTTTTAATTGAAGTCGCGCACGTCGTGTCAATAATCCCATTGCCGGGCAGTCAGTATTGTACAATTCTTGATATTTTTCAATAGCGGCAGTGCGTGCAGCGTTTCTTTTGAAGGTGTTCCGTATTTCATAAAGTAGATTTTATTTGGGGTTGAAAAATTCCAAATTTTGTTAAAAATTTTAAAACCAAGTTTTAAATTTCTTCAAATTTTTTTGGGAATATTTGGAATTTTTAAAAATGTTGAAATTTTACCAAAATTGGGGAAGAAAAAAAAAAATTTTAAATTTTGGAAATTTTTGGGTTTGATTTGTTTTTTTTTAAAAAGGGGTTGTTTTAACTTAATATTAATTTTTGTCAAATTTTTGGGAAATTTGTTTTTTAAATTTAAATTTTTGAAATTTTTTGGCAAAAATAATTTAAAAAATTTTTTTTTTAATTGGTTCAAAATTTGTTTTTAATTTTTTGGTTTCTTAAAAATTTTTTTAAATTGGGTTTTTAAATATTTATTTGAAATTTTTTGTTAAAAAATTTTTTTAAAATTTTTAAAAATTTTTTTTTTTTTAAAATTTAAGCTTAAATTTGTTTTAAATTTTTTTTTAAAATTTTTTCAAAATTTTTTTAAATTTTTTTGGGTATTTTTTAAAGGGTTTTTTTGAAAATTGTTTTTGTTTAACTTTTTTTAAATTTGAATCTTAAAATTTTTTTGCCCTTTTTTTTTTTTTTGCAAATTTCCAAAATCATTTTCCCGGAAATTTTTTTGAAATTTTTAAAGGGAAATTTTTTTCTTTTTATTTGAAATTAAATTTTTTTTTTGGGAATTGAAGGGTTTGTTTTAAAAATGGGGTTTTGGGAACCTTTTTGGAATTTAAAATTGTTTAAAACCTTTAAACTTTTTTTTTCAATTTAAAAATTGTTTTAAATTTATTTAAAAGGGAAATTTTTTTGGGGAAAATTGGGTTTTTTTTTTTTAAAATTGTTTTGCCCCATTTTTGGGTTTTTAGGGTTTTTTTTAAATTCAACAATTTTTTGGGGAATTTGTTTTTTTGCGTATTTTTAAAGGGTAAAATTTGGGTGGTTTTTGTTTAAACCCTTTTGGGGAAAGTTAAAAATTTGCATTTTTATTTGTAAAAATTTTGTATGTTTGGGGAAAATTTCAATGAATTTCCCCAAAAAGGTTTAAAATTTCCCCTTTTTGGTTTTTGGGGAGGTCCTTTAAAAAATTTGAAATTTATTTATTAGATACTTTCAGAAACTTTTATTTTTGGGGGTTTTTTAAATTTGAAATTTTCAAAATTTGGAGCCCCCTTTTAAAAGAATTTTGGAAAGGAAAAATAAAAAGGGTTTTAATTTTAATCCTTAAAGGCTTTTTTAAAATTTTTTTACCCCAAATTTGGTTTAAAGTTAAAACCCAATTTAATTTTGGGAAAGAATAAAAAAGGGAACACTTAAATTGGAAACCCTTTAAGGGTGAAATCCAAAGAAAAAATCCTAAAAATTTGGGCCCCAAAACTTTTTTTTATTTTGTGTGTTTTTTAAGGTTATTTTTTTTTTTGAAATGTTTTTTTAAATTTTTTGGGTTTTGGATTAATTTTTTGGTTTGGAAACCCGAAATTTTTTTATAAGGTTTTTAAAAAATTTTAAAGGGGTTTTTCAGTAAAAAGGTTTTGGGTTTTGTCCTGTTTTTTTATTAATTTTAAATTTATTTTTAGTTTCCCGGAAAAATTCCCTTTTTAGTTAAGTTTTTACAGGGAAATTTAAAAGATTTTTTTAATAAAAAAAATTTTTGGGAAAAGGGTCGGTTTTTTAAAATTTTAAAAGGGTTTCTTTTTTAAATTTTTTTTTTGGAAATTTTGGTTTTTTTTAAGAAAAGGGGTTTAGGTTTTGGGGTTTTTTGCCGGGGAAAATTTTTTTTGGGGAAAAGATTTTTGGAAAATTCTTTCGGGTTTTTTTAAAATTGATAAAAGGGTATTTGAAAAAAATTAGAAAAAATTTTTTTTTTGTTAAATTTTGAAATTTTTTTATAAGAATTTGGGATTTTTGTTAAATTTGAAAAGGTTTTTAAAAAGATTTCTTTAAAATTTGTTTATTTTAATTTTGTTTGAAGAAATTCCTTTTGGGTGGGCCCTATTTTTTCCCCAAGGAATTTTTGGTTTTGAATTTTTAAAATTTGGTTTTTTTTAAATTATTTTTGAAATAAAAATTTTATTTAATTTTTGTTTGGGTGGTTTTCCCTTTTTAATTTTTTCAATTTTGTAAATATTTATGTTTTGGGAAAAAAGGTGGTTACCTTTTTTAAAATTTCCCTCCTTTGAATTAAAATTTTTATTTTTATGAAAATTTTATTTTTTTTTTTTTATTTTTAATTTTAAATTTCTTAAAAAAATTTTTTTTTTTAAAAGGGAAACTTTTTTTGGGAAAAAACATTTTTTAAAAAAATTATTTTTTAAATTTAATTAAAAAAATTTTTTTTTAAGTATTATTTTTTTTTGGATTTTTTTAAAAGAAAATTTTTTAATTTTTTCCCAAAACCAATTTCCCCCCAAAAAAAAAATTTTATTTTTGGGGAAAATTTTAGAAAGTAAAACCCCTTTTTTTTTTCCCCATTTGATAAAAAATTTTTAGAAAAGGGAAAAAAAAGGGGAAATTTTTGAAAAATTTTTTTTTTTTTTTTCCCAAAAAAATTTTTTTAAAAAAAAAGGAAATTTTTCGCCGGTTTAATTTTTGGACAAAAAAATCCCCTTTTTAAAATTAAAGAAAACCCTTTACCAAAATTTGTTTTTAACCCGGGAGTTTGGTGTATTTAAGCCCCCGGGTTTTTTAAACCCACCCCCCCTTGAAGAAAAAAAACCCCAAGTTTGGGCCGGGTTTTTGGTTAAATTTGAAATTTCATTTTTTAAATTTTGGAAATTTCTTGAAAAAAATGTTAGAAAAGGTTTTTAAAAAACTTGAAATTTTTTAAAATTTTATTAAGAAATTTTTGAAAAAATTTGAAATTTTTGAAAAATTTTTTAAAAATTAATTTTTCGTTTTTAAAAATTTTTTTAAATTTTTTAAAAATTTTAAAAGTTTAAAATTTTCCCGAAATTTTTTTTTAAGGGAAGTTTTTCAAAATTTAAAATTCCCGAATTTTTTTTCAATTATTTTTTTTTTGAAAAAAAATTTTTTAAAATTTTTTAAAGTTTTTTCTTTAAATTTGTTTTTTTTGTAAAAAAATTTTAAGTTAATTTTAAAAAATTAATTTTTTTTGAAATTTTTTAACTTGCAATTTTCCCTTTTTTTTTAATTTTTTCCCAAAAATTTTAAAATCTTTTTTTAAATTTTTTAAAAATTTTTTTTTTTTAAAGGTTTTTAATTTTTACCAAAAATTTTTAAAATTTGGATTTGGTTTTTTTTTAGGTTGGAAAAAATTTTAAAATTTAAAAACAAGAATTTAAATTTTTTGAATTTTTTTAAAAAAGAAAATTTTTTAAAAATTTATTCCCAAATTTTTTCATTGGGGAAATAAAAAAAAGGGGTTAAATTTTTTCCCTTTGGGGAAAATTTTTTTTTTGTTAATTGGGAAAAATTTGTTCAAATTTTTTTTTTTTTTCTAAGGAAGTCAAATTTTTGAAATTTTGTTCCGAAATTTTTTTTCTTTGGGCTCATGTTGCTTTTTTTATTTATTTGTTTTTTTTTTTGTTGGTTGGCCCAAATTTTTTACTTTTTAAATTTCAAAATTGGCTTTTGGGATTTTTTTCGAAATATTTTGTTGATTTTTGTTTTTTAAAAGTTAAATTTTCATTTTTGGGTTTGGTTTTAAAAAAATTTTTTTTTGGGCAAGTTTTGGGCAATTTTTTGGGTTTTTTGAAAAAGATTTTTGTTTCTTTTTATTTTAAATTTGGTAAATTTTTATTTTTAAATTTGTTCAATTTTAAACCCAAATTTTTTTTTTTTTTTCCCAAAATTTTTTTAAAAATTTATTTTAAAATTTTGTCAAATTTTTTAAATTTGTGGGAAAATTTAACCAAATTTTTTTAAAAATAGTTTTGAATTGGTTTCCAATTTTTTTTAAATTGGTTTTAGTATTTTGGTAAATAGCCAAGCTTAAAAAAGCTTGAAAATAAAAAATTTTAAATTGTTTAAGATTATTTTAAGAATTGATCCTTGTTTGGTTTATAACCTTTATAGCAAATAATTTTTGAAATTGTTTTTCAAATTGCATTTATTGGGAATTCAAAGTTTACAAAAATTTAAAAAGAAAATTTTTGATGTTAGTTAAAATTTTGAGGAGTAGAATATTTAAATTGGAAAATTGGTTGTTGTTAGAAGACAAGGTGTAAGCAAATTTGGGAAAATTTAGTTTTAAAAAATGATAGGGTGTTTTAACTTTAGGAATCCAAATTTGATGAAATTAAAATTGTAAGGAATTGTTTGTATTTTGAAATTTTTTTGAAACATTATCGGTATTTTTTTGGATTTAAGAATGCTGGAGGTTGTTTTTTGTTCCAAATTATAAAATTTAGGTGGTCATTTTATTTTGGAGATGGTAAGGCCCTAATTTTTGATTTTTAATTTAAGTTCTGGGAGGTTAAGGGGTTTATATTTAGCTTTGAACCTTTTAACAAGTCAATATTAGAAATTTATGTTTTTTAATTCTTTAAATTTTTTATTTACTTTTAGATGGCTTAGGTTATTTCCATCTTTCAATTTGTTTATTTTGGCATTGGGTTTTTTGAGTTTTTAAACTAAAGTTGTTTGGTTGGAAAAGTGGGTTTTTAAAGGTTAAGCCATTTTTTTAATTGTTTTTAATTATGTAAAACATTAATTTTAAAGTTAAAGTAAAACATGAAGGTGGATTTAAATTAATTTGGGACCAGAAAAATGGTACTTATTAAATTCTTTTTATGTTTTAATAATGGTTTATATTTTCGTTTTATTTAATTTTTCAATGACTTTATTGGATAATTTTTTTTTTGATGTATTTTAATAGTCGTTAAATATTTAAGGGTACTTTTTGGTGGAAAATTTTTTAAAATTCCTTAGTGGTATAATTTTTTTTTCCAATTTTTAGTGAAATTTAATTTTAATTTTTTTTAAATTTTGGAAAAGGTAATCCCTTTGGATTAAAAGGGTCTATAAAATTTTGTTGTGATTAATCTTTTGATTTAACTATGGTGGTTTTTTAAATATATTTATGTGTTCCTTTTTGTTATTTTTTATAATGATAATTTGGTTTGAATTTTTAAAATTAATTTGAGGGTTGGTATTCTTTTGTAAAATTTTTGATTGAAAATAATTTATTTTGTTTGGTTATTTATAAGGTTAAATTTTAAGGTTAAAATATTAGTTATTCCTTTTTTGGTTGAAAATTTTATGTAATGGTGGAACCATTGTATACTAAATTTTTGTTTCCATTTATTTTAATTTGGTAACTTTCCCTTTGATTGTTTTTTGATGCTGAATTTTGTTTTGATGGACCTTTAAAAATATTATTTTTATAATTTGTTGAATTAATTGTAATTCTTTAATAATTAATATGTTATTGAAATTTAAAACTAGTTTTTTTCGTGATTTTTTTGTAATATTAATTTTTGTTATTTGGTATTTATTTTAATAATGAATTCCCTTTTTATTTTATTTCATTTTATTTTTTAAAAGATATTCATTTAGGAAATAAAAACTTTTTAAAAATAATTTGATTTTTAAATTTTTAAGTATTTTTAGAGTTGTTATTTTTTGGAGGGTTATTTTAACCGGCGGAAGTTTTAAACCAACTATTTTAAAAAACAAATTTGCCTTTAAAAGCCCAAAAATGTTGGAAAGTTGGCGTTTGCCCCGAGTGCCTTATTTTTGAAAACCCAAAGCCAACCGATAAAACCACAAGGACTTAGAAACCAAGCACAAATTCAATTTGAAATTTTATGACTCCAATTTATATTTGTAAAAAATTAAAACGGAAGATTAAAAAAGTAATTGCTGATAAAAAAACCCTTTGTTAACCTTTAAAAAAAAAAATAATAGGAGGTCATAGTTTCCACAAGACAACAGGGTTTTCAAGTAATTTAAAAACTTCCCATATTCCTTTAAACACATTATTTCGTTTTTTTAGAGTCAAAATTGTTTCCTTTTTTAACGCCCGTTTTGATTTTTAAATTCCCAAAGTACTCACGGAAACATAAATTAACCTCGTTAGTACGTTGTTAACAATCCTAAAATCCATGCCAGATTTTATTTGACTTTTGATAAAGGAAATTTTGATATTTTAAAAACTCAAATTTTTTAAACTTAACTTAAAAAAATTTGTAATAATTTTTAAATATTAATGATTGGTTAGAAAATTTAAGATAACCTAATAATTTAATTATTTAAGAAGTTAAAACAACATTTAAAATTTAAATCTTTATTTTCCAATTTTTTAAAAAAAAATCTTCGTAAATTTAATCCAATTTAAAGTTTTTTTAAATTTATCAGACCTTAAAAAAACAATAATTAATTTTATAATTATTATGAAAAAATATTCTTTACTTTTAATAATTTTGGGCAAATTTGTTTTTAGTCTTAATATTTATCCTACAAACATATTAAATTAAACTTTTGTAAAGCTCTTTTTTTTGGGCTACGCGCCTTGAATTCATGCCATTATTATAAATAATTTTGTGGGTTTTTTTTAGTTTAATAACCCTTTTATAACCCTTTCTAGTCTCCCAAGGTAGACTTGTTTAAATTTTTTAACAACCTGACTGGGCTTTGTTAATAAGTGTTGGCCAAATTTACTTACTCCCCATTTAGTCGACTTAAAGAAAAATCTTAACTGGGCCCGGAACTTTGGGTTAAATTTGTTTTTAAATTTGTTATTAAATTTGTTTATTATAAAAAAAAAATTTTTTTCATAATTTTATTAAATTTTTTTTATATTTGATTAATAAATTTTTTTTTTTTACATTTTTATATTTATTCCCAAAATTATTTTAAAATTTTTTTTCAGATCGTTTAATTTTTTTTTTTCGGTTAAAATTTTTCTTTAAATTTTGTTCAGATTTTTGCTTTTTTTTGTTGGGTTTTTCTTAATTTGTTTTCAAATTTAATTTTCAATTGACCCTTTATTTTGCAATCTTTTCCAAAATTTTTGCTAAATTTTTCTAAAGTTTATTCATTTATTGAAATTTGTTTTTTATAAGGTTGTTAGAACCCATATATTAATTTGGCAAATTTATTTTCTTCGTATTTGCCCTTAATTTTTGAATTTTTTGGAAAAATTTTTAAAAACTTTTTTTTCCCTTAGTAATATTTGTTTTAAATTTTGTATTAATTTTGTTTAATTTGATTTATTGAAAATTGGCTTTTTAATTTCGATATTCAATTTTGGTTGAAAGATGGAGAAATTTTTTAAATTTTAGAGATTATAAAAGTGAAATTTTTTATTGTTGAAATAAAACACTTGTCAATTAGATAATGAATTTTTTGAAGGACTTTGGCTTCGTTTGTTGTTAGAATTTTTTCTGAATTTGTTTTTTAAATTTTGTTTGTCGAATTTGAGCAATTTATTGTTGAACTTTGTCCTTTGTTGTCGCAATTTTTTTCAAAACTGGAAGTTTGTGCTATTGGTTGTCTAAAGGTCAATTAGGCCTTGAATTTTTTAATTTTTTTTTTGTTAAATTTTTTTTTATTGTAATTAATTTTACCAATTTTGGTTTGCTTTAATTTGTTTTACTTCAATTTGTTGTTAAGTTAATACTAAATTTTTTGTTAATTTATTAATTGTATTTGTAAAAAATTGTATTTTTGTTTGGGTTGTTTGAAAATTGTTTTCCTTTTGAAGTGAGGACTTTAGAATTTAGGAAAATTTTTTTAATATAACATTTTTATTTGGTTAATGGTCCTTAATTGTTTTTAAATTTGGTGAAGTTTAAATTCAAAGTTTGGAATTTTTTGTATAAGTTTTAAATTTAATAAAGTTGGTACAGCAACCTTTAAAGCAATATCCTGGTTTGGTAAAAGATCCAAACGAAAAACATTTGGGAAAATTTCAAGACTTTTGCTTAGTTTTTTTTTTTGAATATAAAAATTTTTATGGTAGGTGGTATTTTAAGTAGTTGACCTTTTTGGTTGGAACTTTTTGTTTTTGCAGTTGAAAATTGTAGCAGTGTGAGCTGTGCTCAACGTTGAGTACGATACGCTACAGATCATAGAGTAAGAGACATTTATGAGTGGGAAAGGTTTGGAAGCTAATAGAAGGCCTCTTCGTAGTGCTAGTGATAAATTTTGCTAAGTTAGCCTAAGTTGTTAGAGTAACAGTTGTGATAAGAACATTCAATTTAGTAATTGTAGTTAGTTAGATACGAACAGATGGTAAGCTAAAGTTCAGGATGGCACTAATGATTGTGAACTTTGAAACAGTTGAAGCGTCGTATCCAAAGAAAATTGATGATCCTGCACGATATAAGTCTCAGATCCGGTAGTCTACTTATTGATTTAAGTCATGGCAGTAGTGGTTTGTTAAGTTTTGTCCAGATTTTTGATTTAGATGTCGTTCAGGAACTAATTTTATATTAATTGTTTGAAATGTGAAATAAGTCTCTAGAATTTTGCTATTTTGTAGATTTTTAAGTTTGAGGTAGTCCTTGGTAAAGGAGCTTCATTTTGCATGTCGCGTACTCAGAGATGTGTTTAGAAGATTCAGTCTTTATACAGTATCCTTACATGTTAGAAGTTCTTTTGATTGAGTCCTGATTTCATACTTATCTAGGTAGAGAGAAATTAGATATTTTTCAGCGGCATGTGAGTTTTTGAAGGTGTTCCGATTTCGAAATTCTTTGTGTTTGATTAAGGTCAAGGTGTGGTTGGTGAGTCTCAACCATTTGGTCATCACTAATGAGATCTGTTGTTTGTTGGAACTTAGTGATAGGATATTCAGTAGGGTTGTAGATATTACAGCTGATGGTGTCCCGATTTTGCATATTTGATTTGATAAGTAACCATGGTTAGGTTACCTTCGTTTTAGATTATCTTTTGTAATAGTAAGTGGTATAATTGTTTGTATTTGAATTTTTAAGTAACCAGATATATGGTTAGGTTCTTTCGTTTTGTTATCTCTTTGGTACAATAAAGTGATTATTTTGATCTTTGAATCTGTTAGTAATTATGTTAGGACCTTGTTAGGTTATCTCTTGTGCAATTAAGTGATAATATTTTGTATTTTGAATTTGTTAAGTAATCTTATGGTTAGGTTACCTTTATTTTGATTATCTCTTTGCAATAAAGTGATAATATTTTGTATTTGGGTTTGATAAGTAACCTTTGGTTAGGTCACTTTTGTTTTGATTATCACTTTGTGATAATAGTGTTTTAAATTTAGACCTATTAGTAGGGTCTTCCTTTGATTGTCACCTTATAGTGATGATGCTTTGAATAGTTATGCTGTCTTGATGAGGAAGCATTCCTTTTTGTAGATAGAGCTAATTGAGCTCCTGGAAGTGAAGTTTTTGGAATTAGAAATAAATTGTAAATGTTTGGTTATAAGTAATAGATATTAGCCTTGTTAGGAGTAAGAACCCATGTTAAAGAATCATTGTGAATTTAATCTTTTGTCCCGTGGAGTGTTTGACTTTCTAATTTGACCCCTCCAATTTTGATTATTACCGATTGTGACTCCCGATTTTGTCTCCCGATGGACGTCAGGTACACGTAGTTACCAACACACTCTCATTTGTAAATATTTGTCCCCTCCATTTGAATAAATTCATAAAATTGCATAGTTAGTTAGGAAGGTAGAAAAGGCTAGTATTGTTTAGATAAAAATTTTTTTGTATTTGTTATATTTGAAGTTTTTGTCTTAAAAAAAACAAATTTTTTTCTTTTAGGAAAGGGGTAGTGTAACAATTTTATTTTCGCAGTAAAAGAATCTATTCATTATAGGTACAACGAATATTAAAATACCTTTATTAGCTAAAATAATGATACGAGTAACAACCAAATTTTTACAGTATTACAATATCTAGAGTCATTAGTCTATTTGTTTCGGAGTTCGGTGTATTTTACAGCCACTGGCGCGCGCGTGAGAGGTTTTGACAACCCCACCCGGAATCCTCCCACCATGCAAGAACGCAGCGAAGGCACTCGTCGATAGTTAAAGGCAGCGACAAGATGCAGTTGAAAAGAATGGCGAGTGACCTCCGAGTCGCCTTATTTTGTGAAACACTTCCTGAGTAACGCGCAACGATAAGTCAGAAACCACAACGACAAATTAGAAACCGCAACGACCACTTTGAAATTACAATTTAGAAACCTTAACTTATAGACTACGTAATGAAAAATTATATTTGTAAATAAGATTAGACAACGGAAGATTACGCTACAAAAGTAATGCTGCCTCGAATCAATGTAAGAAATCCGCTTCGCTTCAACACCTGTATTAAAGCATGGAAAACAAGCATAATTAGCTGCAGGTCCCGCACGGCGAGGTAGTTTCCATTCCAACCGAGGACAGCAGCCCGAGATTTGGTTCGTAGTAGATTTAAGAACTTCCTCAGTACTTCATTCTGAAAGCACATTATTTCGTTTTGTTTGTTAGAAGTACAAAATTGTTATTCAGTTTACCTGTAATTAAGCTGGTTTTCTCCAGTATCAAATTTGATTTCACTTAGTTTCGTAAATATGTGACTACACGTGGCTTCAGCATAAATTAACAGCTGCGATTACGTCACCTGTTTGTTTGAACAATGCCGTCAACAATTGCACAATGGCTAACAGATGTTTAGTATTACAGTACTGCCACTTTTGATAAAATTAGAGAATATCTTTGTGATTATTTTGACTTCAAATTAATTTTAATACCGTTAACTTAAAGAGAAAATTTTGTATAGTAATTTTGTAAATGACCTACACAGATCTGATTGGGTTAGAAAACTTTAGCATAACCAGTCACACTGAATTGTAATTTATTTGAGTAAGGATCAGTTGATAAACCTTACAACAACTTTACAAGTATATCAAGTATTCATTTTATTTTATCACATTGAATTTTATTTACTGAAACAAAGAAAATTCTTTCTAGTAAATTTATAATCCACATTTAAAGTTTTTTATTCTGATCTAGTTTGATCAGACCTGATAAACAAAAAACAATAAGAATTAAATTTTTATAACTCCATTATGTAGAAAATATTCTTTATGCATTTTTAGGTATACTTGAGGGACGCAAATTGTGTTCCCATTTTCTATGTGACTTAATTATTATTTTTCCTTACAGGAACAGCGTCTTATTCTGTTAAGACAAGCTTTTGTGTCAGCGAAGGCGATCTTTTTTTTCTTTGGGTCTCCACGTCCGCCCTTAGAAACTTGCTATGCCATTAATATAAATCAATCTGGACTTGGTGGCGCCTGTTTGTTTTAGTTTGAGTGTGACCCCCCTACAGATATCGACTTACCCCCCCATTGCTCATAGCTCTACCCAAGGAATAGACCCCTAGTTACGTCGGAAGACTTTGTTTTGCAGACACCTGACTTGGAGCATGGTGATAATAAAGTAGTGTCGGCCAGAAGTTTACGTTTCACTAGCGCCCATGCGTGAGGCTAGCGGAGCCAATTAGAGAGAAAAAATCGTTACACTGGCGCCGGCAACGTTTGGGGCTTCGAAATTTGTTTGTTCATAATTTGATTAACTTCGAAATTTGTTTGTTCATAACTTGATTTACTTCGAAATTTGTTTGTTCATAATTTGATTAGTTCGAAATTTGTTTGTTCATAATTTGATTAACTTCGAAATTTGTTTGTTCATAATTTGATTAGCTCGAAATTTGTTTGTTCATAATTTGATTTACCTCGAAAATTATTTGTTCAAAATTAATTTTACTTCGAGATTCGTTCGTTCAAAAATTATTTTTACTCTGAAACTTGTTTGTTCAAAAATAATTTTACTTTGAAATTGTCTGTTCAAGATTTATTTTTGCTTCGAAATTTGTTTGTTCGGGATTTATTTAGCTTCGAATTTGTTTGTTCAAAATTTAATTTGCTTCGAAATTTGTTAGCTCAAAATTTATTTTGCTTTGAAGTCCATTTGTCCAAAAATTATTTTGCTCCGAAATTTGTTTGCTTAAAGTTTATTTGACATTTAGATTTGTTTGTTCGCTTTTGATAAAGGATTGGTTGTAACGTTAATCCCCATACAGTCAATTAATTAATTTGGTCAAATTTACTTTTGACTTTCGTTCTATTTTGACCCCTTATAATTTTTTTTGATATTGTTTTGGCAAAAATAATTTTACCAAAAACATCTTTTGATTTTTACCTCTAGTAGTACAAATTTGTTTTGATAATTTTTGTAAGGTTCAAATCATTTAGATTTACCAGTTTGATTTCATTGAAACATTAGGCTTTTGTAATCATGTCGGATATTCCGAATTGTTTGTCTGCTTAAAGAAGAATGGGAGTAGTGAGTGAGAAACCAGTTTTGAGGAAAATTTTAGGAAGACTGTCAGCTAAAGAAGCTGATAAGCCTGTTGTTTGATTTGTTTGAGTCAATAAAGAACATCTTTGTCGAAATTTGATGATAAGGCTAGAGATTCTATTTTGAAGGTACATTGGAGTGAGCTGTCGTTGTGTCGTTTGAGAATTGCTCTTTGTGCATAAGCACGTTTTTGATTTTGTTAGCAGATTTTGTTTAGATCGGCATTGCAACGCAATTTAGTCTAGGCGGAACTTGTCGTCGTGGTTGGTCGCTCAGCAGTATGTCAGTCCAGACGAGACTCAGGAAGAGTTGGTCGCTCGGCATTGCGTTAGTCTAGACGAGACTCGAGGTGAGTTAGGCGCTCTAGAATTTTTTTTGCATCTTTTTTTTGATTTGATGTAAATTTTGGTATTGTTAGTCTAGGTGAGACTCGTAGAGAGTTTGTCACTCTAGCATATTTAGGCGTTGTGAAGCTTTATAGTTGTTTCGACAGTTCAATTGGTAGTAGGGTGTGAGTGTACCTGAACACTGATTTTTTTGTTAGCTATTGTCATGATTAGTTTTTTTATTGATGACTCATAAGCAGGTAAATGACTTTTAGTTGTTGGTGATTGGTTTTCGAAATATTCGATTTTGCAACCTTTGCGAAGTGCCACGGCACATTTGATTGAGAAGTTTTTGGAGGAAAAAGTATTTCTTGTCTACGGAGTATCACAGTTTGTTATTTGTGATAATGGTCCACAATTAATTGGACGTATTTTTAAAGCTTTGTGTGCAAGGTACGAAATTCAAAAGATTTGGTATAATGCTGTTTATGCTCCCCAATGCAATTTTGTGGAAAGAATCAATAAGACAGTTGGTACAGCAATCCGTTCATACGTAGAAGAACATGATACGTGGGATATTGAGATATCAAAGATCCAATACGCAATCAACTCAGCAAAACATGAGTCCACCAACTATTCGCCAAATTTTTTAGTTTTTGGTCGTCAGGTACCTTTAAGTGGAAAAGCGTATAATGATAATTTTATACCTGGTGAGGATGTTGATGTCGTCTCCAGTAGTAGACCTTCTTATGTTTTGGATCGTCAACCTTTGTTTGATATTTTTGGAAATGTCCGTGAAAATTTGCATGTAGCTTATCAACGTTCGAGTAAACGCTACAATCTTAGGAGAAGAGACATTTCATTCCGAGTCGGAGAAAGTGTTTGGAGAGCTAATAAGGTCCTCTCGAGTGCTAGTGATTAAATTTTCCGCTAAGTTAGCCCCTAAGTTCGTTATGAGTAAAGTTCGGAAAAAACATTCCAATTTAGTATATGAGTTAGAGAACGAAGATGGAACAAGAGCAGGGAAATGGCACGTAAAGGACTTGAAACCAGTTGAAGCGTCGTATCCAAAGGAAAATGATGATCCTGACGATTAGTTCCAGTCCGGTCATCTCTTTGATGTTAAGTAATGCAGTAGTGGTTTGCTTTGTTTTGTCCAGATTTTTGATTTAGTGTCGTTTCACTAATTTTGAGTATTTTGTTTGAGAAGTGAAATAAGTGGTTAGAGATTTTGTAGATTTTGTAGATTTTGTAAGTTTGAGGTGTGCCTTGGTGTGCACGCTGGTCATTTTGCTCGCGCGTTACTCAGAGATGTGTTTAGAAGATGTCTTTAACAGATATCTTTACAATGTAGAAGTAAGTGGGCTATTTGATTGTTAGTCCTGATTTCTACTTATCTAGGTAGAGAGAATATTAGTTTATTCTTTCCCATGTTTTTTTGACCGTTCGAAATTCTTTGGTTTGATAAGGTCAAGGTTGGCTTGGTGAGTCTCACCATTTGGTCCATCACTAATGAGATCTGTTGTTTGTTGGAACTTAGTGATAGGATATTCAGTAGGGTGTAGGATATTACAGCCCTGACTGGTTCGATTTTGTATTTGAATTTGATAAGTAACCTTATGGTTAGGTTACCTTCGTTTTGATTATCTCTTTGTAATAAAGTGATAATATTTTGTATTTGAATTTGTTAAGTAACCTTATGGTTAGGTTACCTTCGTTTTGGTTATCTCTTTGCAATAAAGTGATAATATTTTGTATTTTGAATTTGTTAAGTAATCTTATGGTTAGGTTACCTTCGTTTTGGTTATCTCTTTGCAATAAAGTGATAATATTTTGTATTTTGAATTTGTTAAGTAATCTTATGGTTAGGTTACCTTTATTTTGATTATCTCTTTGCAATAAAGTGATAATATTTTGTATTTGGGTTTGATAAGTAACCTTTTGGTTAGGTCACTTTTGTTTTGATTATCACTTTGTGATAATAGTGTTTTAAATTTAGACCTATTAGTAGGGTCTTCCTTTTGATTGTCACCTTATAGTGATGATGCTTTGAATAGTTATGCTGTCTTGATGAGGAAGCATTCCTTTTTTTTGTAGATAGAGCTAATTGAGCTCCTGGAAGTGAAGTTTTTTTTGGAATTAGAAATAAATTGTAAATGTTTGGTTATAAGTAATAGATATTAGCCTTGTTAGGAGTAAGAACCCCATGTTAAAGAATCATTGTGAATTTAATCTTTTTGTCCCGTGGAGTGTTTGACTTTCTAATTTGACCCCCTCCCAATTTTGATTATTACCGATTGTGACTCCCCGATTTTGTCTCCCGATGGACGTCAGGTACACGTAGTTACCAACACACTCTCATTTGTAAATATTTGTCCCCTCCATTTGAATAAATTCATAAAATTGCATAGTTAGTTAGGAAGGTAGAAAAGGCTAGTATTGTTTAGATAAAAATTGTTTTGTATTTGTTATATTTGAAGTTTTTGTCTTAAAAAAAACAAATTTTTTTCTTTTAGGAAAGGGGTAGTGTAACAATTTTATTTTCGCAGTAAAAGAATCTATTCATTATAGGTACAACGAATATTAAAATACCTTTATTAGCTAAAATAATGATACGAGTAACAACCAAATTTTTACAGTATTACAATATCTAGAGTCATTAGTCTATTTGTTTCGGAGTTCGGTGTATTTTACAGCCACTGGCGCGCGCGTGAGAGGTTTTGACAACCCCACCCCGGGATCCTCCCACCATGCAAGAACGCAGCGAAGGCACTCGTCGATAGTTAAAGGCAGCGACAAGATGCAGTTGAAAAGAATGGCGAGTGACCTCCGAGTCGCCTTATTTTTGTGAAACACTTCCTGAGTAACGCGCAACGATAAGTCAGAAACCACAACGACAAATTAGAAACCGCAACGACCACTTTGAAATTACAATTTAGAAACCTTAACTTATAGACTACGTAATGAAAAATTATATTTGTAAATAAGATTAGACAACGGAAGATTACGCTACAAAAGTAATGCTGCCTCGAATCAATGTAAGAAATCCGCTTCGCTTCAACACCTGTATTAAAGCATGGAAAACAAGCATAATTAGCTGCAGGTCCCGCACGGCGAGGTAGTTTCCATTCCAACCGAGGACAGCAGCCCGAGATTTGGTTCGTAGTAGATTTAAGAACTTCCTCAGTACTTCATTCTGAAAGCACATTATTTCGTTTTGTTTGTTAGAAGTACAAAATTGTTATTCAGTTTACCTGTAATTAAGCTGGTTTTCTCCAGTATCAAATTTGATTTCACTTAGTTTCGTAAATATGTGACTACACGTGGCTTCAGCATAAATTAACAGCTGCGATTACGTCACCTGTTTGTTTGAACAATGCCGTCAACAATTGCACAATGGCTAACAGATGTTTAGTATTACAGTACTGCCACTTTTGATAAAATTAGAGAATATCTTTGTGATTATTTTGACTTCAAATTAATTTTAATACCGTTAACTTAAAGAGAAAATTTTGTATAGTAATTTTGTAAATGACCTACACAGATCTGATTGGGTTAGAAAACTTTAGCATAACCAGTCACACTGAATTGTAATTTATTTGAGTAAGGATCAGTTGATAAACCTTACAACAACTTTACAAGTATATCAAGTATTCATTTTATTTTATCACATTGAATTTTATTTACTGAAACAAAGAAAATTCTTTCTAGTAAATTTATAATCCACATTTAAAGTTTTTTATTCTGATCTAGTTTGATCAGACCTGATAAACAAAAAACAATAAGAATTAAATTTTTATAACTCCATTATGTAGAAAATATTCTTTATGCATTTTTAGGTATACTTGAGGGACGCAAATTGTGTTCCCATTTTCTATGTGACTTAATTATTATTTTTCCTTACAGGAACAGCGTCTTATTCTGTTAAGACAAGCTTTTGTGTCAGCGAAGGCGATCTTTTTTTCTTTGGGTCTCCACGTCCGCCCTTAGAAACTTGCTATGCCATTAATATAAATCAATCTGGACTTGGTGGCGCCTGTTTGTTTTAGTTTGAGTGTGACCCCCTACAGATATCGACTTACCCCCATTGCTCAAAAAAAAAAAAACCTCTTCAGGGATAAAAATAGTGTCGGAGAATTTGTTTCCAGGCCCCTGCTGAGGCTGGGAAATTAGGAAAAAAATCGTTCACTGGCGCCCAACGTTTGGGGCTTGAAATTTGGAAATTTGTTAACTTGGGCAAACTTGCTTCGAAATTTGTTTGTTCATAATTTGATTATTCGAAATTTGTTTGTTCATAATTTGATTAACTTCGAAATTTGTTTGTTCATAATTTGATTAGTCGAAATTTGTTTGTTCATAATTTGATTTACCTCGAAAATTTTTGTTCAAAATTAATTTTACTTGAATTGTTGTTCAAAAATTTTTTATTAAATTTTTGTTCAAAAATAATTTTACTTTGAAATTGTCGTTCAAATTTATTTTTCTTCGAAATTTGTTTGTTCATTTATTTACTTGAATTTGTTTGTTCAAAATTTAATTTGCTTCGAAATTTGTTGTCAAAATTTATTTTGCTTTGAATTTTGTCCAAAAATTATTTTGCCAAATTTTTTTTAAATTTTTTGCTTTGATTTTTTGTTCCAAAAATTTTGTAATTTCCCCTAAGTAATTAATTAATTTGGTTTTCTTTTGATTTGTTTATTTTACCCCTTAAATTTTTTTTAATTTTTTGGAAAAAATTTTACCCATTTTTTTTTCCCTTAATAAAATTTGTTTTGAAATTTTTAAAAATCTTTGATTTACCAGTTTATTTTTGAAAATTAGGTTTTTAATCATTGGATTTCCAAGTTTGTTCTTAAAAAGTGGGGTAAATGGGGAAAACCATTTTGGGTTTTAGGAAGATGAGTAAAGAAGTGAAACCGTTTTTGAGGATTAAAGAAACTTTGTCGAAAGTGATAAGGCTGGTTTTTTTGAAGGTCATTAGGACTTCTTGTGGTTTTGAGAAGCTTTCATGAGTTTTTGATTTTGTTGCGTTTTGTTTAGATGGCTTGCAAGCAATTTGTTGGGGAATTTGTTGGTTGGTGCCAGCAATTAGTCCAGCGGAACTGGGGTTGGTCGCTCGGCATTGGTTAGTCAGACGAGACTCAGGGAGTTGGCGCTCAAATTTTTTTCTTTTTTGATTTGAGTAAATTTTGGTTTGATTTGGAACTTGATTTGTATTGATTTTAGGCTTGTGAACTTTAAGGTTTGCATTCAATTTAGGGGTTGGGTGACCTAAAGTTTTTTGACATTTCAATTGTTTTTTTGATGACCTAACATAAATTTTTAGTTTTGGTGATTGGTTTTTATTGATTTTCAACCGAATGACCCAATTTGTTGGAAGTTTTGGAAAAAATATTTTTGCTGGAGTTCACGTTTGTTATTTTGAAAGGAAATTTTGGACGATTTTAAAGTTTTGTGAAGGTCAAATTAAAAGATTTTTAAGCTGTTTAGTCCCCAATCAATTTTTGGAAAATAATGCGTTGGTCCAATCCTTTGTGAAGAACAATAGGGGAATTGGTACAAAGCCAATCGTCAACTAGAAAACATGATCCCCAAATATTGAAATTTTTAGTTTTTCGTCATACCAATGGAAAACATAATGAAATTTTTATGGTGAGGATTTAGTGCCCATATAATTCTTAGTTTTGGTCGTCCCTTTGTTTGATTTTTTGGGTTCCGTAAAATTTGTGTATTTAAGTTCGGTGAAATTTGGAAAGGAGCTTTCATTCCGAGTAGAAATTTTGGAGAGCAATTCCTTCCGAGTCGGAAAATTTTGCTAATTAGCCCCTAAGTTCTTATGATAAATTCGGAAAAAACCAATTTGTTATGAGTTAAAAGGTGGAAAAACAAAAATAGTAAAGGATTGAAACCAGTTGAAGGGAAAAGGAAAAGGACCTGAAAGTTAGCCGGTCTTCAGAAAAATGATTGGTTTGTTTGTTTTGTCCATTTTTATTTAGGTTTTCATAATTTTGGTTTTTGTTTGAAATGAAATAAGTGGTTAAATTTTGAGATTTTGTTTTTGAAGTTTGATTGGTTGGTGGATGGTATTTTGTGGGTTATGAGTGTGTTTGAAATGTCTTTCGCTTTACAAGAGAAGTGTGGGATTTGTTTTACCGATTTCTTTACAGGTAGAAGAATTTATTTATTTTTCCCTGTTTTTTACCGTTGAAATTTTTGGTTTATTCTTGGTTTGAGTCCAATTTGGTATATAAGGCTGTTGTTTTTGGCTTATATGGAATTCGTGGGTGTGGAATTAAGTGATGGTTATTTTGTATTTGAAGATAATAACCTTATGGTTGGTTTTGTTTTGATTATTCCTTTTTAAAGTAAATTTTTTGATTTTTTGTTAAGTAATTATTTATTTTTTTTGTTACCTTTGTAAAGTAAATTTTTTGTATTTTGAATTTGTTAATAATTTTGGTTATTATTGTTTTGGTTACCTTTGTAAAGTAAATTTTTTGATTTTTTTGTTAAGTAATTTATTTGGTTATTTATTTTGTTATTCTTTGTAAAGTAAATTATTTTGATTTTTTGATAAGTAATTTTTTGGTATTTTGTTTTGATTATACTTTGTGTAATTGTTTTAAATTTAACCTTTATAGGGTTTTTTTAGACCTTATAGGTTCTTTGAATGTTACCTTATAGGAAGATTCCTTTTTTAGTAAGGCTTTGATTGGAAGTTTTTTTTTGGAATTAGAAATAAATTGAAAGTTTTTATAAGAATAATTTATTGTTAAGTAAGAACCCCTGTTAAAGAAAGTAAAACTTTTGTTGGGATTTTGATTTTTTTGCCCCTAATTTTGATTTTCCATTTGACCCCCCATTTTGTTCCCGATGGACCGGAATGTTCCCAAAACCTTCAGTAAATATTTTCCCCTCCATTTGAAAAATTTTTCATTTATTAAATAAAAAGGCTAGTATTGAGTAAAAATTTTGTATTTTTAATTTAATTTTTTTAAAAAAATTTTTTTTTTGGAAATTTAACAATTTTTTTTAGAAAAGAATTAATTTATCCAATAAAAATCCTTTATTAGTAAAATAAATACTAAAACCAAATTTTTACAGTAACAATTTAAGTATTATTATTTGTTTCATTGGTTATTTTGCCCGGGCCGGTGGAATTTTACAACCCCCCGGGGCCTAATAAAACCACGGGCCTCCATGAAAGGCAGCGAAAGATGCAGTTAAAAGAAGGCAGTGATAGGCCATTTTTGGAAACCTTTGGGGAACATTAGAAACCCAACGAAAATTAGAAACCCAACGACCATTTGAAAACAAAAAACCTTAATTAAATAGAAAAAAATTATATTTGTAAATAAGATTAGACAACGGAAGATTACGCTACAAAAGTAATGCTGCCTCGAATCAATGTAAGAAATCCGCTTCGCTTCAACACCTGTATTAAAGCATGGAAAACAAGCATAATTAGCTGCAGGTCCCGCACGGCGAGGTAGTTTCCATTCCAACCGAGGACAGCAGCCGAGATTTGGTTCGTAGTAGATTTAAGAACTTCCTCAGTACTTCATTCTGAAAGCACATTATTTCGTTTTGTTTGTTAGAAGTACAAAATTGTTATTCAGTTTACCTGTAATTAAGCTGGTTTTCTCCAGTATCAAATTTGATTTCACTTAGTTTCGTAAATATGTGACTACACGTGGCTTCAGCATAAATTAACAGCTGCGATTACGTCACCTGTTTGTTTGAACAATGCCGTCAACAATTGCACAATGGCTAACAGATGTTTAGTATTACAGTACTGCCACTTTTGATAAAATTAGAGAATATCTTTGTGATTATTTTGACTTCAAATTAATTTTAATACCGTTAACTTAAAGAGAAAATTTTGTATAGTAATTTTGTAAATGACCTACACAGATCTGATTGGGTTAGAAAACTTTAGCATAACCAGTCACACTGAATTGTAATTTATTTGAGTAAGGATCAGTTGATAAACCTTACAACAACTTTACAAGTATATCAAGTATTCATTTTATTTTATCACATTGAATTTTATTTACTGAAACAAAGAAAATTCTTTCTAGTAAATTTATAATCCACATTTAAAGTTTTTATTCTGATCTAGTTTGATCAGACCTGATAAACAAAAACAATAAGAATTAAATTTTATAACTCCATTATGTAGAAAATATTCTTTATGCATTTTAGGTATACTTGAGGGACGCAAATTGTGTTCCCATTTTCTATGTGACTTAATTATTATTTTTCCTTACAGGAACAGCGTCTTATTCTGTTAAGACAAGCTTTTGTGTCAGCGAAGGCGATCTTTTTTTTCTTTGGGTCTCCACGTCCGCCCTTAGAAACTTGCTATGCCATTAATATAAATCAATCTGGACTTGGTGGCGCCTGTTTGTTTTAGTTTGAGTGTGACCCCCCTACAGATGTCGACTTACCCCCCCATTGCTCATAGCTCTACCCAAGGAATAGACCCCTAGTTACGTCGGAAGACTTTGTTTTGCAGACACCTGACTTGGAGCATGGTGATAATAAAGTAGTGTCGGCCAGAAGTTTACGTTTCACTAGCGCCCATGCGTGAGGCTAGCGGAGCCAATTAGAGAGAGAAAAAAAAATCGTTATAATCTGATAAAAAAATTCTATAGCTTTCGCCCTCAAAGTCTATGATGATAGTTTCAGGTACGGTTTCAGTATCTGCCACGTAAACCTGTCGCCTGAAACTCATTACGTGTCTATATTCATTTAGCTCGATTCTTGCACCTATAAAAGAAACTGGTGACAAAGTTTTAATATTATTAAGTTTAAAAAGTTTTCTATCACTGAATGCGGAATACAGGGCGAAACATTGGAAAGAACGATTCTCTTAGACGGACTAATTAACCTTCTTACTAGAATGAATATGTTTCCAATATTAACCCCTTGATGTTGTGATACGATGGTTTCTACAGTTTCCTTATTTGTTAAGTATATACATATCCTGTTATTGGACATTCTGGACGCAAACATAACGCTTCTAGGGGTTAGCAAACTGCCTACAGCGATCACATAATCTTTCACTAATGTTCCATCAATTGAAGGAAACACGATTGCTTGCTCTTTCCTTAGAAAAAGTGAAGCCTTAGTAACTTCAGAAAAAGTAACAACTTATGCATTTGTCGTATTTACGTCAGGTAGTACGTTGCAATGGATTTCGTCTGTAGTGCTTTCCTTAACAACGCCCCTGTTATCAGAAACATCGCCTACCAAACTAATTTCTTCTAACATATTGTATAAAGTTCAAGGTATGATTATACGGCATTAGAATCAATACGACATAATTCACTATAGGATAGCTGATAAACGGAAAGGAATAAAACTGGTATAACATGTGGTCTAGCGACCAATCCCTATTGTTTATAACCTTAATTGTATTAAAATATTAATTATACCTACGTTTCTAATTAAAGGACCGTTCAAAATTAAATGTTCACTACACTTTTGGAAGTTTTATAACACGTATTTTTGCACTATTGATATAATTAATTGAAACAATATATTTACCACGAGCACCAAAACACGTCCGTTCGCTACAACGACTTGCGCGCGCGTGTGTGTGTGTGGGTGCGTGCGTGCGTGCGTGTGTGTTTGTGTGTGGGTGCGTGCGTGCGTGCGTGTGTGTGTGGTCGGGGGATTGGGACGCACACATTTATGTGTGTTGTTAAGTTCTATAAATGTTCTAGGTATTTAGGTAAAATGTTCTTTTTATGCTATTGCTACTAAATTAATGAAAACTTGTTTGTTAATCCCGATTTTTCAAAAAGCAAATTTCTTTCTACACTTAATAAAAGCGCAGTAGCTACTACCAGGAACTGTCGCATTCTCGTGTATAATAGAATAGTTAGGCTTTTCTTGTCAAAACCCAACTGCAAGTTTCAACTACTCGAAAATCACAAATTATCTAAGATATAAGGTATGCGCTTCTTGGTTCCCGTTCAGGTTGATATTTTTGCCGGAGAATTAGATTCAGTTCACTTTCATAGATTAGGCTTGTTAATTTTATCCAGCGTCATAAAATGTAATTAAACGATATACTGCTACGCTTTTTGATTTTAATTTTAAAAATTCAAAAGGTCATACTGACCGAGTCCAAGATTAGGTTGGACCCTCTCATTCAGATAATGCACAATTAGAAAATGTGACATCTAATGCAAAAGAAATTGTTCTTGTTTTTACTAATTTTTGCCAGAAATTATAACGATTTGAATGTAGAATGTTATGCAAATGACAACAAAATTGACAATTTATTCAAACATAAACTTCCTTTTTGTATACATTTTATGCTGGTTCTTGGTTTTCAAGTTACGCTCACTTTTAGGAGATAATAATGTAAACCTTCAAAAACAATGCATGGTTATATTTGCTTGGTTAACTTCTACATAACAGCGTAATCAGGTAGCGATTTGTAGATATTGCGTGCTCTTTGCAATCGAATTTGTGGGTAAAGGCAAGACATACAAAATGGGCACTTTAGTAGGAAAATCTTTGTGTGCTTAAAACAATGCAACAGGAAAATTTATGGACTATGAAAGCTTAAACCACCCTATTTGAATCATTGTTTTTATTTGCTACTGTTGGTAAAATCTTTTATAAATCATAAGATCAAATAGAATCAAACTTAACGAAACCTGTAGACGGCAAGCGGTACAAAATTCAAATAAAATCAAACCTATTATATAAACTATATATCTTTTGTGGGCGACAAGAATTTTTCTTGCATGTGGCTTCAGACTGTCGATTCATAGGACTAAACAGTTAAGTTTTGCTCAATCTTGTCAAGATCAAAATATTAAAAATTATACAACAACAGTTAAATCAGTCAAGTCTTTTTTAGCAATTTGCCTAAAAGAACTGAAGTTTTAAAAATAATATAAGGAAATATTTAGCGTTCTATCAAAGGATAGCATTTACGTTGTATTCAGTCTTCTTCACATGGGGTACTCAGATTTAAACAGTACACCCTTACTTAAACACATATCGTAACAGAATTTAACAAACTACGCGGAAAATTGATCGTAGTTACCGTTCCGTTTCTGTAGCTATACATCTCTAATCGATGTTTAAAGCTTGTAGTTATCATTCAACTCAGTTTAAATATACTAAATTATTACTTATCACAATTTTACATTCAAGCAACGTTTTGCATGATTTCTATCGAAATTATAGTCTATTGTACGCGCCTTGAGTAATCCCATTCCTAATTGGTTCTATCAGCGCGCGAAGGTCCACGCTGCAACAAACCACCGAGGTAATCTTGAAACGACAAGATGCTTTCGATTTAGCCTTAACCGCTTCCATTTTATATTAGCTTTCCATGGGTACTGGAAAACGCATTGAGTTTTATTTATTCACAACTAGAAGTTTTAACTATTGACTTAAATACCGCATACCAGCGTGTAGCATCATTGTTCATACACTCAGATCACATCTCTTAATTTAAACGTTAGATAGGAAATATTTTCGGCACAACGTAATTTAAGTATTGTGGAAATTGTGCTCGCAAATAACGCCATCAAAAAATTCATAGAAGACAACTATATTAGAAGTTTTAGAATTAAATTTCATTCTGACAAAAGTGCTTCCCTACAGATTATTTTCTACTATGCCAGCACATTTTTAATTAAGGAACTGCATTTCTAGACATGTATTTCTGCGTTTCCTTTTAACGTCATTCTATCCGTATCTAATTTCTCTTGTGCATTGCTATACACTTTAATTACCGATTTTAAATACTTAATATTTTTGCATTAATCTTATTATGCTCTTAAAATTTCGTTAAATAATTCATTTCTGCGTGCTTGTTTAAAAATTTATCATTAAATTGTACGTAATTAGCTTTTGAATTTGCATTTAATAAATCTACTCTGGTTGCACGTGCTACTTTAATTGCCTTTCGATTTATTAATTAGGTGATACTGTTAAATTAACTTTCAATTTCATTTTCAAAATTATTTAATTTAACATCAATACCATTAATTTCTCTAATCAAATCCTCCAATAATACTTTTAACTGTTCATCAAATTTACCTATTAATTCTAATTGGCTTTTTGTTTCATAACATTAAGAATAACCCTCATACTAATTTCAGGTTCCGTTGTATTTAAATTTTGTGTCAATCCCCCCATGTTGCTTTAAAGTTTCAAAAAATGAGATATATTACGAACTGATTCAACCTGGAATCCACAAATTCTAGAAATCAATAATGTTGTGGACGATTACATGTCACTATTTTGCTTCGTTTTTAATAACTACTGTGACCTTGCCCGTATAGTTGTGAGCCAATAAAAATGTTGTGAAACTTCCTTGACTTGCAAGTTCTTAAAATAATTTCTTCTCAGATGTTACACATGAAAACGCCTTGTAATGATTGTGGACAGTAAGTAATAGAAAGATTGCCTACACCGAATACCGCAATGAAACACAAGGACAGAATTAAACTCCAAAAGATTCAGAGTTTGGGCTAGCTGAAATATGTTAGAAAGTAGGGTGAGTGACCTAGAAAGAAATTGAGTTGAAAACCTCAGTAACAAAGAAATTTATTTTATGAACATGTAAGAAAATATGCAGTCCCCCAAAAGAATATTTACAAATGTCGAAAATACCTGGTTGCAGAATCGTTCGTTACAACGTGGTGTAAATAAAGCGAAAATTTTCATAATATACAGTATACAGTCTACATAGTAAAATATCAAGCACAAAATGTTATCAAATAATTATAAGCATATTTACAATATGTTCCAACCCTAAATATGAATAACAAATATCGAAGTAATAATATAGTCAGTAAAAATGGTTGTAGAAAATGCATCTCGTATCATTATAATTTTAAAACAGACCTTTATTTGACGTACACATTAATTTAAATAGTAAAGCAAACAGTAGAAAAGTTTTTTACACGAATTCAAATTCTTACAGCAACTTACACATAACAAAGCGCGCGTAATCGTCGGTCTGTAATATGTTGTAGAAGTAATCGAAGGTAAGTGTCCGTCTTTCAGAACGACAACACAAAATAAAGTAAACAGAAAATATACTGTACTTGAAGTTATCTTCTTTCGAGTGCCATCTCGCGAAATGCAGCTAGGATCTGGAACAACTTAAAAGTACTGCACTAGCACCTTTTAAGCACACGACTATACAACGCTCAAAGAGCAGTCGAATTAGTAAGAGCTGTTGAATAATTAAGAGCTGTCAAATACTTAAGAGAGCTTTTCAGAGTTGGTGTCGTATATATAGAGCTTTGAAAATTATTGAGAAAAAATATCAAACCATTGCTACAGATGTTGGTGTAAAATATTCTGAGAAGGCAAGCGAAAATACATACAACAGGAAAAATCTTCCTAGAATTCAGAAAACAAAATACGATAATTAATTGCATAAAATTTGTTGATTGCAAAGGAATCAAGCTACATTTTAAAATGCCCCTGCGATATAGATAAATGAAACTACGGTAAAGCATGTAAAGTAACCTAGCTTTCCCGAACAGAACAAAGGTTTGTAAGATTATCGATCCAGGTTATAAATATTCTTGAAATAATTTAATAAGGAACAACGTTGCTACGAACACGTTCAAATACAACAACACGGAATTTCAAAGATACGAGCAAATAACAAACACATTTAAGCATTTAATCTTTTTAACGAATAACTAATGAACATAACGAGCACGTATGTCCAAGGAAGAGACATTATTTAAAATCATTTAAGAAGTAAATATTTCAAAGAATTCTAAAGGTTTAGTAGAGGCAAATGCTTGCTTGTTTGTAACAAATTGGTAAATGTTTATATGGAATATTTCACGTTTTGAGAGACAGTTTTATGCAGAACGGTTTTTAAATCTTAAATATTTGTTAGGTTTGGATTGTTTGGGCGAATAACACAACGAGTGGTTTAGGCCCAAAACCTAACTGACGCAGTCGATTGTGGGATTACAAAAGGGCACCGGCGATTCCAGAATAGAAAAACTGGTGGTTGTGAATTCCAATTCTTTGTCTGGAAGAAAACCAATTGGATCAAGTACAAAAATTGACGAAGTCCAACAAAAAGAAAAGCCTATAATGGAACTCACAATTAAACTTTGGTGAGTACCATAAGTTTATTTTCATAACCATTTCCATTGTATATTAATATTAGCTAGAAAGAAACAAAAGAATTTTTATATACGTATTTATGCACAATTTATTACAATTTATTACGATTTATTAATGAAGCGATTTACTCAGCAAAGTCTGAAACTTATTTATAAAACAATTTTCTGTACCATTTTATTGCAGCGATTATTACTGAAAGAATTTATTCAGAAAATCTGAAACTTGATGATATTATAAAGGTTTATAATTAAACGCATTTTATGTATAATTAATCATTGCAACAAATTAACGAAGGTATATAATTACAAACAATTTATGTATTGCAACAAATTAATAAAATAATTATTCAGCAGAAATCTGAAACCGTTGTAATTATAACCAAGGTTATTATAATTACACACAATATACGTAGTGATTCTTTAAATAACTCAATACAAACTCGACTGAAGTAACTTAGAATTAATTTATAAAAACGATGAACTCTGACAACATGAAACTGTATTTATATGCAATTTCTTTATACGGCTGAAACAAAGCACTATCGGGTATTTTCATCACTGCTTGTCAGATATTTTTAAAATCTTTCTATAAACAAGACGATGTTGAACGCAACGTTTTGCTTTTACGCCTAATAATCAGCAAATTAATAGCATATTTCGGATATCAAAGAAATATCAAATGCGTTTTCCGAGATTTAGTAAATTTACGGATGGAGCTAACCAATCACTATATCAATTCGGTATGAGATGTCAGGACGTACGCAGTTTAATTTTTACCAAACTAAAAATTGAAGAACCCGACCAAAACATACGTTTAATAAAGACGAAGAAGTACGACAAAATGGCTTTAGATACATACATCAATACGTTACCCGAACGACTGTCGGACAAAATAAAATTTGAACGTTGCCAAAATTTAAAAGTAGCAATGAACATAATTGTGGAGGAGGAAAACGTTAAATATTACAGAAATAAACTATACCATTATAACGCGAATAAAAATTACTCACCGATGAAAACAATACAAGTCGCGAGACAAGCACCAACACAACCAAAAATTACACCATTTAACGCACCAACGAATCAATCTCGAATTAACAATCAATACTTTAATAACACAAATTTCTACAACTAATTTAAACAATTTCTAAGACCAACATTTAATTCAAACTTTACAAAACCCACAGTTACACCAAGGATTAATCAAACCGCAAATCAACTAAGGCAAATATTCGGCGCAAATCCCAACAAAAACACACCGATGACGAATAACAACAACAACCCTAATAATTATTACAAACCAACTCCTATAGACACTTCATATGCTAACACTATACCGAATACTAGAATATCTCAAATTAGACTCTACTACTAATAATCATAACACGAATAATTATGCAAACTTCAATAGAGACGATAAAACAGCTCATTTAGAAAACTATGAACGTAACAACTCTTATGAAAACTACAAAGAGGACGACGAAGAAAATTCGTACTCGAATTTTCAGTTGGACAGATTCAAATACGACTAAACATAATAAATTTAAATAACATTAATCAACAAATTTTACCTTATATAGAAATACCTCATGCCGAATTCAAATTACTATTCGATACAAGATTTTTAAAAACTTTAATTAACACCAAAACCGTACAGAAACATTATTTAGATTTTGTCGAAAGAGAACCTTTTAAAATCAAAACAGCACACAAAATGACATTACACCAATTTATAGCAAACATACCCTTACCCAAAACTTTTAACGCAAAAATGAAACACAAATTTGGCATCTTTGAATTTAACGATAAGCATGACGGATTAATAGGCATGGATCTTTTAAGAAAATTAGGAGCAAACATAGAAATAAAAAACCGATTATTAAGAACGAAACACGGACAAATTGCCATTAAATTCCAAAACAGTAACATTTAAACCGACCAAAAATACACTATCGAGCCTAGGACATAAAAACAAATAAAAGTTTTAGGAAACGCAAAAAACGACATAGGACTTGTGAAATATTTGCGGTGAATTTCGAATAGCTCTGTGGTAGAAAGAAGTGGACTGTATATAAAATTTAAGTGATAATTTAACAAACAATATATAATTAATGGTTTTAATCAGTTCAAGCGTTTACTAAAAGCACTCACCTGGTGTTTATGAAGCCGTGCCAACGAAAAAACGATGTAAACAAAAACTACTCTTCTCTTTGGCGGGTGTAGCGAAGCACATTTATGACGATAGCGGTGTTCTACAGACAAGCGGTTCATGTAATTAATTTGTTTTACGTAGAACGTGTAAAACAGCAATGCGGTCTGTTCGAACGACAAATCGATTCTCTGGCTTTGTGGATTTTCCAGTCACTACACTGTGTTCTTGCACATGCAGAATAACGACTATCACTTGCGGCACTTGTTGGCGTGTACTTGTAGTAAACATAGAAATTTACTCTAGCAAATTTAAATATACCGAAGACTTATAAATCACATGTCATTTCAACCCGGAGTAGAAACACCCACAGCGTTGGTACAAATAAAAGACAATTACGCCACTACAATTTTGAACTCAAACGATTACCCCATCGAAGTATCATTAACAAAACGAATAGACGTAGAAGAAGTAAACTTTAGCGAGATGGAAATCGACGAAGACTCAGAGAACAATTCCAACACTATAGAACACGATAGGATGTTAAAAGAAAATTTAATTAACATTCGTTTTAATAATGATATCAATAACGAAGAAAAGAGAGCAATTAAAGACATGTTTCAAATACCGAGTTATATTCCATTGTGAAGGAATACCCCTAACTTTTACCAACACGGTTAAACATAACATTGAACTAACACAATAAACTAATTTTCAACAAAACATAGAGACTACCTCAAGGAAGTCAAGAAGAAGCAGATAGACAGGTAGCAGACCTATTAAAGCAAGACATCATACAACATTCAAATTCACCATAGAGCAACCCCGTGTTAATAGTACCGAAGAAATTAGACGCCTCAGGCAAACGCATATATCATATGGTTATCGATTACAGAAAACTAAACGAGAAGACGGTAGACGATAAATACCCAATACTCAATATCACAGAGATTCTAGACAAATTAAGAAAGTGTCAATATTTTTCAACATTAGACCTCGCCTCGGGATACCACCAAGTGGAGATTGTCGAGAAAGACGACTAAAACAGCATTCAGTACACCTAGAGGAAACTATGAATACAAACGCATGCCGTTTGGATTAAAAAACGCACCCGCTACGTTTCAAAGAGTTATGAATAACACTTTAAGAGGGATACACATCGCAAAATGTATTATGTACCTGGACGATATAATCGTATATTTGACATCACTCGTAGAACAACACATCGAAAGACTAAGGGAAGTTTTGAACGATTGAGAAAAGTTCATTTTAAAGTTCAATTAGACAAAAGTGAAATTTTACAAAAAGAAGTAGCATTTTTAGGACATATAGTAACGCCACAAGGTGTTATGCCAAACCCAGACAAAACAAATGCAGTAGTAAATTACCCCTTACCAAAAACAAATAAAGAAATTACAGGATTTTTAGGACTCAGTAGTTATTACCGAAAATTCATCAGAGGTTACGCACAAATAACCAAACCATTGACAAATTGATTAAAGAAAGGTAATAAGATCGAACACACATCGGAATTTATTAAGGCAGTAGAAAAAATTAAATGTATCTTTACAAACCACCTTATATTAGAATACCCTGATTTTTCAAAACTATTTGTATTAACAACCGACGCATCTAACGTTGCATTAGGTGCAGTATTAAGCAAAGGAAAAGTAGATAGCGTAAAGAACACTAAATAAAACGGAACAAAAATATCGCACTATTGAGAAAAAACTATTAGCAATAATTTGGGCAACAAAATATTTTAGGCCATATCTATATAGGAGGAAATTCTACATATACACTGACCATAGACCATTCGTATAATTATGCAAACTCAAAGAACCAAATTCAAAATTACAGAGACGGAGGATTAGACTACAAGAAGACGATTATATATAAAAAGGAATGTATAACAATAATGCAGACGCACTAAGCAGAAACAACTCAACGCAATAGAGACAGAGTTAGTCGTAGGTAACGTAGACAAAACAGAGATTAGGAAGAACCCAGAAGAAATAGAAACCATACACTCAACGCAAAACAACGAACTGAAAATTGCAATTAAAATTTTAAACGAAGCAATAGACTCGAAACCAAATCAATTTATAGTTACCGAAGTTTTAACCAACACCAGTCCAGTAAAATATACAAAAACAGATAACAAAAAAATATATCAAATTCAAATAACGAAGGATGATAACGAGGAGCAGATAACTAAAATTTTGAGAGAATATACTCCAGAGAAAAAACGTTTTTACTTTTATTTCACCACAGAACATTTGTACAATCGTTCTTCAGAATTATATATTAGATTATTTAATAATTAAAGACCCGAGATTATCAGATGTACACAAAAATTAATAACTTTGGATGACCCAGACGAAATAAATAAAATAATTCAAAACCAACACGAAGGTAAAACCAACCATCGTGGAATCAACTAAACATTAAAACAACTCGTAAGAAGATATTACTTTAAGGACATGAAAGAGTTAACCACGGATTTTATCAACTAATGTGAACTATGTGACAAAGCTAAATACGACAGATCACCCCTAAAAGTACCTTTAATGCTAACCAAAACACCCGACAAACTTTTTCAAAAATTACATGCACACTTTGGTAGTAGAAGCTCAAAGCTTTTTTACAAATGTAGACGAATTCACCAAAGTAGGCCAAGCGATACCCATCACTTCAAAAAATAGTATCGATGTAACCCAAAGATTCTTACAATACTTTACATTTTACGGTACACCCAAAGCAATAACCTTAGACAAAGGCAGCGAATTTAAGAACGAGGCCATACAAAATACCCTAGAACACCATAAAATAAAAATTCATTTTATAACAGAAAATCACCCGGAATCAAATTGATTAGTTGAAAGATTACATTTGACACTATTAGAACAAATCAGACAGTTAAGATTAATCTATATGAAAGAGCATATCACTAATTTAATGTCATACACAGTAATTGCTTACAAGAACACAATTCACTCATCAACTAATTTTACACCCCTCGAATTAACATTAGGACACTCAGATTTCCGCAACCCTTACGATATACACTACAATAAAAAGTATACTAACAGTATACTAAAGACCACAAGAAAAAATTAAAAATTACTTATAATAATGTCAACAGTAAATTAGATAACGATAAGGAACGTATTACAAAAACCCGCAACGAAAACGCCAATATAAATAGATTTTCAGTAGGACAAACTATGTATGAGAGGCATGTTAAAGGTAAGAGACACAAAACGGCCCCTATACGTTTAGGTCCCTTAAGATCAAACAAGTTGAAAATGCAAGGCATTGTCGCAACGAACTTCCAAATGTAGACTTACTTTAAAACAATTTAAAGAAATTAAAATTACTATGTTGTAATAATTATAAGTATTCAGATAAAATAAAAATTAATTCCCCGGGGGGGTCGGGTATCCGTGGTCAGATTTTGTGGGGGGTACCATATTTCGACTCAGCTATGTTAGGGGAGTCCAAATATGTATCGCACATTAATTTTGGACCTATTTGAAATTTTAATTTTCCCGACGGAATATCGCGGGGGCACGGCGTCCCCGTGGCCCGATTTCAACTGACATCAAAACTTAAGCTCAGGACACCGAGCTGAATCGATTGATGTATCACACATTGATGTCCGACCATTAGAAAGGCCTCGGACGGACAGACGGACAGACAGACGGACGACAAATCGATTTCATAAACGAACGAAGTTCGTTGAAAATATCGGATAAAAATTTAGCCGTAGTAGATAACGAAAAAATCGTAAAATACATTCACTTAAAGAATTTAAAACACCCTGTAGTTTAAGATGGACAGCCATCATCCTTGCCGTCAGGACCGGTTCTAGGGTTTTGAGCGCCCCGGGCCAAACGAAATTTGGCGCCTTTCATACAAGAGTATACAAATTTACTGCAAATTAAAAAAAATAGTAAAAAAGGCAAAAATATAAAATTACACAATTAAGAACTGTGTAAAAAATTAATTTATTTAAAAAATAATACAATAGTTATTTACTTACAAGTGATGCAACATATGAAATAGCATAACGAGCGCATTTGAAGTTCGAGCGACGAAAGAGCGAGAACTTTGAAAAGTAAGTTATGCTATTCCTGTTGCATACGTGTCACATTCAAGATTTTTTGTAATGCTATTTGTCAAAAATTCAATAACATAGTTAATTAAATTAATTTTCTTAAAAATCACACTAGAGAAAATTTATCATACCAACTAAGTTGGTACAATTGGATCCGCCAAGAATCGAAACAACATGCACAATAAAATAAACTTTACTGAATATCGTAATAATTTTGTTATTTTAACAATAATCATTTCGACATATTCTACAATATTAGAATACAGGTATACATGCGTAAATGCCATTTGAAATTGTTATTATTTGAAATATTACATTATTTGAAACTATATCAAAATGCATAAAACTTACCCACATTTATTTTGCTATTATATTAGATATTATTAAAATATAATACATCCAATATTTGATGTTTTTGTATTATAATATTTTATAAAAGTGTTGGTCCTCTGTTTACTTTTTTGCAGCTCTAGTTATGATATGACATTTTGCAATACGTACCGGAAGTGCGGAAGTGATGCTATAACACCATTATATACAAAGCAGTACAAAAACATTGATTATAATCTCAAAAAAAAAATCAAATGTATGACAAATAAAGTAAATATATTTCATAAAAATAATATAAAAATATTTTTTTCTTGCTTTTAAATCTGCAAACTTTTATATGTTTTAGGTCATATTTATATTTTTTGCAACTTCATTTTCTATTGACAAAATTGTCAAGCTATTTAATCTTTCATTTGTCATCGTTGATCTTAAATATGTTTTAATAAGGTTCAATTTATTGAATCTACGTTCACGAGCGGTTGCGGGAATTGTTAGCAATATCCTTAAAGTTGTCCACAAATTTGGTATAATTGTATATAGGTCGTTAATTTTTATAAAATTGAGAATCTCTAAAGGACTGTTAACATTTTCAGGAATTAAGTTTTTGAAAGATATAATTTCTTTCATTAATTCAGTACCATCAGTATCAGATTTTTGTTGGTCTTTTAAAACTAAATGTAAATTCATGCAACATTTGTGTAATTCATCATTATTTAGATTCTTTTTTAAATTACACAAAAATCCCCAATTATTCAAAAAATCATTGGTTTGTTCAAAACGTTCTACCAAAGAAGACTTCATTTGATCTACTAATATGTTGATACATTTACTTTGAAATGTTCTTTCGCATCAACAACATCATCAATAGCTTCATGATCATGCTGTCTCTTTATACGGCGGATGCGTTTGTGTATAAAGATCGGTTCAGTACCTATTAATTCAGCTAGTTCTCCCGCATCTACCAAGCATTTTTCAAAACCACTAGAACGATAATTTTCAAGATATTTAGAACAAGATTGTAATAAATTAACAGCATTATTTAAATCAATTGAATTGGCCTGTAAGACTTTACTTACAAAGTTTATGTGGGACAACAGATCAAAACAAATAACTATTAATACTAGAAATGAATATTCGCATATTTGTTCTGACAACGTAAATGCTTCATGCTGTGCACCAGCATCTTTAAAATTTTCGTGTACTTGTAAAAGACAAAATTATTTAACCATTAAGGCGTATGGCAGGCGCCAGTATCACTTTGACTATTCATAATTTTGTTGATATTTGTATGTAGGGTCAGGTGGGGTAATTGTATTACCGAGGCAAATGTAATACTTCCAATTTATTATTTTGTCTGTTGTGGAACTTATTGCGCGATTTTTTGGGCATTGAGAACACGTCTTAAATTATTTTATAACCACCTGTAAAATATAGATTATCGATTATCTGTTGACAATAATAAAATAATTAGCGTTGTGAGCTTTATTTGGTATTATTAAAGAAAAAACAATTATTGCTTGCTAAAAAAATCGATGTCGTATGAAAAATGATCAATTTTAATTTATAAAATCTAAAAAAATAATGAATGTAAAAATATTTTATTTTTATATCGGCGCTCCTCAAAATTTGACGCCCCGGGCAGTCGCCTGGCTTGCCCGCCTCTTTATTCGGCACTGTTTGCCGTCAACCTCCACCCAGGTAGAACGGACGACAACGACATAATAGTAGAAGATATTAAGAACAACCCCGGTATACTACCAGTAAAATTGGGAAATATGCAAAACACAGTAGATTATTGGACTTTCGCACAGAAATTTGACTTAACCGAATTAAAACAAGAATTTTATATAATTAGAGACAATTACTACAGACTGAAACAATCAATGGACACAGCCAAATTCGAAATAGAATACGTCATAGAAATGCTTAATTACAAAAGTATAACGGAGAACATCTTAAAGAACACAGACAACAAATTCAATCGATTAATACCAACCGACCAAATCACAAGATTTATTAACGCATTAGGCAATATTATAAAAGCTATCACGGGCAATTTAGACAACCAAGATGCTGAACGATACGACAACGCAATACAACACATAACTGAAACCCAGGATGACATAAAAACCATTGTTAGAACTCAAGTATCCTTAACTCAGCCAACAATAGCAAAATTTAACGACACATTACGAAAATTAGTAAAAAACCAAGACAGTATAACAAACAGAATATTAACTCTTGAAAGTAACACACCAACCACAATCTAGAAATGCGAGATTTAATAAGATTTAACACGATATTTAATCAAATGATATCAACCCTTACTGTAATTCAACAAATTTTAGCCACATTAAAAACGCTGTAACATTTGCTAAATTAAACACATTACACACTAGCATTATAGAGCCAATTGATTTATTACATAAATTATTAGGAATTAGATCACTTATAACTAACAGTAAATTACCCTTTGAAATAACAGAATCTAACATACTTATATTTGAAAAAATTGCCATCGTAAAAGGTTATGTAAAGAATCATGAAATTATGTTTTTAATAGAAATCCCCATTGTAGAGATCAACACTTATAATTATTATCATTTATTTGCTTTCCCAATGAAAGTTACTAGCCAGTATCAAGTTATTATCCCTAAAACCAAGTTCCTTTCCCTGAATGAACTTAGGTACGGCTTCACGAATGAAAAGTGCAAAGAAGTAGCACCTAGTCAATACTTTGTCAATCGTTAACGACAACAGCTATTCAAACAGATAGCCCTTGTGAAGTACAATTGTTAAGATTCTCTAATCTCTATGAGTCACGGACAACAAATGGCTTGCTGTATTTCCACATGAAGTAATAGCAACCGCCCATTGCAACCAAGACGAAAACGGTTTAGCGTTAATTGGAAGTGAAGTAATCACCATGAAAGAAGATTGCTATTTAAAGTTAAAAAACGAAATTATTCAAGTATATCAAACCTAGCAGTGACGAAGAAATTCACAAATTTACCCGAACTACAGTTCAAGATTACAAAAACCGAAGACGACAAAATCATCAAGAAACCAATGCAACTACGAGTATTTCCAAACGCAAATAATATGAGACTAACCAATATAACTTAAAGTAGCAAATAATTCTGTTAGATTTCTAAGGAGTAACAGGTTTGCTGTAATTTTTAGGTAGCAGACTAATTGTAACGTTAGAATAAATAAATATAAGAAAAATCAGCAAACCCATATCCCGTAGCAACAAATAATATCAGTTAATTAGAAGATCGTTTCCAGAATACCAGAATAGCTGAACTTTTATATGTATGCATGTACGTATGTGTGTATATCTGTATGTGTGTACCTATGTAAATGTGTATGTATGTACGTTGTGAAACTCCACATTTGACCTGCTTACTCTTAAAATAATTTGTCCCAAGATGCTGGATATGAAAACTCTTTGTAAAGTTTGTGGAAATTGCAGGATTAACGTTCTCTTATTAAAATTGAAATGTAATCAAATAGTTTTAATTATTGCAACATATATGTACAATTGTTTTAAATATTACATCCATTAAACAAGTTATTTTTAATCAATAATTTCAAAGATAACCAATTTAGTGTAAAGAAATATAACGTTGACTACGTTATTTTATCCCTTAAATAATGAAAGACTTATTAACTGTGAATTATCAAACTGTTTACTTTCACACAACAGCTTAAAAGTTTGCCTTACAAATGACTAAGTTTACAATTGAATATAAATTTACTTGTGCACAAATACTACCATGAAAGTTACTAATAAAAGGTTTGATTTCACGTACGTGCAAAATTCATCTTACATAGCATAATTAATATTCATAATGCAAAAAGAGTACCCAAACATCACCAACCAAACAATGTTCATAGAGCATTTAAGATAGAATAAAATTACCCACCTTTCTTATAAAATGTAAAACCGTAGATTGTTGTACTTGGTACCCCCAACCAGCACAAAGGAATTTCCGTTTGGATTTATTCCGTATTTTCTAACCAAAGTTTGTTTGCATTCATTAAAATTATTTTAATTATTAAAATTTAACAATTGTATAAGTTAGCACATATTGTGGCTATAATTTAAAATACTATATTTTCCGATAATCGTTTAAAATATCATTTAAAGTTAACTTTACCACCATTGAAATACTACTTTTTGCAACCACCATTTAAAATTCCACCATTTAAAACTTTATATAATTTTGTATAATTATCACTTAAATAAATTCTTACCTATTACGTTTGTTAAATAGCTTTCCATTACTTAAAGGATTCCCAAAGTTCATTTTAAATGTTTGATTTAATTCATGATATACCTCACGCACATAGGCGAACTGGCAATAAAATCCCTATCTCCTAAATTTTTTCTGGTATTCATTCATACGATTCTAATTGTGTAACAATCAATTCACTCATTTGTATTGAAGCTTTCACAACGCTTGCGTTGTTTAGAATTTTCCAACACATAAAGAACCATGATACGCTTTTAACGACTAAAATGCATGTGCTTTAATTATTATTTTCGTCTTTATTAGTCTCATGTTGAAATAACAAGATAATGACCGATTTGAACACAACTGCCTTGCAATTTAGCGGATTGTTTGGACTTTTGCTCAGATAATATTGTTTAACTCCACATCTTGGCTGCATAATCCTTTCAATAACCCGCTAATTAGAATAGATTAAAACTTTTATCTGTGTTGTTTTGTACTTGAAATTATATTTTAAGCCTCCCCTATGAATATATTGTATCCTTAAATTAGCAAGTTCCAATATTATAACGTCTACAAATTAATGAATCCTATTGTATGATAGCGTTCTAGTGTTCTGAATAACTTCCTTAACCTACTGAAATTAATCATAACACAATATTTTGAATGATTCATACTCTTTGTGTAATATTTTATGGATTAATACTATTGATTATACACTTTGTAACTTTGAGCTTCATAAATTACTTGATTTATTTATAATGTTATAAATCTTTATTACAAATGCTATTTTCTAACTATTTATGAACTTTTACAAATAATGTTTAAAAACACAATTTAACTTATTTCAAAAAACAAATGCCGTACAGGCATTCTGTGAAAAGCGATAGCGATGTTTGTGATAAAGGCCGATACAGTAGTATAAGGAAAGTTTATTTTAAAACATAATCACACCTGAATACCACTATAACGCCCGACCCAATTGTAAACTATATCTATAATTCTCGCAATTTCTAAACCGATTTTATTTACAAATGACGTCAGACCATATCAACTACAAATGATATTCTTGTCTTATTCAAACTCCAGAAAAGAGTTTCCTTCTCGGTTTTTAAATTTCGCAATGCCGTCGCGTTCATTTGAGACATTTGTTGACAACTAATATTACTTGTATTGGTTATGTTAGATTTTCGTTGGCGTTTTTATTTCGAGTCATTAACTCTTGCGTAGTTTTTGTCCTGCATTTTGTGTTATTCTTGTTTGCATTTAAAATTGTTCTTTTCAGAACAGACTTTGGTTGTTTAACATTCGACAAACCTTCAAAACAAATTTTCATAACTGTTCGTCCTCTTACTTTAGTTTAATGAACATAACCTCTGGAAGTCTTGATTATTGGTGGCTATTATTCCGTGCCCGGTATAACATGTATATGACTAATTAATTAAGAATATATAACACATTAAAAACATTCAATTATATTAAAATATGCTCACTGGTACTATTTCTCACATAATAACATTTATTATTAAGCTAACCAACTTAGACTGCAATTTTGTCAGTATAAAATCATTATACAAGTTACCTTTTAAAAAGTAACAAACCACATTCCGTCACCAATTACTAATTAAATGCAAAATCTATATTGTACCGATAGTGTCATTGTAGTTATGAGCAATTGCTATTTTGATAGTGACAACCGCGCCAATATAAAACATCACACATATTGATAACGAAGGTCGGTTTAGAAATTGCAAAAACTATAACAACTCAAAATCTGTCTTCTACGTTTGACGATCCATTGGCCTTCGGTCGCATGCTGAAGTTTTTATAATACTGCATAAATGCATTAATGTGTCTTAGGAATTATATGTGCACACCTACCGTTCTATCAAAGAATGGCATTTATGATGTATACAGCTTTCTTCACATGTGGTTCTACAATTTAAACATTACACTCTCACTTAAACACATACCGTAATGAAGCTTAACAAGCTACGCGAAAATTTATTCATAGTGACCGTTCCGTTTCAGTAGCTAAACATCTTTAGTTGACGTTTAAAGCTAGTAGTTACCATTTAACCCAGTTTAAATATACTTGTCATAATTTCAAGAATTACTTATGTTATAATTTCAATAGGTAACTAATTTATGTAAATTGTATAAATATAATGTACAAGAATCTTAGCCCTTGCGGTCATCCCCACCTACATGCCATTATAGTTAAGTAAGTGATGAAGCTTTCTCCCCTTGGAGGTGTAAAGTCAGTCCATAGAACATATACAAATAGAAAAGTAAGCTAAATGAGTGACCTTGAGAAGTCTGTCAAAAGTTTAGTACGGATCGCACCCGTTGGATAGCACTGCTAACCAATTTTTAGAATGTATATTGTCAAAAGCTCCACTTGTAACAAAATTTTTGTTACATTTCATATCTATAAAGAAAAAACAGTTCTAACTGCTATTATTTTGCGAATCTGTCATTTAGCGTGTAATCATTAATTAATTTAATGAACTATAAAGAAGAACAACTTTTTCCGTTTATGTTATTTTTACCTATAAGGAGTATTTAACAGACTTCTATACTTTCAATATCGAGGATGCCTTGAGCGTGGTTTGTGTTGCATATATTGCGGGCGTTCTGGCGTCCACTAGAGCGTTGTTAAACATAACGCCTGCGCGAAAATGACGCGAAGGCTATGAGCATCGACAACAAAGAAGCCGCCCGGTCAATTCAAAGCAACAGCTGCAACACGTGGTGAGAAATCCTTAGTGCACAATTTGAGGAACACGCTAAGCGATGGTGTTGGATTTTGGTCGAGCATTGGGAAGTTGACTGTTTTGGAGCGTCCGAGGAGTTGCGGTTAGTGCAGGCCTGTTTTGTGTCTTTCGAAATATCAAACAGATGGGAAGTAAAGTGTCCGAGCTCATCGATTACATTCGTCAACATCGTTGCTGTAAAAACTAAATCTACCAGGTACTTATGAACCTTTTGCTGAAAATCAATTTCGTGTGCTGTTTAAGGTTAAAGCTTTAAATTACTATTTATGAAATCATGAGAAACCTTCGTTAAATAACGTAAATTTCAAATTTGTTTGCTAAATGTATTTATGCTTATATACTACGTAAAATTTATTTGGAAACATAACCTAAAATTTAATTAGTCAAATATTTTTCATTCGGAACTAGATTGCTTTATAAGAGAATTTTTTAATCTTTAGATGCTCTAAAAGTTGTTATTCAAAGTGCTTTTATGATGCACTTGTCAAGTGATAAAAACATGTATAAAGTCCACCTTTGGATGAAAGGTGTTTTCTAGCAATTTGTTGTAATTAGTAGAAGAACTAAGCTGTTTTTGACATATGTTAATCTGAGTTTATTATTTTCATACTTAAACCATATGAACTGTTTATGTAACAAGTTCCTTAGATAAAAATCTTGTAAGCCAAAACAGATCTGTTTCATGGATGTTTAAGAAACTAAACTGTATTAACTAACTTATAAATGCTAATACCTCTCTATGTAGAGAAGTATATTCAGAAACTTCTGTAACTTATTTAATGTTGATTATTTTGATTATAGAGGAACACTCTAAGAAAAGTTTTAAAGTTTATATATTGATTAATGAAATTTATTTACAAGTAATTTTTGCAACAAAAGAGATATATATTTAGATTAAACATTGAATTGATACCTTTGTCTTTTATTTCACTTATTGAAATTAACATTGATCAAATTAGACCAGAAAATTTTGAATGTGGAAAAGTTGATACAATATCAGGTAATAGAAATGGAATAAGTAATTTCCAGTAGAGTATTTTCTCATACGTAAGGTGTTATTAAGATTTTGAATTCAGGCTAATCGATCTATAAAGATCGAGATATTTTGTTGCTGTAAGACACAAACGGTGTCTTATATTTTATTTTTTGTGTGACATCTTCTTGCAGGTCCGACATCGCGGAAGCTAAAGCAGAGATTTCCAGAGGTATTATATATTGAGGTTTGTAAGTTTTTCTTGTAATCATTTATATCCTATAGGTTTCTGCGTCTTCCTGTAGGATACTTTAGTCTTGTTTATTGTCTGTATAGATGCAGTGGCGTCCATTTATTTTTTTTGTTCCCGTTAGTAGTCGAGCCCACCATATACCCACGCCCAAACTCATTGCTCACCCTTGGGGTAATTCCCAGACTAGACCGCGAATATAGTAAAGAAGAGAAAAACTTCATTTTCAAATAAAATGATATTTCATAGGCACCGGCAACGTGAGGCGTATATAAATAAAGAACATTTCACTAGCGCAACCAACGTGAGGCTCGATGGTCGTTCGTTTAAAAAGGGTTTGCTCGATTAGTAACAAGTTGTTACAACATCGTTTAACTATTGGCTTGTGGTAAACTCAAAATAGTTTGGTTAAAATTTTTTATAGTATTCATGTCGTGTCTGGAACCTCAAAGTTTATTCGATAGTCGTCTAAATGTTGTAGCAGGTATAAATTCGTATTAAAGTAAATTTTTTTCGTTATTTCAGAGTTGAACTGATTAAAAAAGGCAGCAATGATGATTTGTGAGCAGAGGAATTATTTTAGTAAGAAAGATTGGTCAGATTGGTTAAGTGTAGTAAAATTTTTTTGTCATACTAATTCACAACCCAAGACTAATTCATTATTTATTGAAAAATCTGGTGATAATCGACCATGTGTGATAGTAAAGTTGTTCGATATAGATAGTATAGGTTTATTTTATTCTGGATGTACTATATCGATAGTAGGTTCATCTTCCATTCTTATTAGTTATAATAGTTGTTGTCTTAATTTCTTGATTTAAGAAATAATGATTTAAGTATTTGGTACATTGAGTATACTGTTGAGGTATTGTTTGAAAATTTGCTCTTGTGCATCGGCACACTTTTGATTTGATTCGTTTTGGTAGCAATTTTTTATTTATATCCGCATTGCAACGCAGTATGTTAAGAGGTTTGTAAGTCTAAGCGAAATTTGTCGTAGTAGTTTGTCGGATAGCGGTATATCAGTCTAGACGGGACTCGTGGAGAGTTGGCCGCTCAGCATTACATTAGTCTAAACGAGACTCGTGGTAAGTTGGTCGCTTTAGCAATTTGGTCATCATTATTGGAGGTTAGTTATGATGTAATTTTTGTTAATTAGTCTAGGTGAGGCTCACAGAGGAGTTTGTCATGCTAGCAAGTTTATGCGTTGTGAAGCACTTTAGTTTTTCTTAACAGTTTGATTAGGAGTATAGTGTAAGAGTGTACCAAAGTATTTAGTTATTGTTATTCTCAATGGAAGGTTGAAAGCAATTTGATGTATAAATTTTATTAAGTCTAAAGTTATCATTGTTTGCGAAGCTCATAGAAAAAGTAAAGTTAATGTTGATCCCGGTTGTCTTAGTCGTGCAATTCCAGAACATCATATCGTAAATTTAATAGAGGTCTAGCTTGATAATTTAGAAAATTTGTATGTGTCGTTACGTGAGAAAATTTTGGCGTCGCCTGAGGATTACCCTCAATGGAAAGTTGAGAACGATTTTGTTTTTAAGTTTATCCCATCAAATTTGCCTATGTTGTCAAATGTAGTAGAGTGGAAATATTTAGTGCCGAAGGTTCAAAGAGAAGAAGTCATTAGATCGTGTCATGACCCCTCAGTTGCAGGACATTTTGGGTTCTCGAAGACAAATGCTAGAGTCCAAGAACATTATTATTGGCCCAAGATGAATTTAGATGTGTTGAAATTTTGTCGTGCATGTTTAGTGTGTGGTGCGCAAAAATCTTCTAATGCAGGTCCTTTAGGCTTAATGGGAAAGGAGAAAGAGGCCAAGTTTCCATTTCAGATAATTGCATTGGATCTTATGGGTCCATTCCTCGCTCAAATTAGGATTTAAATGGCTTTTGGTAGTCGGAGATTGGTTCTCGAAATACACAATTTTACATTCTTTACGCAGTGCAAAGTCACATGTTATAGAACAGTTTATGGAACAAAAGTTTTTTAGTGTTTGAGTGCCACAATTTATTATTTGCGATAATGGTTCAAATTTAGCTGGTCGAATTTTTAAGTCATTATGTAATGGGTTTGAGATTCAAAAATATGGTATAATGCTGTTTATGCGCCACAATGTAATTTTGTTGAGAGGATTAATAGGAACAGTAGGGACAGCTATTCGATCCTATCTCGAAGAACATGATACCTGGGATGCTGAGTTAGCGCAGATTCAGTTTGCTATTAATTCTGCTAAGCATGAGTCGACGGGTTATACTCCGAATTTTTAGTTTTTGGCCGACACGTCCCCATGTCCGGTAAATTTTACGGTAGTGGATTTATTCCTGAAGCTGATGTTGAAATCGTTCCTGGTAGCCGCCCATTATATGCTTCAGACCACCAAGGTATATTTAAAGTATTTGAAGACGTTCGTGCGAAGTTGCATGTAGCTTATCAAAGGTCAAGCAATCGATATAATCTAAGGAGGAGAAACATTTCTTTTGAGGTTGGCAATAAAGTGTGGAGGTCCAACAAGGTGTTGTCGAGCGCGGCTAATAAATTTGCTGCTAAACTGGCTCCAAAATTTATTTTGAGTGTAGTCAAGAAGAAGTGCTCGAATGTGGTGTACGATCTAATTAATCTAGATGGATCAAAAGCAGGCAGGTGGCATGTCAAGGATCTAAAACCCTATTCTGTCGTAGATCCAGAATATGTACCAGAGGACTGATTGGTTATCTTTAGTATTTGTGTCGTAAAGAATATAGTATAAATTTGGTTATGGGATAGAGTGGTGAAGACAAATTGAAGGCTTTTGCCAGTATATCGTTGCTGGTAGAGATTGAAAGTTTCTCAACTAGTGTTGTTTTAAATGTGCACTAATGGATTATTCAGTAAAAAAAAAAAAAAAAAAAAGGGAGTTATTCTGCCCGTGTTGTTGTTATAGCCCGAAGTGGGAGTGAGTCAAATGTTTGTTGCTTCATGTTTGTGGACGTGTTTTGATCGCGTCATGTGTTGTTGTGTCTAGAGTAAGCGAGGAAGGTAGGTGCTGTTTGTTGTCGTAGGTCGGAGTAACCTAGTTGGTGAGACCATTGTAGTATTGAGTAGTTTTGGTTCGAGATGTTTGGTGTGGCCACAGTAGAGTTGAGGATTTTTTTGAGACTGGAGTGTCCCAAAGAAAAGAGTAGCGATTGGGCTATGAATAGCTATAAGCTGAAGAAGCCAAGTATTCATTAGTAAGCTACAATGAGTAGTGGCTTGACGAGCAGTTTATTTTTGGTAGAGGCAATAATCAAATTTTGCTGAATGTATTGAGCTGGAATTTTTGAGACCAGCAAATACATAATCATTGTTGGAGCAGTATTGATATTTCTGTATATAGGTGTGAGTTTTTGTTTTGCTATTAATATTAGTAAGGTTGTCATGTCAAGGGTAGTAGTAGGAAAGTAAATCTTTTTGTTGTTATTTTGCGATAGTTCATGTCAGGCTTTTTGTTTGAATTTCAGTTTATATTTTAAGAAGTGGGTTGTTTTTTTTGGTCCCCCGTTTGGTTGCAACTCGAGTGTTAGACTACAATATTTTGACTTTTACCGATTATGACTTTTTACCGATTACGACATACCTATATTGACTCCTGACGGATGTGTGGTACGCAGAGTTACCTACACACTCATTTGGTTGCACCCCATTTTCCTCTTCTTAATCCAAGAGTTCATTCATGATTTTTTTAGTTCAGAAATCAAAGTGCAAACTTACTTTGTTCATACTTCGATTTGTTGTAATGCTTTTTTTTGTATTTATCTTTTGGTTAAGGCGATAGTTTTCGTCCATATAAAAAACTTCTCGGTTATGTATATATTAAGATATAATTAACCTCAAAGTTTTTTCTTTTTGATCGGAGGCAGTGTAACAAAATTTTGTTACATTTCATATCTATAAAGAAAAAACAGTTCTAACTGCTATTATTTTGCGAATCTGTCATTTAGCGTGTAATCATTAATTAATTTAATGAACTATAAAGAAGAACAACTTTTTCCGTTTATGTTATTTTTACCTATAAGGAGTATTTAACAGACTTCTATACTTTCAATATCGAGGATGCCTTGAGCGTGGTTTGTGTTGCATATATTGCGGGCGTTCTGGCGTCCACTAGAGCGTTGTTAAACATAACGCCTGCGCGAAAATGACGCGAAGGCTATGAGCATCGACAAATAAAGAAGCCGCCCGGTCAATTCAAAGCAACAGCTGCAACACGTGGTGAGAAATCCTTAGTGCACAATTTGAGGAACACGCTAAGCGATGGTGTTGGATTTTGGTCGAGCATTGGGAAGTTGACTGTTTTGGAGCGTCCGAGGAGTTGCGGTTAGTGCAGGCCTGTTTTGTGTCTTTCGAAATATCAAACAGATGGGAAGTAAAGTGTCCGAGCTCATCGATTACATTCGTCAACATCGTTGCTGTAAAAAACTAAATCTACCAGGTACTTATGAACCTTTTTGCTGAAAATCAATTTCGTGTGCTGTTTAAGGTTAAAGCTTTAAATTACTATTTATGAAATCATGAGAAACCTTCGTTAAATAACGTAAATTTCAAATTTGTTTGCTAAATGTATTTATGCTTATATACTACGTAAAAATTTAGTTGGAAACATAACCTAAAATTTAATTAGTCAAATATTTTTCATTCGGAACTAGATTGCTTTATAAGAGAATTTTTTTTAATCTTTAGATGCTCTAAAAGTTGTTATTCAAAGTGCTTTTATGATGCACTTGTCAAGTGATAAAAAAACATGTATAAAGTCCACCTTTGGATGAAAGGTGTTTTCTAGCAATTTGTTGTAATTAGTAGAAGAACTAAGCTGTTTTTGACATATGTTAATCTGAGTTTATTATTTTCATACTTAAACCATATGAACTGTTTATGTAACAAGTTCCTTAGATAAAAATCTTGTAAGCCAAAACAGATCTGTTTCATGGATGTTTAAGAAACTAAACTGTATTAACTAACTTATAAATGCTAATACCTCTCTATGTAGAGAAGTATATTCAGAAACTTCTGTAACTTATTTAATGTTGATTATTTTGATTATAGAGGAACACTCTAAGAAAAGTTTTAAAGTTTATATATTGATTAATGAAATTTATTTACAAGTAATTTTTGCAACAAAAGAGATATATATTTAGATTAAACATTGAATTGATACCTTTGTCTTTTATTTCACTTATTGAAATTAACATTGATCAAATTAGACCAGAAAATTTTGAATGTGGAAAAGTTGATACAATATCAGGTAATAGAAATGGAATAAGTAATTTCCAGTAGAGTATTTTCTCATACGTAAGGTGTTATTAAGATTTTGAATTCAGGCTAATCGATCTATAAAGATCGAGATATTTTGTTGCTGTAAGACACAAACGGTGTCTTATATTTTATTTTTGTGTGACATCTTCTTGCAGGTCCGACATCGCGGAAGCTAAAGCAGAGATTTCCAGAGGTATTATATATTGAGGTTTGTAAGTTTTTCTTGTAATCATTTATATCCTATAGGTTTCTGCGTCTTCCTGTAGGATACTTTAGTCTTGTTTATTGTCTGTATAGATGCAGTGGCGTCCATTTATTTTTTTTGTTCCCGTTAGTAGTCGAGCCCACCATATACCCACGCCCAAACTCATTGCTCACCCTTGGGGTAATTCCCAGACTAGACCGCGAATATAGTAAAGAAGAGAAAAACTTCATTTTCAAATAAAATGATATTTCATAGGCACCGGCAACGTGAGGCGTATATAATTAAAGAACATTTCACACTGCCATTTCCGCTTTGTTTTGTTTTGCTTTTGCGTTTACCTGTTTTATATTTGTTCCAAGTTTTTCCTATATACGTAAATTATAGTAAATTATTTGTTCGGTTATTTATAACGTAGCGCGACGATGTCCCATGTGAAAACGTGTTGTGTTTTAAACTGTACGGATAAAACAAGTAAAAGACATCGTTTTCCTTGTAAAGATCTGGACATTTACAGTAGATGGATTGTGAATATTAATAATCCGAAGCTATTTAATGTAGCCCCGGAAAAGGTGTATAATTCATATTATGTGTGTGACAGACATTTTATTGAGGAATTCAAGGTACCTGGAACTAGAAGAGGTTTACAAAAAGGTGCTATACCAACCTTACATCTGAATTGTAAGTTTTTAACTAAAATTAATATTTACTAAAGTGTATGCGCCTATTGTAGATAATGCACATATAATTGAGTTGGAAAATGAACAGATGAGTGGAAGTCTTATTCAAGTACTACGGGGTAATAGTTTTAGTTAATACGATTATTTAATTAATTATGTTGAATATAATCATTTTAGATGATGTGCATGCTATGAATCACATAGAAGACTCACCGATAAGTGGAAGCTGTATTGAAGTATTGCATGGTAATGTACTAAAGGTTAAGTAATAGAATTTTTTAAATGTATGTATGAATCTTGTAGATATTAATATGGCTGCACAAAAAATTGGGGATGATCCACAGATTACCGCCAGCGTTGTTGAAGTACTAGAGGGTAATATTTTTAATATTATACGAATCAAGCTAAACATTGTCCATTTTAGATAATGTGCATACTATGGCAACAGAAAAGGTTATGAGCAACTCTCAGATAAGTGGCAGCTACGTAGAAGGATTACAGGGTAATATACGTAGTTGATATTATCTGATAGGTATCTTAATACGATATATTGAAATGTGGTTATTATTTGATTAGGGCTGTAGTGATAATTTTTTTTTGAGAGAGAACTAATCTTATTACTCTATTCAACATTTTGATTCTTACTTTCAATTTAACTTTAAATAATTACTTACCGTACTTGACTTCATATTACTTTTGTTGGCTACAGTATAAGGCGAATTACCTACGATTAACAATTAGTTTATGGGAATTAGTGATGGGGCGTGAAGTTTAAAAATCACTGTTCATGGTGAACGTTGTTAACCTAAGAACAGAAAACAGGCTGCGAATTTATTTCTGTGATTTTCCATTGTAGCGATATTGTATACTGTGAGTCGGTCATTCAATATGTTTTAATCCCTACACATTTGTAATGCATTTTACTGTTCATGTTTTAAAGTAAACGGAGTGACTGATTAATTGATTAACATAATATACAATAAAACATACACTCATTAACTATTATTAACTGATGAAAAATGTCTGGAAATTGTTGACATGTAATATAATATTGTGTATATTTATTTCAAATTAAAAACCTATTCTGTTTTTACTTGTTGACGTGTACAACACTATTATTAAGAAAAATATTGTTGAAAATTTATTTTTAATCGTTTAATGAGTACTTTACCAGCCAATGCAATAAAAAAACTTGAAAATCAAAACAGTTTCAGCAAAGGCTGTCGAAACTGTATAATCGTGAATCGTGAAAATTAGTAGAAGTTTGGATAATGTTGTAACTTTTATAAAGTATATTATTATAATATGTACATGAACTCATTCATTACATGACATTGACATTTCTATTCTTTTTAATTCTAAACCTACTACTTTATAAAATCTATAAGAATACTACAATCTCCCACGCTAATTCAATTTTCATATTTAATAAGTTGTAAACTAAGTTTTTTCTTAAGTCTGAACCATAACTTGTACATAGTCCCTTAAATATGCTGGGGGTCTACGTATCCTCACTAGTCTTTCTAGGATATTTGGAATTCTTCTCCTCCTAATTCAGCAGGTTGATCAGGTATGGTTATTCTGTGCTGCATCGGTGAACGAGAAGGTAATGAAACGGGCACATCAGAACATCCCAACTGTGGTGTATTGAAGGTAACCGTTTTGTGCGGTTTTGCAACCTCACAGCGGCGTAATTGATCTATGTGATGCTTAATAATATAGCCATCATCTAGTTTAATAGTATAGTGTAATTTACCAAGTTTTTTCGTCACAATTCCAAATTTCCAAGTTTGCTTGCTGTTTACATAAGTCCTGGATTGAACCCTTTCTCCTATGCTGTACGAACGTAGTGAAGATTTAGGTTCCGCCAAGTGTGGAGCTTCCTTCCTTGGCTTTAATAAATCTAACTTTGTCCTAATTTGACGTCCTAAATACCGTTCAGCTGGTGTTGTGTTATCCTTTAGTGGTGTTGCTCGGAATCGGAATAATATTTCACGAATTCTGAATGGCAAGGTTAAACCAACTTCACTCATTGCGTCTAGCTTTGATTTGAGAGTTTGGACTTAACGTTCCGCTTGTCCATTAGTTTGTGGATATCTGGGTGCAATCAATCGCCGTGCAATGCCATATTTTTCACAAAACTCAATAAATTCAGAACTTGTGAAAATACTGGCATTATCAGACACAAACATTTCCGGTAAACCATGTATGCTAAAGATATCTTGTAAGAATAGAATCGTTGATTTTGACTTGGGTGCTGACGTTGTTAGCCGGACCTCAGGCCACTTTGATTTAGCATCGACCAAAATAAATATATAATAACCTTCCTTTGGTCCAGCATAATCAATATGCACTCTTTGGAAATTTGATTCTGGCTCTTCCCAATGGTGTAGAGGCGCTGGTGCTGCATTCTGGGCTGTAGAAGCACATCCTTGGCAAGACTTCACAAATAGCTCTATATCCTTGTCTATATTTTTCCAATAACATTACCTACGAGCTAGGTTCTTCATTTTCGACGTTTTGATGTGAGTTGCATGTAATTCACATAATAAATCTGGTTGCAGGGTTTTGGGAATAACCACCCGATTTCCCCTAAATATAACACCATCTTGTAGAGTATAACTTGGATTATTCTGAACACCCCTTGATAATTCATTATATAGACATAATAATTCAGGGTCTATCTTAGTAGCAACTGCTATGGTTTTCGCAGATATGGTTGCTGATGATATGTGATTGATGGTTTGATGAAGTAGTATATCATCCTCATTAAGCTCTGGTAATTTTGCCGAAAGGGGGCTCTAGATAAGTAATCAACATGAATGTTTTGATCCGCCTTTTTATGACTTATGTGGTAGTTGAATCCGCTTAATATTGTAGCATACCGAAGAAGGCATGATGCAGACATAATGGGTAATTTTGAATCTTGATGGAAAATGTGAGTTAAAGGGCGATTATCGGTGATTAAAATAAATTGACGCCCGTATAAATAGATATAGAACTTATTGACTGCATATATGATAGCTAGAGCCTCTCGGTCAAGTTGACTATAATTTTGCTCTGCCGTTGTCAAAGACCTAGATACAAAAGCTATAGGTCTATCTTCTCCATTAATTGTGTGTGATATATTGCCCCTATCCCTGTGGGACTTGCATCACATGCCACTACCACTGGTAAGTCCGGATTGAAAGGAGTTAATACACGATCACTGGCTATTTCTTTTTTTGGTCGTTGAATTGCTCGTTCGCAAGCGGCTGACCATTGAAATTGATAGTTCTTCCTAATAAGTAAGCGAAGTGGATATGTTAATGTACTAGGTTATCATAAAGTAAGGGATATATTTTAAATCATTACAACTTTTAATAAATTAAGTTAGTAACATAAAATAAACGAAATCTAGTTGCTTAATGAATGGGATTTTACCGTATCTATGAGAAACAAAATCGTTGTCATAACAATTGTTGACACTAGTGTCAAAACGAAATTATTCAATTTGAAGTTTTATTTTGAAATTAAAACTCAAGTAAACGTTGAGTTCAAACGACTCAACTGTAATAACATGGATTTACAAACAAGAATTGGTTTAGTTCAGTGCTATTATAAATCCGGCAGAAATTACACCGCTGGATTACGAAGATTTCGCACGAGAATGGGTTTGAGAGCGGGACCCTGTCAAATGAAAGCGTACCGCAATTTGATACAAAAATTTGAAAGAACAGGGTCTGTAACTGACTTACCAAAATCAGGAAGACCAATAATTAGTGATGTCCAAGTTGCAGAGGTTCTTCATGAAAATCAAGACCTAGCCAGAAGCAATTCACTCGCAATCAGCAGTGCCAATGGGATATCCAAGCGATTGCAAATGCCGTATACCACGGTTTGGAAAATTTTACGCAAAATTCTAAACATGTATCCATATAAACTGAAAATGCTGTTTGAATTAAAGGACGCAGATTTGGCTACTAGGTACGATTTTTCTTTGCGAGTAATGGCTCAGATGGAAATTGAATCCGAATGGTTATCCCGTATTTTATGGACAGATGAGGCACATTTTACTCTGAATGGTGGAGTCAATACTCAAAACTGTAGAATCTAGTCTGCAGAAAATCCGCAACAAATCGTTCAAAAAGGTCTTCATGACAAGAAAGTCACCGTTTGGTGCGGTTTTACTGCTGATTTTATTATTGGTCCGTATTTCTACGAGGAAATGCAGAATGGACAAGCCGTATCTGTAACTGTAAATGGTGAACGATACTTGCAAATGTTACAAAATTATGTTATTCCACAGCTGTAAAACGATCACTACGGAATTGAAAACATCATTTTTATGCAGGATGGAGCACCCCCGCACATTTTTCGACCAGTCAAAGAATTGTTAACCAACGTTTTTCAAGATCGCGTGTTAAGCAGACATTTCGTAAATTCATGGCCACCAAGATCACCTGATCTAAACCCAGCGGATTACTGGCTGTGGGGTTATTTAAAAGTTTAGTGTTTAGAAGACGACCAACTACGCTACAAGAATTAAAAGACAGTATTACGGAGCAAATTGGTACAATTCAACCAGAAATGTTACGAAATGCTGTGTACAATTTGGAGGTAAGGATGGTGATCTTACAACAACAAAATGGAGGTCATATTGAGCAATTGCCTTAACCTGTTTTGGGCATACTAAATCCCATTTCATAAGCAATTAGATTTCATTTATTTCTTGTTATTAACTTAATTTGTTAAAAGTTATCATAATTTAAAATATATCCCTTACTTTATGATAACCTGATAGATAAATTTGGAATGAACTTTGAATAGTAAGTAATCATTCCTAAAAAACGTTTAACTTCTTCTGCATTGCGAGGACTATTAGTCTGCATAATTGCTTTTACCTTATCAGGATTCATTTTACTTTATTGTATTTGACTATATATCCCAAATAAGAAATTGATGTTTTGAAAAATTGACACTTTTCTCGATTGATATGTAAATCGTATTCACGTAGACGGTCCAAGCATTTAAATAAGTTTTCTTTACAAGTGGTCATATCAATTCCATATATAACCACATTATCGAAATATGAAGTGACACCGTTCAAATTTGCCAAAATTTTATCTAAAATTCTATGAAATTCAGCGGGAGCTGTTTTATTCCAAAAGAAAGTCTTTTACGGCATAAGTGCCTCGGTGTGTTGACATTGTCTGTACGACTTGACTATCACTGTCTACTGGCACATGCAAATACGCTTTATAAAAGTCTAAGGTACAATAGTATTTTGCATTACGTAATTTACTTATGATTTCATCGATCCGAGGAATTGGATAATGTGCATCCTGAAGTTGTTTATTTACTGCTACCTTGTAATCAACACAGAGCCGTACTTGGTTGTCAGGCTTTGGGATGGGAACTGACGGTGAACCCCAATCAGACTGGTCTACCTTACAGATTATCCCATCAGTTATGAGAGCATCCAATTCTCTTTCAATAGATTCTCGAAGAGCAAAAGGCACATCACGAGCCTTGATAAATGTTGGTTTTGCATCTTTACGGAGCTTTAACGAACAGGTAAAATGAGGAATGCGTCCAACACGTTTTCGAAAATATCGGCGTATTCTTCAAAAATTGATTCAATTGATGGGTTGGATGTTGATGTTGAAACTTGTGTAACATTAACTTTTGTACTGTCAAGTTCCTTTAAGTCAATGTTTAAATGACGAATCCAAACTCGTCCTAATATCGGAGATAGATTGTCTGGTACAATAAACAATAATTCTCTTGATGTGTTCCCATTATAACCAACATCCAAAATAACATACCCTTTGGATGAAACACACCATGGCTATAAGAACGGAATTGTATTTCCGTATTCTTTATTACAGTGTCGATCTTTAGTTTTCGGAATTGATCTTCGGGCAGCAAGGTAAAACTTGAACCTGAATCAACCTCAAATTCTTGTTGCTTCCCATTTAAATAAACTGATAACATATATTTTGATGTATCTTTGACATACTCCGTAGGAATCGAAAAAAATGTTATAAATTTTATTATATCCAACAAGATCGTCTAGAAAGTTTGTAGATTCTGTATCTTCTCCCACTTGTGTGAGAGCTTTGACCTTAGGACTTGATTGTTTCTGCAACAGGTATGATATACAAACTCTTTGTACGTGCCCCTCTCGATTACAATGAAAACAATACAGCTTTCCGCTAGGAATCTGACAATCATTTGCTAAATGGCTGTCTTTTCCACATTTTAAACAATTTTTATCAATTCCTAAGACTTTAAAATCAATTCGTTTACGAGATTTTGATCGATGACGTTGTGGAAATGACTTTCTATTTTGACTGCTTTTTGCCCCTCTAGATGAGGAACGCGATATTCGGTTAACTGTATTAGAACCTGTTGCCAAATTCGACATTGACTGAGAAATCTCATTGTTGTTTAGTTTTGATGCTTCTAAGGCTAAGGCAATATCGACAATTTTTTCAAAATTTGCCTCTATTGATTGTAGCAACTTCTCTCTAAATTGAGTATTTCTGATACCCCTAATAAATTGAGCTCGTAGAAAAATGTTGCTAACACTCCTTTTACAATCACATTCGAATTTGCATGTTGACGAAAACTTTCGAAATTCGGCTACGTAAGTTGGAATATTTTCATTCTCCTGCTGTATTCGTGATAAGTAGTGGTATGTGTGTGACTACTACGCCCAAGGTCCTGGGTTCGAATCCCGACACGGTCCGCTTGAAAAATGTTAGGCGAGCATTTTTCACAAAAATACACCCTCGTTCGGATGAGAGGTAAAATGGAGGTCCCGTGTGTGAGTGTTGTCACGCACGTTAAAGATCCCTACCTTGCTTGGAACAGCAAGGGTTCGGCAAAATTCCAAATTTTCCAGGTAAAAAAAACTCGCTTCCTGGCCAATGTAGTACCTTCGGGTGGAGCATTGGAAAATCAAATGTAATGTATTCGTGATAAGAATCGATGCTGTTGAACTATAACATTTGGAACAGGACACAAATGATTTTCCAATAATTCTACAAGTTCGATATATGTCTTAGTAGATGGATCATTTGGAGTAGTTAAGGCACACATGATATTATATGTCTCACAACCAATATTATGAATTAGTTCCTTTACGCATTTGTCTGGATTTTCTGCAATACCTTTTAATTCAAACCAATTTTCCAACCGCTTTCTATATTGACTAAATGATTCTTTTGTAACGTCAAAAGCTTGAAAATTTGATACATTATTTACTGGGGTTGATTTTGTTAAAGCTAGTCCTTTGAGAATCTCTGCTTGTTGATCTTGAAGTTTTGCATTTTGATCTGCTGGATTTTGAATAATTGATGTAAGTGCTTGTAATACTTGTTGGAGTTCAGACATATTTTATTTATGTTTCCTTTAATCCTCGTCGCCAATTTGTTGTAACTTTTATAAAGTATATTATTATAATATGTACATGAACTCATTCATTACATGACATTGACATTTCTATTCTTTTTAATTCTAAACCTACTACTTTATAAAACCTATAAGAATACTACAGATAATATACATCATTTAGCAAATATCATACAAAGACCAAACATCTTCAACCATAGAAGCATATAATTTTTGTTATCAAAGAGTAGTTTGTGCTGTGTATTATTATTCTTAATTACGAATTAATTATTTAAGCATTTTAGATAATAATATTAAATCTTTTAGGTAATAGAAGAAATGAAATATTAAGGGCCGTTAAAGTTACGCGTCAGAAACACCTGAGTCGAAAGTGCAAGGTTTTGTACAAACTGGCAGTCGATTGGAGTAAGCAAAAAAGCAAACCTTAATAAGAAACTCTCGAATTTTCAGCAACGATTAGAAAATGCCACCCAAGCAATCAAATCTGCTCCATTTAGGTATTTAACAAGACATATTAATCAAACAACTGTTAACTTTGTGATATCGCAAATCAGACTGCAAAAACAAAAACCAAGGGCCAGACGGTTTACTCTAGACGAAAAGATTTTAGCTTTGACTATATTAAAAGCTAGTGGCAGAGGATACCGTTTACTGTCTAAAATCTTTGTTTTGCCATCGAGACGCACTTTAACAAATTTATTGAATCGGCTGCCATTTAGACCCGGCATTAACAAGCGTATGTTTCAATGTTTAGAAAATGCTGTTCTGAACATGAAACCTGCAGATAAATTTTGCTCTCTAATATTTGATGAAATGGCAATCACACCGATGGTGCACTATAATAGAAAGCACGACTGTATAGATGGCATCGAGGACACTGGCAAAAAGAGGAAACCTTTTCTAGCAGATCATGCTAATGTTTTTATGCTTAAAGGTATACATCGTCAATGGAAGCAACCCGTTGCGTTTACATTTACAAGTGGCCCAATAAAATCAATTTGTTTGAAACAAATGATCAAAGAGTGCATTTGTCAATGCCAGACAATTGGCTTAAATGTAATCGCAACTGTATGTGATCAGGAAGTGCAAATCAGGCTGCAATTAATGCCCTATGCAATGAAACGGCACAACATTACATTAAAAGGGTCTACAGAAAACTATACCAGGTTTCGAAGTGAATGGAACTGAAATTGTACCAATTTATGACGTACCTCATTTAATAAAAGGTATACGGAACAATTTATTAATCAAAGATCTTCATTTTACGTGCAATGGGGTTAAGAAAGTTGCAAAGTGGAAACACATTGAGCAATTTTATTTATTAGACACTTCTGAAGAAACAAGAATATGTACGAAACTTTCAGATGCCCATATATTTCCAGCCAAAATGAATAAAATGAGGGTCTCATATTGCACCCAGGTATTTAGCTATCAAGTTGGTTCAATGATGAAACGAATTTCAAAATGGGGTATGTATTGAGGTTGTTCTAATATTTGATTAAATTTTATTTTTAAATGTAATTACAGATATTATGGGTGACTACAAATTGGACAAGGAAGCAGAACATACTGCAGATTTCATTTTGTACATGGATAACTTGTTTGATAGTTTGAATGGAAATAATCCCATTGCTCCACGTAGTAAACCATTAAAAGGTGGGGTTACACATACTTCAGGTCATGATGTGTTTTGGCGAAATGCAATTGCTGTCATCAATACAATGAGATTCTTCAGCAAGAAGAAAAATGAATTAGTATGTGTCCCTTCTTTGACGAATTTAAAGACTACACTTCGAGGTTTCTTGCGTATAAGGGAAATTCTTTTGCAAAGTAAGTTTTCATTTATACTACCGAGGAGTTTGAACCAAGATTCAATTGAAAACTTTTTTGGTTGTATTCGGAGTCATGGTGCCAGGAACATATCTCCTGATGTGTCCAATTTTTTAACATCATTTAAAGCTTTAGTAATAAACAATTTTTTATCTACTCGTTCACCTGGATTTAATTGTGAGGACGATGATTCGTGTGGTGCTCTAGACAATTTACGTTGTTTTGTTACTGGCGAGGAATTGGCTGGTGTACAATATTTAGGTAATGCAAATGAAGCACCTATAAGTATTGGTAATATTATACATAAGAAAACCTCGAGAGTTGCCAAATGTGTAATGTATTATATAGCGGGTTATGTTGCCAAGAAGCTTATTTTGTATACTAAAAGTTGTGAAACTTGTAAATCAATCTATTATCAAACAATTATTCCTATATAATGACTTTGTTACTGCTAGGCAGTTTCAAGGTTCAGAATTAACTCAACCTGGGCATTTTGTATTTTATATAGTTAGTAGAGTGTTACCTCAACTTTTTTATTTAATTCCTAGGTTATGTAGCACGATTAATTTAATATACATTTTACAGGCGCGTATTTTAAATGACTTAAATATTGGTCAGTCGTTGGATTGCCCTAAGCATAAAGGATTAGATGCACGCATTGTACAAATTATAGTAAAATGTGCTATCTATTCTTGGACAAAACGAACAAATTTAATTGCCAAGGGTAAAGATGTCAAGTTCACAAAATTTATGGCATCCGAACCAGACGTCAATTTAATAGACCCCGTGAAATTATCTGCGCATAAGAAGTTTTTAAAAAAAAGTACGTAGAAAGAAAGTGGTTGTTTAGCAGTAGACAAATCCTTTCCATCAGGGGTTCAATATTGAACCTACTCTCAGTTTCATATTAAATGAGCTGTTTAGATTTTTGGTCAAAAATAAGAATTACTAATAGTATATTATTTTATACGGAGGAGAAGTGTAACTTTTCATGGGGAACCTCTATTTACCTGCCGAACGATAGTGAGGCGGGTAACAAAGGCGAGCTATGAAAAGTCACTTCTCCTCCACATAAAATATACTATTTTATTTTCAAACATACTGCAAAATGTACAAACATTAGTAATTTTTATTTATTTTTACGGGTATGAATTTTCGGTATTTGATTAATCAAAAATTGCCTACAATTGTTTGTCTTTTTGACACAATTACTACGTGGTATGTTGTTAAATATGAAATCATTCATTGTACCAAAATTGTATAAGCTGCAAATGAAGTCACTCGTAAAAACTGTACATTTAATATTACACTGAAAAGAGGAATGACGTTTGATGGTTAGTTATCGTTGTATATTGTAGTTTCGTGGAACTTACTTGATTTGTCGTCATGACTACACTTTTACCTCCATGGATGGTAAAGGAAAAGTAAAACTGTCACCGGCGTAGAAGTGACATTTCTCCATAGCCAACGCAATTAAATAATGACCTAATTTTTTAACGTTTGAAGATAAACATTTTACAGTTAATCTTTGTTAAACATTCTTGTATAGTTATTATTTTTTGTCGTTGAGCCGTGAGCTGTTAAATAATGCTAATTTTTAAAATTTTGAAATAACATTTGCTACAACTATTGTGTGCGTTAAATTTAGGTTCTTTGTTATTTTTATTATCCTTAAACATGAAGAGTGAAACCAGAGAAACCATACTGCTTTTTTATCCATTTATAATATATTCATTATATGTGTGTTTACTCATAGGAATATCCATTATTCACTAGAGAATTTATTTAAACACTATGCTTTTAAAGTACTTCAGTAAAACTGAGTATATACAGTGTGTACAGTATAAAATGCAGTACACGAGGATCTTGGAAACTGTAGGAGATACGATCTTGGTTAAATGGGACAAAAGTTGCATAATCATGAGGGTATCTCGGATAGGTTTTCAAATTTCAAAATTTATCATAGGTTACTAGATAGAGGCAAAAAACACAATTGACGATTTCTTTATTTGCTCGTAGTTAGTCTACTAATTGAAATAGAATGTTCAAATTTGGTACATCATGGTAATTCCCCATTGCGCTTCACATTTTCAACTTAGATTTTGTCTAGGGCATCTAGATTTTGCGTGACGATGTTCAACTTTTTATTTTTAAATAGCCGCCATATTGGATTTTTACATTTTTGAAATGCTGACAAAAAACTCTTTCCAAAGAGGTATAACATGGCTATGTTTGATTGAATCAAAACACTAAAAATCACATAATTATGTTTTGGTCGTAGTAGGCTTTAATTTCCATTATGACAAAGAGAAACAATTGCTCTAAAATTTTTAAACTCAATTTTCAGTGGTAATAAAACAGTAAAAACGTAGAAAATTGAAAATAAATCTGTATTAATCAGAACTTACATAACTATGCATTAACAAAGAATAAATACAAACTAGCATCTATTCAATACAAAATATTATTTAAGCTGTTGTTAGTTGTCATTCATGTTCAGACAATTGCAAATTAACAATCAAGGAAAAAAAATATAACAATAGTCAGCCACATGAATTCATTATTTATTTTAAATGTTCAAATAACCCCCCATTTTGTTGAACACACAACCGACACCTTTTATAAACATCTTTACAAGATCGTCTTATCATAGTTGGAGTTATTTTATTTACGGCCTCTTGGACTGCTTGTTGTAATTGGCCTACATTATCATACGTTTCTGAGTACACACGACTTTTTAAATGGCCCCATATAAAGAAATCTAGAGGAGTTAAATCCGGTGATCTCGCCGGCCACTTCATTGGTCCTCAATTTCCAATCCAGTTTTCATTATACTCAGAATTAAAAAAATTTCTAATAATCAGAGCATTGTGGGGTGGAGCACCATCATTTTGAAAAATCATATTTTGCAAAGTAGCAAGTGGAAGCTCCATTAGTCTATCTGCCACATTTCCCTACAATAAATCTAAGTATCTCGCAGAGTTTAAATTTGCATCATAAAAAAACGGACCTATAATGTACCTTCCAATAATACCAATCCAGACGTTGAATCCACATTTAACTTGATGTCTAACTTGGCGGTTCAAATGTGGATTTTCATCTGACCAAAAATTGTATTTTTGCGGTTGAACATACCACAATTCGTAAATCGACTTTCGTCAGACCACAAAATTGTATATGCAAAATTTGAATTTTCGTTGCACTTTCTGATGTACCAAGCACAAAACTCCATTCTTTGAATTTGATCTTCAGTATGCAATCCCTGACATGGTCGTTCATGATATGGATGGTACTTGAAACGTTTTAAAATAGCTCTTGCCGTAGAATGAGCAACACCTGTTATATTCTGAATTTGTTTAAGAGAAGTACGAGGATTTTCGACAACTGTTTGTAAAAAGTTGTTTTCATTATCTTTTTTAATTTGCCTATTTCTCTTAGACAAGCCAAAACTACCATAATTTATTAAATTATTTTGTAATCTCCGAAACATACATCTGTTTGGTTGATGTTTTTCTGGGTATTTATTTAAATACAATTCAGCGGCTTTAACATCATTCCTTCCAGAAAGAATAAAACATTCTAACATTTGATATTTATCACGGTTAGTAAAGCGATCCATTTCAAGCACAAATGCTTTGCTTAAATTTCTATGTAAATTAATTAACTGTTTTTTTAAACTGCACTACTTGAAACATAAAATAATGGACAAACTTTAACGTTTCTCAGATGTTGAGCAATTGTTTCTCTTTGTCATAATGGAAATTAAAGCCTACTACGACAAAACATAATTATGTGATTTTTAGTGTTTTGATTCAATCAAACATAGCCATGTTATACCTCTTTGGAAATGGTTTTTTGTCAGCATTTCAAAAATGTAAAAATCCAATATGGCGGCTATTTAAAAATAAAAAGTTGAACATGGTCACGCAAAATCTAGATGCCCTAGACAAAATCTAAGTTGAAAATGTGAAGCGCAATGGGAATAACCCTGATGTACCAAATTTGAACATTCTATTTCAATTAGTAGACTAACTACGAGCAAATAAAGAAATCGTCAATTTTGTGTTTTTGCCTCTATCTAGTAACCTATGAAAAATTTTGAAATTTGAAAACCGATCTGAGATACCCTCATAATTATGCAACTTTTGTCCCATTTAACCAAGATCGTATCTCCTACAGTTTCCAAGATCCCCATGTACTGCATTTTATACTGTACACACTGTATAGTGAAAATAAGATGGCTTGTGCTCCCTTAGATTAAGGGAAGCAGCAAAAACTGCAAGCTTGAACTTTATACTGAAAAATCGAAAAATAACATTTGTTTTAATAACACTTCCTTAATATTATTTAACAATTTAAACCTGTAATAACTTGAGTTAAAATGGCATGTGTCGTAAACTTAGACCTTATGAATAATAGCCATCATTATAGGCTCGTTGAATAATATAGTATTTTCTATTACAGAAATAGCTCTTGTCTTGGGTATTATTTGCAATGACAACAGTCGAGTTATCGTATAAAACAAACAAATAAACCAACAGATGTCAACTAAATAATACCCTTATGTGAAAGCATTTAAAATCTTTAACTTAATAACTAATTATAGTCAAGGTGAATTACAGTTGATGCCTTAAAATATAGTGGAAGCTTTAAATGCAACTACTTGAAATTTATTACCAGAAACTTAAAAAGATAATATGAGATTGCCTACTAAATTTTTTATGGATTTGCAAAAATATCTAGACAATTGTAGTACTATTGAATAACTCCATTTCGAATGGACCTGCACCTTGCCAAAGTTCTAAATTACTAGAACAGGTGAAATGGCTTGCGTGTTTTAATGAGCTAAAGAGCCAAACTACACGTCCAACCAAAGTAGTAGGGTTGTTAGTGAGGAACCAGACTAAGACAGATCCCCGAAAGAGGGCAGCGGCTCTTTCGGTGTACAATACACTAATTGTGTAGCCAGCACAAAATCTTGAGCCACCGATATTAGTACCATGAGGATCTGCATGGAATTAATACTTTTTATATAACTTATAAATCATAAGTAAATAAAAGTGTTCCGAATCTCCCCATAAACATTAAATTTAATAAAACCATAAATAATTGCTCGCTTCATGTTTCAGGCTCATACAAGGCCTATCCTCAGGCGGTACAAATCAAGCATAGTCCAAATCGTAAAACATTAAAAAGCATGGTCACTAAATAAAATTGTGAGGTTGGTGACCATGCTTTTTAATGTTTTATGATTTGAACTATGCTTGATTTGTACCGTCTGAGGATGGGCTTAGTATGAGCCTGAAACATGTAACGAACAATTATTTATGGTTTTATTAAATTTAATCTTTATGGGAGATTCGGCACTTATTTATTAACACTCAACCCATTTTGAGATTTATCTTCAAATTATTATAATGGGTTCATAAATGATAGTCAACTGAGTATATCACTGCAATCCACTTATTGCTTGTAAGTCATACTATGCTGGTACAACAGTAGGGGGTCTAATTTAGACCAAACCATACAGTGGTACTAGTCATAATTTAAGTAATCTTTTTGTCTATGCAACAACAAACTCAAACTGAATATCAAGAAATGTAAATATGCGTTATTAGGAAAAAGCATAAATTACACGAACCATTTAGTAATAACTATGCCTTTAATAATTGATAAAGTTAATATTAAGAAAGTATTACAATTTACAGTTTAAGTATTTAGGTTAATTTATTGATCAATATTTAGATTTCAAAACTAATTGTGATTGTATTATTAAAATATTGCAAACAAGGCTTGATTTGTATACCGAAGATCAAATTTGTTTACAGTATTTTCTAGTTGCTTTGTTTATAAGACATTAATTGCACTGCATTTTAAATACTGTTGTATCCTAGTGCATGATCTAAACAAACTTGATATGCAATGACTGCAGTAAGTACTTATCATTTACAATGTTGGATACATTATACTTCATTTGTCCCATGATAGGTGTCCGACTTGGTAAAAATTAAATTCGAGAATAATGTAATCAGGATATATGCAACCGAATCTATTTCCAACTTAACAAAACATTTTATGTAGTACCTTAACATGACAAAGGTTACCATCATGCCCAGGATCAACACTCGACCTTAATGATTAGTAGTAGTAGTAGTAGTAAATGCTAATCTCTGTCTGGGTAGCTTCGATAAGCTCCATATCACATTTAAGACAGAGTGATAGCATTCCTACACGTTGCAATTTATCTTTGCTTAAATGGGTTGATTTAGAGTTGTTGCTGTCCTTGACATTAGGCGGCTCCGTGGCGTAGTGGTATGTGTGTGACTACTACGCCCAAGGTCCCGGGTTCGAATCCCGACACGGTCCGCTTGAAAAATGTTAGGCGAGCATTTTTCGCAAAAATACACCCTCGTTCGGATGAGAGGTAAAATGGAGGTCCCGTGTGTGAGTGTTGTCACGCACGTTAAAGATCCCTACCTTGCTTGGAACAGCAAGGATTCGGCAAAATTCAAAATTTTCCAGGTAAAAAAAAAAACTCGCTTCCTGGCCAATGTAGTACCTTCGAGTGGAGCATTGGAAAATCACATGTAATGTCCTTGACATTCATCATTTCTAACATACATTACTTGTGAGATTTTACATTTACATTTGCTGATCAGTTACATAAACATAGTTTTCCTCGATGCCAAATTTGGATTATCCTCTCCTATACAGACCATCAGTGACTGCATTTTTATTGACTCATGTTTATAGGTTTAGCATTTACACTTGGTTGTAGCAAGTAATGATAGACACTTTGATGTGCTTACTGTGTTGTATTGACTTTTTGGGCCTGCAAATAGAGCAACTGCACCGTTTATTGCGTGGCCACACCAGTTTTTTAGAACATGTGGTTAATAAATAATTACCCAAAACTTAAATTGGGTGTTCAAACTTTTTGGCAACATGCAAATGTAATTTTTGATGTAGGTTCGTTAATATGGAATACAGAATTGTAATTGAAATTGGAGAGATAACGAAGTTTTAGGAAGTATAGAAATCTGGTACCCATTTTGGGACAGAAGAAGTATCTTAAATATTATGCAGTCATCTTTAATGTACTAAAACTATTATTTAAGATTAAAAATAATATTGTCGGTTATTATGTACTAATTTGCATTTGGTATGTTGTAAATGTGCATAACATATTGCACACAGGTAAAAATGATTTTATGATTGTACTAAATACATAAGGTAGAATTTCTAATAATTGTTAATAATAATTAATAATTATGAGGTTTACTTCATATGTGATTGTGATTGTTATTTGTTATTTCCAATAATAAAATTATTTAATATAATGGATTCTTTTAGTACACATAGCATCTCCTCCTACAAATGGAATACATATTTAAAATTAAAATTCCAGTTAACAATAAGATTGTTCTTTTCAAAATCCTCAATTTAATGTTGCTGCTATCCCATGAATACTGTGAAAATGCATGGATATTATAAATACAAGTTTATACACAAGTTAAATTCACCCAACATTGGTTTACTTTTAAACAATTTTACTTAACATGTTCTTTGCTTATTTTATAATCAGCAAGATGTATTAAGTATAATTTACTAAGCAAACCAATGTATTTGGTTGAATTTAATTTAATAACTATATTTGAATAAGGTAGAGCTATTATTTAAACTTCCCGCCTACAATAGTTTGGATCGCACCCGCTGCAAGCAGCACAATTAGTTTGTTTCTCTCTTTGCCTAGCTTTCTTTTCTATTTATGTATGTTCTTTGAGTCAGTCCGGTTCTAAAATTTGCGATGAAAAGGTTTATGCAAGCTAAAATTAATATTCAATCAGTTATTATTAGAACTTCTTAAAAAATATGTATTGTTTTACTTTAAACAATAAAAACCAAGGTTTTTTGTTTCGTATTTTTCAGTGCTAAAACAATAATTTTATAAACAATTAATTAAAAATCTAGAAAGTTTCGCGCTCATTTCTACTAAAGTGTAAACATACCAACTTGCAAACCCTAAACGAACTTGTTTTTATGAAACGAAGAGCGCATCGTTTAATAAGTCATCTCTAGCTGATGCATCGTTCAACTTGGAATGCTAATTGTTTAGAAGCCTAAGGATACTCAGGTCAATTCCCTATTTATTTTTGTACACAATAACAAGTTTCTATACGTACCGGATCTACCCTACCATCCATTCATTTGCTGTTCCAAGCACTTATTAATAACCCATTTCCACTTTCATTTATAATGTAAACAAGATTAACTTATGCACTAACTATTTCTTATTTTTGATTACCTTTACTGCAATCGCTTATGATTAAATAGATTAAATTGATTGATTACTTGGAGCTTGATCTCTAATTCTAATAAGGATTTTATCAGAACAAACCTTAGCGTATCTAATTTCAAATTGGGTTTATCCCTGGGTATGTTAGAAAAGGAAAACAAGTCACATACATTTGTCAGGATACTTATCTGGTCAGCCCTCGGAAGCGAATTGACACAGTATCGCCGCGGTAGTCAGCAACAACCATGCTACTACCGTAATTGCAACGGCGGTCAACATGTAAGAGCAGTTGATCTACATCAAGGATTAATCGGGTTACGCAACAAGCAATTTAGCCTTCAGCTAAGAACTAAAACACAAGAAAATATTACTAATATTAAGAACTCAATAGCGCTTACCGATATACGTCAAATCTACACATTTGATAGAAGAGAAACGTGCATCGCTCTTGGAGTAATAGAACGAGTACTTTTTACAAGTGCATCAATGCACCAGCTGCAGAATCAAAGTTCTAAAAGGCGTTCAAAATAACACGAACTCGAAAAACAAATGTCCGCGTTATCGAAACGCGATTGAAACTGGAAAACACGGTTTTACCGGAGAATAGTTGGATATATTATTTTGACGAATCTCTAGATGGAAAACCCACTAGAACGCAATTATACGTTATCGGAAGGTATAACGTGCTCACCGATACCTAACAGGATCTTGACTAATTAATTGTAGCCTAAACTTGTCGTTTTAGAACAACTAGATTTACGTTGATAAATTCTGAGAAAGAATATTTATTATGAATTATGCGGAAGGGTTTAACAATAGACATGGAATTTATACGAACGGATAATGAATTAACAAGAGATTTGAGTTGAAAATTATGGTAACGCGAGCTTATCTGAACAGGTATAATATATCGGGTATTGTTGAAGAATTTAATACTAGAAAAGGAATTTAGGTAAATGAAATAACGAATTATTGCCGAAAATGAACCTAACAGATGACTTTCTTAAAAATTGATGTCAGTTGTCGGAAGAAATCTAAAATGACAAACAAACTTCCGCTATCACAAATACATCTAAAACCATCAATCAAAAATAAAACTAAATTGCCATCAAGCATTTGTCGCTACAAATAACAATTCCCATTCGTGCACTATATGCAAGCTAAATCACTTTATAACACAGTGTCCGGATTTTCTAAAACTCACCGCCCGGCAACGATTTGACAAGGCTTCTGGTTTAAATTTATGTGTAAATTGTCTTCGCTACGCTTACAGCGCTTGCGTTTACTTACGTGTTACCGATACGGACGGCAAATCCTATGCTAATTTTATATGCTCTAAATCTCGTGGCGTGCCTCTGCATGGGGCGACGATTTTTCGACTTGAATTATGTGCTGCGGTGTTGCTAGCTCAGCTCATGCAAATGGTCAAATCTAATTTAAAACACCCTATTGCTTATACCCGATTATGAACTGACTCGACCATAGTGCTACACTTTATCATTTCGCTCCCAATAAGTTCAAAGTGTTTGTCGCTAATCGTGTAGCCTTAATTCAAGAGCTCACTGATTTGAATTCTTGACTTCATGTGCCATCAAAGTTAAATCTTGCCGATCTGATTTCGCGCGGTGTTACTGTGGACAAGCTACTTGATCAACCTTTGTGGTGGGCCAGACTTTTTAACCGAACCTTGCGACAAGTGGCCCGTCCAGCCTAAAGCCATTAATATCCAAGTTGACGGTGAACTACAATTATGTATTGATACTTTAAACTTGCTAAGTGTTTGTCACCATAATATTTTTGATATCTTTTCTACACTAACTCAACTACAACCAATCGTCACCTGGTTATTACGTTTTAAAAACAATTGCAGGATTGGCAGAATTAAATTTTCTGGCTCGTTTCAAATTTCTGAACTTCAAAATAGTCTAAATGCTTTCCTATGGTTTTGCAAAGCCAACACGTTCGGTAAAATAATAAATCAGCTAAAATCTGGTCAAACCTTACACGCAGATTTTGGAATAATTTCATTGAATTCTTTTCTAGATACCAATAATGTGCCCCGACTAAATAACTCTAATTACTCCTTTCTCAAAAAATTTCCCGTTTTACTTCCCAAACAGCATAAGTTGACAAAACTTATTTTTGAGCAGTTTCACGTTAATCTAATGCATTGTGGTTCACAACAATTACTATCTTGCTTGCGAGAGTACTATTGCCCAATATCAGGTCTAAATACAGCTAAGAAAATTAGCCATGAGTGCATTAAATGTTTTAAAGCAAATCCTAAGTCTTATAATCCCCTAATAGGCAATCTGCCCACAAAAAAGTTGAATTTGGTACTCCAGTGTTCCACAACGTGGGAATTGATTACGCGCGACCAATACGTATTAATGATTGCAAGACGCGTAACCCTAAGCTTTTTTAAGGGTACATATGCCTTTGTGTCTGCATGGTAACAAAGGCCGTGCATCTAGATATAGCTACTGACCTAACAACCGATGCCTTTTTTGCTGTTCTAAAACGATTTATAAGCCGTAGAGGAAAACCAAATTCAATTACTTCCGATAACGCCACTAACTTTGTTGGCGCGTCCAACGAGTTACAGGAACTCTATCAGTTTTTAGATAATCGCACTAATAGGGATCGAATATCCAACTTATTAGCAAATCAATCTATTACTTGGACTTTTATTATCCCACGAGCTCCTGATCAAGGAGGCTTGTGGGAAAGTGGTATTAAATCCGCACAAACTCACTTAAAGCGAGTATTAGGCAATGCGACTTTATCTTACAAAGATCTTCAAACCGTATTGATACAAATTGAAGCAACATTAAACTCACGACCTCTTTCCTTCTATCTACCGACCCCACTGATACCAATTCCTTAACTCCCGGTCATTTCCTTATTGGTATACCGTTAACCTCCCTACCTGAACCTAACCTCCTGCATTTGATCGATAATAAGCTGGATTTATACCAATGTATGCAAAAACTGGTGCAAGATTTTTAGAAGCAATAGAGCCTGCAAGTAATTCTGGAAATGCAGAAAAGAGTAAAGTGGTCTAATAATCTTCCTCAGCTTCGAAAAATTGGCTCCTTAGTGTTAATATAGGAAGAAAATTTACCACCCCTACAATGCACTTTGGGTCGAGTAACAGAATTGCATCTTGCATCTGACGGAATATTGAGGCACGTCACCATACTCCTACCTAATGAGCATTTTACTAAACGCGCAGTACATAAATTGTGTACATTACCAGAAGTGAACTGATGTTTTATCAAGTATGATGCGTCGTTTATTTTTTTTCAAGGTAGCCGTCCTGTTATAATTTCAAGAATAACTTATATTATAATTTTAATAGGTACCTAATTAATGTAAATTGTATAAATATAATGTACAAGAATCTTAGCCTTTGCGGTCATCCCCACCTACATGCCATTATAGTTCAGTAAGGTATGAAGTTTTCTCTTAACTGAGGTGTAAAGTCAGTCCGGTTCTAAAATTTGCTATGAAAGGGTTTATGCAGGCTAAAATTAATGTTCAATCAGTTATTATTAAAACTACATACAAAATATGTATTGTTTTACTTTAAACAATAAGAATCAATACTGAATGATTTGTTATCAGAATTTTTCATTCAAGCTACGTTTTGCGCGGTTTCTTCTTCTCGAAATTTTAGTCTATCGTACATGGTTTGAGGAATCCCATTCCTAACTGGTTCTTTTAGCACGCGAGGATCCAAGCTGCAACAAACCACTGAGGTAATCTTGAAGATGCTTTCGATTTAGTCCTAATTGCTTATATTTTATATTAGGTTTGCATAGGTATACTAGAATTCGCATTGAATTCTATTTACCTACAGCTCGGAGTTGTAACTATTGATTTAAATACCACATACCAGCGTGTAGCATCATTGTCCATCCACTCAGATCCCACACGTTAGATTAAACTTTAGATAAGAAAACATTTTCGGCACAACATAATTTAAGTATTGTGGAAATTGTGTTAACAAATAACGCCTTCGGACAATTCATAAAAGACACCTATATTAAAAAAAGTTTTAAAATAAATTTCGTTCGGACAAAAGTGTTTCCCAACAGATTATTTCATACTGTGTGGCATACCCTGAGATTAGGGAACTACATTTCTAGACAAGTATGATATTTAACGAATATGATGTAAATTATAGTACAATTTTGTGTAATAGGTATAATGCAAACTTTTGGTATAACATTTTCCTCTTGAAGTGGAACTACATTTCGTAGTAGTGAATTGTCAGATATAAGGTTGCCCTAGCTTTCATTGAATTCACTAAATTTAACAAAATTCAGTACTTTGTAGTCATATTTAATTACCTACGATGTGTACACTGAGAAAAGGATTTTATTGCTTCAACTGAAAATTAGTTGATTCAATTAGAATATTGCTTTGTATATAAACAATGATCTACATGCATTAAATAGAACATAATAAAATGTTGCAAAACCGATTTTGAAGCAAACAAACCTAAATTTGTACCACAATATTAATGGCATTTACTCAAATAGCCATTAATGTAACTTGAATGTTAGGTAACGCTCCTTCAATTGCTTGTGGGTTTGAATTTAATTATTTAATACTTTCATCAAATACACTGTTATGTTAAATCAACACGTTGAATATCCCACTTACAAATAAAAATCATTGAGGCAAATACTCATTAATTTTATCAAACCACTAGATTAGTACTTAAAAGGGTTTGCAGCATTAAAACAAATTATTCAAATTTTTCCACTAACCAAAAAGCGCCATTGGTTTAAATTCAGTATGCATTTATTTAACTAACCCATATGTTGAGCACAGTTCGTAATTATTAAGCTAAGTAGCTAATAAGGGTTGAAGTAATAACATTTATGGTTTAATCAAACTTTTTAATTCAACTTGGCGATCAACAAATGAATTTGTTCATCTCTAACAGATTTAAAAAAAATTGATTTAAAATAACTTCAGTCAGTAACATTATCGAGTTGGATATTGAATCAAATTAGGTTGAATGTTAAGTTAACTCTAGTCCATCGTGCATAAATTTTAGTTTAGCTTCCACTTGAATTTCATAAAACTGATACTGATTATAGAAAAGTTTGTTTATTCCTTGAGGTTGCAATGGGTCTTTGATAGACGTTCGCTTATATAGTTGAATGCTAAAAACAACGGCATTTAGTTATGAGCAATGAGACTAATTTATAGGAAGGTACTTACATGTTTTTAGACGAAAAGGTTTTGTTTGAAAACAGCCAGCATGCTAAATTGATCTTCTATGTATTTTTATACTTGGTTGAAATACTTTTATTGCAACTAACACAATTAACAATGTGAAGTAAGGCTTGACGCCATATTGACGTGTGGCAGTCGAAGGGTAGCAGTATATTAAAGATATAATGTGCGCGCGCCGTACATCCAATACGCAGCATCGGACACTTACTAAAAACGGTTGGGTTCAACAAATAACCGCGACGTTTGATTTCGCTATCGTAGTTTATTTAAATTAACAAATTATAGTACATTTGTTTGAATGTTAAATTTGGTACAAAACGTGTTTATTTAACACTTATTCCACCATTTATTTAACTAAAATGGATTTTTTTCAACAGTAAAGTAATATTGTACTAAAATATGAAATTTGTTGGCAATATTAGTTTGTATTAAATACATCTATTGTTCAATGAAATTGACTTTTGCATTCTTTTATTAACCAACTGTTATTATGCGTTCAAGCAAACAAATTTAAGTCAACTAATTTTTGTTAGTTAGTTTAACAATCTACAAGCGGTTCAGTAAATATAGTTTCGTTTAGAACGACTAAAAAATACTTGATCAAATGCTTTACTCTTCAAAACAATAGAGTTGGTTGTATAAACCAAATCACTTTTCTCAGTGTACGTCATGTTGCGTAAGTTAAGGCGTGCGTACAGTTTTGTTTTGGAATATAATGTTATTAGTGAATCACGCTTGCTTGATTATCGTACTTGTAGGTCAAGACAAGAAATACGTGGCTTTTGTTCTAGAACGGCCATAATAAACTCGAGATGCTTGCTAATATGACGGTCTAGGCGGTTCAAATAACTGTCTACTTACACTTGTGGTTGACAAATATGGAAGTGGACGATTAACATAAGGTAGGGGTTTTTGAGATATTTCCCTAAAAGTAATTCCTGAAGGCAGTTTTATTTTCGTTTGGATTGCCGTTCGAAGCAAATGCCACGGCAAAGTGCCCATTAGTGGTCAGTGTTTAATAGGTATGACTTAGATGATTAATTTTTCACCTGAATATTTTTAGCGCACCTTATATGAAGTGTTTTAAAACTATTACTTACTTAAATAAAATATTTCAGTGAACATCATGATGTCCTTGGAAACTTTGATGGCTACATATGAGAAATATTTGAAAATTTATAACGTTCGTGACCTGATGCACAAATTTTTGTATAATATACCCGTGGTGGAAAATTAATAAAGATTTTGTACGTAATTTTGTTAAAAAGTTACCTTAACTATTCGTTAAGAAAAGGTTAAAAAACAAGCTTAAGAAATAAGTATTAATTGCTTTATTTGGTACTGCTAAACCTATATAAGTAAATCTGCTTTAACAAATGTTGCTATCTTGTGTGTTAAAAACCATACGTGTAATTTAATTAATTTTGTATGCTTTTTTTGTTAAACGCCAGATGTGGTAATGATGGGGTTAAATTTCCCTCAAAGTAGTTAATTGTACATGTGATATTTTCTACATCCAATTATACAGTTATTAAAAATGCTTAAATTAACATGATACGATTATAATATTATTTATTGTTTATAAACTTTAAAGAATTTGTCAGAAAATATGACCAAGTAACAGTACTGATATTGACTTTGAGTAACTTAAATGTTAAGTATATTGGAATTACGTTATTAATGAAACTATGAAACTATATTGTCTTGGACTAATAATTTTCCTTTGTTTAGTTGAACCTAGAATTTGTAAATATGAAACCTTAGTTGTTCATTATAGGATGAATCAGGTATGTTCCTTTATTTACATACAGAGTGGACATACACATTTTGAAATGTGATTATAAATATTTGATGGTGTTGTTGTGATGGTCACCAGTAGTGACCTTGGTGAAATGTATCAAGGTTTATTTTCTTATTTCAGATCCCATCCATCGTGAGATTCTAGTATGTCAGTAATGAAATTTCATATTTCGAGTTATCAAATTCATCCACCCCCTCACTCACACTCTACTCAAGAATTTAAGTTCCGCAGCTAAGCCCTAGCTTTGGAGCGACTTTGAAAATAAAAGAAGAAAAGAATAATAAGGGACGATAAAAGAGAGAAATTGGAGGTTACGAGCTATGTAACAACTCAGGTAGAAAAAATAAGAGGAAGGCATCGCATTGAGCAAAAGCGATAGAAAAAACGGTGAATAGCTAAGCACTATTCGACAGCCAAAATGCAGTCAGTAGCCCGGAGTGGGAAAACACCACTCTTATGTGATGAACGGTAGTCTCGAGACTTAAGACATGCCCACTAAAGAAAAAATTAAGATTTTAAACGGAGATAGCGGTATAAGAAAATAGTAGAATTTTGGATAAGCATTCTAGAAAGGAAGTAGAGGAAAAAGAATGTCCCTGTTAAGACAGATTAGTCTAAAGGACCACCTGCGATATTAACGATAAATAAAACTTTTATCACCAAGCAGAAACTTGAAAACAACTAAATTCCAAATAAAACTTAGGCAAATCATCTTCCTACCGAGAACAGCCGCAGCGATAAAGAGATCAAACAAGGGTAACGTGAACGACTTAACCATACCCCACAATAATTTTGAAAACATGAATGTCATGAACACTACGGTAATTATACGATAGTCTGTTATTTAAAAACAAAATAAGGAATTTCGATACAGCAACGTGATAAGAAATAACATTTAAAACCAAAAGGCCATAGCCTCTCACCAACGCGTTCAGAAAAAACAAGAGTGCATTTGCATTCTTAGGATACAGAAATAATCGATAACGAAAATATAATAAAATGATTGAAGTAGATGCGTAAGAAAAAACATCTAATAAAAATTCCCTGTATTCGCAAATGTGGAAACTGACTTTTTACTACAGAGGCATAGATAGCGATCCTATTTATATCTCATAAGCAAAGCATGAGCCGTAGACATCAGGTTTGAACAAGTCGTAACGAATCGCTAGGTTGTTCAGACGAAATATCTTTTAAAAACAGAAAACTATACTGGCATAACAAGGTTTAAAGACTTCTGGGTTAAAGGGTTAATAATTATTTAGATATAGGAGGGTTTTAATATGTAAATAATGTTTATGTACGAAAGATAAAATTAAAAGAAAACTTGGACGAAACAAGAATGGAAAACCAAAAAGAAGTATGTTTAAATGCAGGTATGAATACAAACTTAAGTTTATACTACTCGGTAGGAGCAGATAAAAACGGTTTTATGTCTTTAATATGCCAATGTTCTTGAGGTTTGCCATTCAAATTTAGCAGTTCATATATTAACGAAAGATTACACGAGTGTTTGAACATACGATAAATTTAGAAACTAGTTTTGCGGAAAACTTATTAGTAGCATCAGATAACACATGCTATTTCATACAATCATGTTCACCCAAGGCAAATGAAAAGTTTCGTTTACGAAGATTGTAATGATTTTTAACTTTTCCTAGGTTTTAAATAAATCGGTAAAGATAGGGCGTAATTGTTGTTGATCTTACCCCCAACGTATTTTTTTCATCAAGTTCGATTACATCGATATTATCGGGAACAAAGTCATAATAACTACCATCATGTGGTGTATGACGCCCAAAAACTAAAAGTGACGGGAAAAAGATTGTGGATTCATGTTAAAAAATTCTCAAAACTTGTGTAATTTGAAATATATTTTCATACCATTTAGTGTGGTCACATTCAATATATGAAGAGATGGCAGTAGTAATTACTGGATTTCAACGCGTTCAGTTAGGTTACTTGGAGGTGATACTTACAGTTGAACCAAATCTTTTGAATTTTATATCTTTTCACAAAATCTTGAAAATCTTTCGAAAGGGATTGTAGACCATTGTCACAGAGAATAACGTGAGGTACGCCAAATATAATAAAAACGTGATGCTCTAAAAACTTTATGATCGCGGAAGAGGTAGCTTTTGGTAAAGGATGAACGAAAACAAATTTGGAAAATCAATAGGTATTGATTACCTTTTATAGAGCGAGGAAGGGGTCCTAATTATTCGAGAGAAATTAAATGAAATGTTTAAGATACTTTTATAAACGTACCCATTATACTAGGACGAGCTTCTTGTGAACGGCGAACGGATTGTCTTAAGTTGGGCCAATAATAAAAATTATTTATTTTCTGTATAGCACTAAATGCGTAGAGGTTGGATCATCATGAAACATTTTCAAAATTTCAGGTCGATTAGGGCAAGGATTACTAATTTCCATTCAAGTAAATTTGCAGGCTTATACGAAGAAGAGTTAACCAATTCTATAAACGATTTTCTATAACTCGGAAAGAAGAGTAGTTTTCAAAATATTGAATCACCTTTGTACCAAGTATCGGGAGTTAAATTAAGAAGATTTAAGGCAGCTACATCACGGGAGAGAGCGTCAGGCATAATATTTAATTTTCCAGGTCTATGGCGGACAGTAAAGCAAATTGAGCAATACGTGAATTCCATCTGGCTAAACATCCAGCGGGTTGTTTCAAATTATTTAACCAAGTAAGGGCACCACAATCGATAATTACTATAACCTGAGTTACTGCAATTTAACCCCTGAATTTTTCAATTGTAAAGATTAGTCCGAGAAGTTCACGTACGGCAGCAGAATATTTTTGTTCGGTAATGAGTAACCTACGATTTGCATAGGCGATAGGGTGTTCTAAATCATCCTTTTCTTGAAATAGAATGGCACCTAAGCCGGTAAGTGAGTCATCGGTCTGAATATAAAATGTCTCTTCAAAATTGGGGAGATTAAAATGGGAGCAGAAGTAATCAAATGTTTTATTTTTTCAAAAGCTTTTTGTGTATCAGAAGTCTAATCGATAAATTGCCCTTTCTTTTTATTATTAACTAACGCAGTAACAGGATCAGAGTAGTAGATACGTTTGCTAAAAGGATATGATAATAACATACCATTCCGATGAAACTTTTAATTTCAGTAAAATTTTTAGGCGTTTTAAAATTAGTGATAGCGTTGGCTTTATCAGGGTCAGCACGTAAGCCGTTTTCATTGACAACAAACCCTAAAAAGGAAAGAAAGAAACAGCAAAAGTTACTTTTTTTCCAGTTAATTTTAAGACCAACTTTGCTTAAGCAATCTGCTACTTTATTTAAAGTTAACGATATGTTCTTCAAAAGCATTTGAAATTACTAAGATATCATCAAGGTAAACAAAAACACGTTCTTGATGTAAAATATGACCCAGTGTTCTATCTATGGTACGTTGAAGTTTGAGGGGCACTAGATAAATGAAACGGTAGGAACTTAAATTCACATAAACCTTTTCCAAAAAAGCAGTTTTCTGACGAAAGGATTGTTTTAAAGCTATTTCATAAAAAGCATGCTTAAGAACTATGGAGGATATATATTTAAAATTACACAGTCATTTAGTATAGAGTCAGTTCGGGGTAATAGATAGCTGTCAGGAATTGTAAGAAAGTTTAACTTTCGATCATCAAAACAAACACAATGATCAGCGCTTTTCTTTGTAACTAATAAAATGGGACTACTCCAAGAGGAAGATCTATATAAAATAACACCCGACTGAATCATTTTATCAATTACGGCATATAAATGTTTATGTAAAGCAGGAGATAAAGAATATTGACGTTGGTTAGAAGGTTTAGTTAGCATTAGCAGTTAAGATTTCATGCGTTATGGTGGTTATACAACCCAATTCTAAGTAGATAACTGACGAAATCCATTCATTGGTTTTGTCTAAAAAGATAGTCTGATCTTCAATAAGAGAAATTTTGTTAGCAATTCTTATTGAAGAACATTTGCTCGCTTTAATGTTAGCTTCCCAAGTAAAATCAAAGAAACTTAACGATAAATTAAAGAGATGACAAAAATCAACTTCTAAAAGAAACATATGTGCTAGGGGCGGTACAATTAAAAATTTAACTTCACGCTCAAGAGATTTTATACGAATTTTTAGTTTAATTGATCTCGTTACTTCGACATACGGAAATCAGTGATAATCATCACTGTATTTTGAGGTTAGATTTTTAAAATCTATATTTTGATTTTTTAATTGTTGTAAATTTGCGGAATTAATTAATGTAGAATTAGATCCAGTGTCTAATAATGCATCTACGGAAAAAGACGCAATTGAAATTGGTTAATGTGGACGAGTATCACACGGTTTCGTTTTCAACATTACAGTAGCGCAATTAGAGTGATGAAAAGCATAAACGGTGTTCAACCAACTACACCATTCAGGTGGGGTTGTAAGACATATTTTGTTTTGAATTTAATTGTGTCAATAACTGCAATTTTGTAGTGGTGGGCGACTTTGAAGCAAAGGAGCGTGTACACCATGAACAAATGTGTCCCTTTATAAGTTTTCGGGAACATTATAATGAGAATAATTATTTTTATGAACATTCGGATTCCCACAGTCATAACAAAAAATGTTTCTACGTTTTGTGCAGTTAGTATAATTGTGGTTACCCTATCGACAATTCCAACAAGAAAGGGAGTTAGTTTCTTCGATATTCGATCTAGGTGATGATAAATGGTGAGATCATTGCGGAAAGATGTATTGTGTGGCGAAGATTTTGATAGGGAGGTTTATTGAGAGACAATATTTTTCTAAATGGAATTTCACCTCTTGTAGGGAACGGCAAAGGTCTTTAAGTTGGGTGAATGATTCAAGTTTTTGTGAAGCAAAATGTTCAGAATAATAAGCGTTGAATTTTCGAATAAACTGATTCAAAACTGAGCCAGAAGTCTTGAATCGGTTTATTCGTCATGCTCTTTATCTAATCTATTAAATAACGTTGTTGTACATCAATGATATACGATAAAACGTTTTCATCGGTAGACTAGAAACGAGCACGAATTTGAGATAAAATTTTGTAGTCCTTGTCAAATGCAGAAAAATCCTGTTTCAAGAAGTTAACTAATTTAGGCCAAGAGTGTATTTGATGGTTGATGTTCTAGAACCAGGCTAAAGCACTATTAGAAAAAAAGTTCGACGGCAATGTTGAATAATTGTTGATCTGTGCAATTTTGAGTGACTTTTAACTCGTCTGTCCATTCGAGAAAAGAAGCTAAAAATATTTTTAGTTATATCCTGAAAAATAGGGATGGACTCGGGCCGGACCGGGCCGGGCTTTTAATAAGCCCGGCCCGGCCCGACGCAGAAAGGTAACCGACCCGGCCCGAGGCCCGGCCCGAAATGAAAATTGACGGCCCGGCTCGGCCCGACTTTTATTCAGCGAATGAGAAGATATTTTTTTCTGTTGTGTTCAACAAGTAACTATCACTTTTTTGTTTAATTTAAGAGTATAATGATTCTGAATTACAATCAAGATACTTGTGGAACATATCGTAGTATATCATTTGATTTTTGATTCTGTTACGTACCTAGACGTAGCCGGAAGAAAAGTAAGTACCAGGCTAACTATTAAACGCGGAGAGTGGGGGAATTCGCCTACATACCAAAAAGAAACAAAAAACACATCGCCCACGATGATCTATTAACAAATAAAAATAAATAACGGATTCTGTACAAACAAGCAAGAGCAATAAATTAAGCGTTACTATTTGAAAGCAAATAGTTATTTGATATGAACAATTTAGTACATTAGATACGAAGTGCGCATCTCGTATTTACACAAAATAAAATTAATCAGTAGTAAATAAACCTGTGAGAGCTTTTGTCAAGCATTTTTAAAGTTTCACCTAATACTTTTTGTAAAATAACTAATTAGTAGGAAAGAATTAACGTGTGGGAGCTTTTGTCAGATATCTTTTAAATCGTACATAGTACCGTTTGTAAAATAAACTAATCAGTACAAAGGAATAAGCGTGTGTCTGTCCAATACTTTTAACACAGGTACATCACACATGTAGAGCGATAATATCGATTAGCAGCAACGAACAATAGTTCTACAATGTGACGTTTCTTGTCACATAAGTACACCAAATGTTGATACGGAATATCCCATTGACACACACAAAAAAAACGAGTTGCATACCTGTAGGTGTCCGGATACTTAGCTTGAAAAGCGTCGGGGTGAGTCAACACAGAAACGCCGCGGTATTCAGGATCCATTCACCCTGGCATCGTAACTACAGCAACGACCTACGCACAAAAGCAGTTGGTCTACAGAAAGGAAGAACCCATTTGGCCTCCAGCTAAAAAAAGCAAACCACGCAAGACACCTCCTAGTTGTCGAACAGAAAATAAACAGACGTGCATTGCTTTTGAAATACGGTGACAAATAATGTAGAAAATATGTCGACGCACAAGCTGTAGAAGCAAATTTAACAATGGTTCAAATAACACGAATTCCAACTGCAAATTCTTGCTTATCGAAGCGCGATTAAAATTGGAAAACCCGGGTTTTATCAGATAGTGTGCGACCTTATTTCAACAAATTTTTACATTGAAACAAGAGAAAATTATTATAGGCGGTCGTAATGTATACCAAGATAACGGGTACCTGAAACAGGATATAACTATTTAGTTGTTGCATAAACTTGTCGTTTCAAAGCAACTAGATTTAAGTTGAGAAATTTATTCGAGAGCGTGTTTATTATTAATTATATTGAAGGATTTAACAGTAGATACAGAATTTATTCGAGTGGGTATTAAATTAATAAGGGAGAAAAATAGGGTAATTAATTTATGCTGAAAATAGACGTAACAAATTCTTTAAAAAATCCTAGAAATAGGTAACAAAGGTACAAAATATTTAGCAATTTTCAATGTTTATGAAATTGTACGCTTAACGCACCTTATAACCTTTATAATAAATTTGCGTCCGCTTTATTTTGTCGTTCCTACTTCAAAGAATTGTACTCAAAATACCTATTTGAAATTAGAGAGTTGTTGCAAAACTCATTCCAAGCAGATTTTATTAAAAGAATGTTCAAATAAAGTATCCTTTTTTAAAAGTTTGCATCCAATCTAAAGGAGTGTTAGTGCAAGTGTTTTTCCCTTACTCTATATTCTGACATATATATTTAGTATTCTATATCTATAGGTTATGTTTTAAAAATGAAATTAATCTCTTTTGTGATAAGGTGACCTATAATACATGTTTAACTATATTGGAAAAAATCAAAGAAATTGTATTCACACAAAGATGAACCTATTTTTATTATTTGAGTCTTTTATTTCCCATTGATTCGATAACATCTGTATGTGTTGTCAAAATGTTTTCACGGAATACTTTTTGAGTTTACTTCAAGACACTGTTTTTACTCCTTTCCAAGCATGTAGCATATCTGTTTTCAAAAGGATTTTTACAGTTTACTTCTAGGAAAAGCATTAGAAAACAGCATCCTCGTATTTAGAGCGTTGACGTTTTATATCTTTTTCGTGTTATAAACTTGGACATTATATTTCTAAATTTAATTACGGAAACACTACAAAAAACCATTTATTTCGCTATATTTATACACAAAGCAGACAATTAAATGTAAGTTTGTACGTTAAGCATTTGGCATATGTCAAAATTAAGGCGAAAAAGCATTCCCTGCCTGTATTTAAATTAAATAAAGGTGTCCTGTATTTTAATAAAGTACAAACATTAAAGGTGTAATTGCGCATGTGTAAATGTCAAATAAGGGAAAACTTTATTAAAAAATTAGTAAAATGAACTTTGCAATAACTCTCTAGTGTTTTAGACGGTAGACATAAACTATGCACGCGATTGATAATATCGACGTTCGCCGCATGATTGAGATTTGGAGTATATACATATACATAATATAAATCGTGCAAACTTTTGAATTATGAATAAATCACCTAGTTTGATGTTCTTGGGCATCTTTAACTTGCCTAAAGTACAACATGAGGAACATTAAATAGGACTAGAAAAATATTAGGTATAAGAAGTGAGTTATAATATCACGTCTCCTTTACACTAAACAAGACGAAAAACTGATTATTAATGGGTTCATGAAAACACTACGTGAAAATATAATTAAGAACGTTTACTTACTCAATGTGAGATAGAAGTGAAGGGACGATGGAGTATCTACTCGTGCGTTTTTCGGCCCGAAAAGTTTGGGCCGGCCCGAGTCGTTTGGCCCGGCCCGGCCCGAAAAAGATAAGCCCGGCCCGGGCCCGGCCCGGGCCCGGCCCGAATAAAGTAGTCAACGGCCCGGCCCGGATTCGAGCCCGAAATCGGGCCGGGCTCGGGCCGGGCTGGCCCGAAAGCCCGAGCCCGAGTCCATCCCTACTGAAAAAGTAAGGTTTCACTTGTAAATCGGTACAGATTTGGATGTATTCATCTTTTAGGCATGTAACGTTAGGTTATTTAAATTAGGGGTAATAGCAAGAAGTTCTAAGGTAACATCTAATTTTTGCAAAACGAGACCTTCAATGAGTAATAAATGTTAGGAGTTCATTTTCAATTTTATCAAATTTATCAGCATTAGAGGTATTAACCTAGATTGAACACGCACTAATTCTTATTTTGTAGGAGTTGGATTAATAGCATTAACAATATCTTTTATATCATCGATAGTGTCATTTATTTCTTCGAAATTTTTTTCGAGATTTATACTGTATATGTTAAAATCAAGATGCGTTCCTAAATTACGCGAAATCGCAGACCGATATTGTAGCCGTCGTTCATTTTGCATGGAAACGGGAATTATATTCCGTGCAAGAGGTTTTAAGATAAGCTCTCTTGACTTTAAGTGGAGATGATTCATAATAATAATATTTTAAAAGATACGTAAGATCTAATATTTGTAGCTTTTTCTTAGTTAAACGAATGAACGGAAATTGGGTATTATTACAACAAGAAAAATTAACGGAATTGGTGTTTTGATATGACATTATAATAGGTACATTTTTTGTAGTCTATAAACACACTATAATCGATATAAGTACATACCGAAAATTAACGGTTTTCACAATTAAGCACCAACGCATTTTGAACCAAACAAATTTTTACATGTTAAACACATGAAATCGATTTATACCTTTTTTATGTAAAAAAAGGAATAAATTTTAAGATATTTTTATATTATTTATTTGTAAATTAAATGATGTGAAATTATTTCAAACGGCAATTTTTAAGCTTTTGAGAGGTATAAATTACGGCACTAACAAAGACATGATATTTTTAGTATAACAAACTTAATGCCAAAATTTACCGTAATTTGGTTTAAACAAGGGAACCTGAATTTTAAACACCACGTGGAAATTTTGAGGTTAGGTTCAAGATTTTAAGGGTTGCTTTACATAAATAAAAAAATTTGTAAATTACAGTCTTCTTAAAAATAAAAAATATGTATAAATCGTCTGAAATGAAAAATACACATTAGAAACCCAAAAATTATCAGGTAACCCTAAAAATAAAATTTTACACAAAAACTTAACATAGCACAACCGCATCTTTTTGCAAACTTGATTAGTTAAAACATGAAGTTACATAAAACTCTCAAGCAAAAAACATTTTGTTAAGGAATTAAAACAGGTATTTTAAATGCAACAGAAAAGGAAAACAATATGTCGTTTTTTTAATGGTTATTTACGGTTGTAGTTATCAATCCGGCAAAATAAAGCGTAACAAAGCTTACGACGGAGCAACGCCTATGTCAGGCGGTTTTAAAGGTACCGTCAATAATTAAAAAGGAGTATCCAGCAGTGCTCTATGTGAATTGTAGTGCTCATTCCTTAAATATCGCAAATGCTCAATCTTGTCAATATTAGAAATTGTACAGCAACAATTAAGTCCGCGAGTATTCTTAGAAATTTGCCCAAAAGAATTGTCGTTCTAAAAATAATATAAAAATATCATTACCAAACTCGATATACCAAGAGATGATGGATTTGCAGTTTGTGTTTCTGACTATATATTAGGCTGGAGCGAGGAACCGTTTCTAGAATTTTTGATTGCTGATAGTTAGAAAAATACGCCTTACATGTTTAATTTAAACTGTGTAAAATATTGATTGAATCAGACATGAGCAATAGCCTCCACGTAGTCGTCAAGATTGTGTTTATTTACAAGTTAAATACATTCTTACCCTTAACGTTTATTAAACAGCTTTCTGGATCACTTAAAAAATTTCACTAATTTCATTTTAAATGTCTGATTATATTAATTATATACTCCACGCGCATAGGCGTTCTGACACAGAACAAAATCCCTCTCTTCTAGATTTTGTCTGGTATTCATAAGACTTTAATCGTGTAATTCTTGATTTATTAGGCATTAAAACTTTCCCAACATTTGTGTTGTTCAGAATTTCCCAACATATAAAGAATATACATACGCTTTTAACGACTAAAACGCATATGTCGTTATTATTATTTTTACCTTTATTAGCCTCATGTTAAAATAACAAGATAATGACCGATCTGAACATACCTGCCTTGCAAACTAGCAGGTTGTTTGAACTTTTGCTCTGATAATATTGTTTAACTATACATGTTGGATGCAGAATTTTTTTAATACATGCTCATTATAATAGATTAAGATTTTTACCTGTGTTGTTTTGTATTTGAAATTATATTTTGTGTCTTTCCCATGAACATATTGTAACCTTGAACTAACAAATGTTTTCAATGTGATAACGTTTACAAATTAATGAATTCTATTGTATTATTGCGTTCTAATGCACTGAAATATTCTTCTTAACCTGCTGAATTTAATCATAATACCATATTTTGGATGATTCATACTCTTTATGTAATATTTTATGGATTAATTCTATTCATATATTTTGTAACTTTGCAACTTTAATTGATTTATTCGCAATGTTATAAATCTTCATTACAAATGCTATATTTTACTATTTATGAACTTTTAAGAAATAATGGTCAAAAATACAGTGCAACTTAATTCAAAAAAAGAATATGCCATCTTACTGTGAAGCTGCATTCTGTGAAAAATGATAGTGATGATCGTGAGAAAATCGATACAGTAATATAAAGACAGTTTATTTTATTACACTATCCCATCTAAATACCACTGTATCGTCTGGCCCAATTGTAAACTATATATAAAAACTCGAAATCTGTTTCCTAGGTTTAACGATACCTTGTCCTTCCGACGTATACTGAAACTTTTATAATACTGTATAAATGTATTAGTGATACTTAAGAATTATATGAGCAAACCTACCGTTCTACCAAAGGACACCATTTACGTAGCATGCGACTTTCTTCATATGGGGTTCTCAAATTTAAACAGTACACACTTACTTAAACACCTACCGTAATGAAACTTAGCAAGCTACGTGGAAAATTGTTCATAGGGACCGTTCCGTTTCAGTACTAAACATCTTTAGTTGACGTTTAAAGCTTGCAGTTACCATTCAACCCAGTTTAAATATACTGAATTATTACTTATCACAATTTTACATACTAACCACCGAGGTAATCTTAAAGGCAAGAGATGTTTTTGAATTAGCCCTAACTACCTCCATTTTATATTAGCTTTACACCGGTACTAGGAAACATTGAGTTTTATTTACCCACAGCTCGGAGTTGATTTAAATACCGCATACCAGCGTGAAGCATCATTGTCCATCTACTCAGATCCCACCGGTTAAATTAAATTTTAGATAAAGAAACATTTTCGGCACAACATAATTTAAGTATTGTGGAAAACTATATTAGAAGAAGTCATAAAATAATATTCGTTCTGACGAAGGTGCTTCCCTACATCTTATTTGCTATTATGTGAGCATATCCTTAATTAAAGAACTGCATTTCTAGACATGAATCTCTGCGATTCCTCTCAACCTTATTCCGACCATATTTAATTTCACTTGTGTATTTGTGTATAGTTGGGGAATAAAGATATCTGTGAAAAACAAAAAAAAATAGGAGAAATAGAAAGGCAAGATACATTCTAAGGCATTTTTGGAGAATAGTGCCCGATATATTACAAGCAGAGATAGGAAAAAAGAGGTAGAGATAGATCTATATCAGGTTATTGCGCACAGATAGTGATAGATGCAGACTGTGCAAATCTCAGGGAAATGTGTAGGTTAGCACAGAATAGAAACAATGAGGGTACGCGCCTAACCAGTTCCAGGTCTGAAGACCCTATGATGATGATGATGATTTCTTTACTCTTTATTTACCCATTTTATATATTTAATAGACATTTTTAAATTAATTCTATTACACTCTTCAAATTTCCTTTAATTTTCATGTGGCATCATATAATTATTATATCAAAGTCCTTTTATTGAAACTGCTGGATTTTTCATTTTTAACATTTATATGTCCGTTTCTAAATTTTGTACACAATAATTAATTTCTGCGCGAGTTAAGGTTCGGGCCTTTGAAGCGATGTTTTTAAAAAAACGTTTCCAAATTTTAACAAATTTATTTATTTTAAACAGAAGTTATCATGGAATTTTGAATAACTGTATAAAATAACTTTAAATCGAAAATAATTAATTAATTGAAATAGGGCGAGTAGTCTAGGTATACAACAATGCAAAAGCTGTAGTACTCAGACTGACTTAATTGAGTAGCTTGAACAACGAGGTATGTAGTTCGAAGACTGACTGCCGGGCTTTGAGCTCCCGGGCTTTTTATAATATCCTGCCCCCTCACATGGCTGTGAGAACTTGCAGATTTCATGTCTGCTTTACTCCTAATTCTACACATTATTACATTGTAACAATCTTATTTTTAAGTAATTGCGGTATGTTAACCGTCTGTGACCTGCCACCTGCAGTATCACTGTAGGCTCGGATACAAAGTTGCATATTCGTTCTTATGAACTGTTAATAACCTGTCTGGTTTATCCTTGTACTACATTGTTGCAATTGACTTATGATTTATTTAACAACTTCTAATAATTCCTATTAGATTTTATTATTCAATATATATATATATATATATATATATATATATATATAGGTAAATTGAGGGATTATTCAATATATATATATATATATATATATATATATTGCTGTGTTATCTTCGCCCCACGGCTTGGGTGCGCAAAAATGCTGTGATACTTTCGCCTCTACGCTTAAGCGTCATAAAATGCTGTGTTATTCTCCGGCCCCTACGATGGGCTCAATATAAATGCTGTTATTTTCCTGTAGGAAAAATAAAACCCTTGTTATTACATTGATATTTAGCCCCACGATTGGGCATGTCATATAAAAAACTGTGTAATACTCCTGTTATTACTCAAGCATTTCTAAAAATGTTAAATCTGTTTACCTCAACTAGCTGATTCAATTAAATAAAACAATTCTTCAATACACAGTATAATGATTCAATATTTACAACCTTTTCAAATATTTTCCACCTTTTAAATTATTTACATCTGTCAGATTTTTAGAATATGAAGCCAGCAAAACAAGCTTTTTATTACATTTAGAGACCTTTTGAAACGTTTCAAGATGCCTATTGCCTTTCGTAAATTTATCCAAGAAACCCCAGTTTGTCGGCTCTTACATTTTGAATTATCATTGAAATAAAATAGTTTATAGAAATAAATCATATCAAAATATCTAACCTGGATTGGTTCAGTAGGTTCTCTGCATCGCCAAGAGTTTTCGTGTCTAGTCTGAATGTTCTGAGTCGAATTTGAAAGTCGACATCCAACCAAATTACTATCCAAATCGTTGTTAGTGAGGTTGTTCTAATAAAAGGTTTTTCATCTCCGTAATTAATGAATATTTACCATTTTTAGAGATTACCAAATTAATTTAACAGCAGCATTCTCCAGAGTTTTCCTGACTCGAATCCAAGATTGTATTTAAGATCGTAATTGAGATTGTTATTAAGAATTTTAACATGAGTCGTAACAAGATCTTTATTAAGAGCCCTGTTTTATTTATTATTAGAAATTGTATAATTTTATTAAATCTGGCTTACTTACGTCTGTAAAAGTACGGCTCGCTTACACAATTTTACACTCTTTTAAACTAATTTTCACTTTAATTTAATTAACTGTTCACGTGAATATTAAGCACTTTTGAGTATAGTGACTGCCCAGTTTCAAAAGTATACTAACTCGTTGTTCAATTGTCATCATATTTATAAACCCGTCCCCTTTTGTTTGCGATTCGTTGACTCCACGTGCTGGGCGACACAATTGTGTTATCTCTTGTTATTTTGGAAAGCTTTATCAATTGTATAGTTTAATTGCATGTAACGATGCTCAATTTGTCGCGTAATTCATTGTTATACCTCACATTTGATTCAGAAATCCCAGGAATCTTCGTTCATTAAAGCACGTATTATTGTTGTTGGCTTTATTCTAATCTGAATGAAATAAATTTGGTGTTTGTTTATTTCCTAGTTAAATTGTATTTTTGAACAAATGTAATACTTTTCGATCACGTACGCCTTTTCAAATAATGCATAATTTCTACTTGCGTTTATGATGATATATTAACGCATTTTTTGAATATTTATCTAGCCAATTCATACAGGTTTTTCATAGATTTAGTTTCAATGCGTTTCGTTACATTTTTTAATTCTTATCTTTTCTCGTAGCTACTCTTGGATACGCGTTTAATCGCTTGTACTGCTATATACAGTGTGTTCTCAACTAATAATATTTATACTGACCTATTTACACTTCTAATATCTGTAATTATGTGCCTTTGTTACTTGGTAGTTTCTTTTGTTTATTCTACGACCCCTATGACTTAGCTTACCCCTAAATTAATCCTATAATTACAGCAATATATATATATATATATATATATATATATATATATTCATTGTTTCTAAGGGTACACTTATTGTTTCTTTATTTCTCTTAGTTTCCTTAAATCTAAAACTGTTTTCTTTATTCTTATATCTAAGGTACATTTTGTAAAATACGTATATAGTTAGAAAAATTATTAGAATGATTAACACAATTGTCCAAACGCTTATATTATCATAATGTAATTTTGGCGTTTTGAGTTTACTTAAATGTTCTTTGTAACTTTCCATTAATTTCATGGCGTGGTTGAGGTCGTTTAAGTCCAGATGCTCTAGCTTCATGGGTTTCTTGCCTATTTCTTCGTCTTCTTGTTGTTCTATCTTGAACTGTAGTTCCGGTAGGTTTGCAAATTTCTTTGTTGCTATGGGATCTTGATAAACTCTAATTACTTCGTCTTTCAATTTTACATAACAGTCTTCTTTAAGGGTAATTAATTTGCTTCCGATTAATGCTAGGTTATTTTCATCTTGATTGCAGTGGATGGTTGCTATTATATCTGTTGGGAAAATGGCTATCCATTTGTTTTCTGTAACTTTTTGAATTTTCATGTTGGTTATTTGCACGGGTTTGGCTTCACAGTTTTCGTAATGATTTGAAAATTTTAATAGTTGTACTTTACAAGGGCTGTCTTCTTGGATGGTTGTTGTCGTCATCGATTGGCATAAGTATTAGTTTGGTGTTACTTCAGTACATTTTTCGTTTATATAACCATATCTCAGTTCATTTAAGGATAGGAATTTGGTTTTGGGTATGATAACTTGGTATGTGTTAGTAACTTTCGTTGGAAAAGCAAATAAATGATAATAATTATAATTGTTACTTTCTACTATCGGGATCTCTATTAAAAATATTATTTCGTTATTCTTAATGTAGCCTTTGACTAAAGCCATTTTTTCAAATATTAGAATGTTTGATTCTTTTAGGTAGAATTTTTGTGCGAATGTCCAATAGTCAATTGTGTTTTGCATACTGCCTAATTTTATTGGTAGTATACCGGGGTTGTTTTGTATGTCTTCTATTATTATTTGGTTGTCGGTTCTACCTGGGCGGAGGTTGACGGTAAGGGTGATGATTGTCCATCTGAAATTACAGGGTGTCTTAGGTTTTTCAAGTGAATGTACTTTGTTATTTTGCCGTTGTCTACTACTGCTATATTTTTGTCTGATATTCTCTTAATTTTAAATGGTCCTAAATTTCTGGGTGCTGTTTTATGTCGCTTGCTTTGGAAATTTTTTTTCATACACGGATTGTCCCATTGAAAATTTATTTGCGTCGGTATTTTTATTACGGGTTGTAGTGATACGTTCCTGATCGTTATCTAATTTATCTTTTACTCTGTCGTAAGTTATTTTTAGTTTTTCTTTGTGATCTTTCGCATATTGTTGATATACTTCTTTGTTGTAGTGTATGTCATAGGGATTGCGTGAATCTGAATGTACTAAGGTTAATTCTAAAGGTGTAAAATTTGTTTATGAGTGAATTGTATTATTATAGGCGATTAGTGCGTATGACATTAAATTGGTTATGTGTTCCTTTTTATAATTTATTCTTAATAATCGAATTTGTTCTAACAGGGTTGAATGTAGTCGTTCAATTAGTCCGTTTGATTCAGGGTGGTTTTCCGTTATGAAATGAATTTTTATTTTGTGAAGTTCTAAGGTGTTTTGTGTTCCCTATAGTAGGGGATAAAGAATACTACTATAGTAAGCCTGCTTATCGTAAAAGGCGATTAAAAGGCGCAGCAAGGGGCAGCAGCCTTGCTGGCTAAAAGATATTGGAGGAGGGTCGATTGGTCTCGGGCGATCCTCAATAATTTATAAGCTTGTTGGGGGTTGGCCGTGACGGATACGGCTTTCTGCTAAAATCTTTAAAAACTGCGTTGTGGAAAGATATGGGAGCCTACCACAATATTTCCCAGGTATGCGTGGCCTAAAACACGAAATACATATGATGGAGAGCTCACAAGTAAAATTCTTGTCCGGAGGTAAAATACTCCCTCATTCGGATCTCCGGGAGGGGGTACTTGGGGCTCGTTATCATAAGAATATAAAACAACAATTCGATTTAGTGATAGGGACTTGGAATGTTAGGTCATTACTTAGAGTAGATAAGTTAACGAATTTATTAGTCGAAATGAGAAAGGAAAAGCTGGACATTTTAGGTATTAGTGAGGTGAGATGGCCAGATAGTAATGACTTTTGGAAAGATAATTATAGAATAATTACAACTTCTTCAACTAATGGACAGGCAGGGGTAGGAATAGTGTTAGGTAAAAGATTAGGGCATAAAGTTAAAGAGTACTTACAATTTAGTGATAGAATAATTATGGTTAGATTGATTACAAAACCCACAGACACTGTTTTAGTACAGGTTTACATGCTAACAACTCAGTACGAGGATGAGGAAGTAGAAAAGGTATACGAGGATATAAATAGTATAGTGAGAAAAGTAAAGGAGATGAGAATTTAATAGTTATGGGCGATTTTAATGCGTCAGTGGGAGAAGGTAGTGAGGGAAAATGGTAGGAAAATTTGGGTATGGCAGACGAAATGATAGAGGAGAAAGATTAGTTGAGTTTTGCCAGGAACATAGATTAGTAACTGTAAACACCCTATTCGAACAACATGTTAGGAGAAGATATACCTGGAAAGCGCCAGGTGATAGGGCTAGATACCAAATAGATTATATTTTAGTTAAACAAAGATTTAGAAACCAAGTTAAAACTGTCGTAGTTATCCAGGGCTGACATAGATAGCGATCATAACTTAGTTAAAATGAAGTGTAAACTAAAATTCAAAAAATTGAGAAAAGTTAAAAGAGAGGGATGGGATCTAGGTAAGCTTAATGATAGTAGGGTAAAAGAGGAATATAAACAAGTATTAGATAATAAGAGTAAAGAGATAGCTGTAGGAGGGAATGTAGAAAATAGATGGAAAGAAATAAAACTGACTGTACATGATACAGCAACACAGACTATAGGTAAGAAAAAAATAGAAGCGAGAAAACCCTGGGTAACAACGGAGATATTAGATTTAATAGAGAATAGAAGAAAGCTTAAACCTTTCAGAGAAGTGGATAGTGAAAGTAAGCAAAAATATAATACAGTTAGAAATAAGATAGTACATGAGTGTAGAAAAGCTAGAAATAAATGGATGGAGGAGAATTGTAAGGGAATACAAGATGATTTGAGAGTAGGTAAGACAGACAGGGCTTAGAGGGCAGTTAAAAAGTTTTTTGGGGATGATAGGAAAAAATATAATGGTATTAGAGACGAGAATAAAGAGCTTATAATAAATAAAGTTGAGGTAGCAGATAGATGGAAAAGATATTTAGAAGATTTATATAAGGGAGACGATATAGATGAGTTAGAGAACGACCAAGAAGAGGATGTAGAAATAGGGTTCTCAATATTAAGAGAGGAATTTGATAGAGCTGTTCGGAATCTTAAACTAAATAAAGCGCCAGGGATAGACGATATTCCCGCAGAATTAATAAAATATGCTAGTCAGAAAACTTTAGATAGATTATATGAACTAATAAAAGTAATATATGACACAGGTGAGGTTCCAATAGATTTCGAAAAAAATATTATCATCCCAATCCCAAAAAAGTCAGGAGCTGATAGGTGTGAGAATTTTAGAACAGTTAGTTTAACTTCTCATGCTTCCAAAATACTAACAACAATAATTAAAAATTGAGTAGAAGCTTTGACTGAGAATTATTTAGGCGAAGACCAATATGGTTTTCGTAAAGACAGAGGGACTAGAGAACCGATACTAATGATTAGGGCAATTATCGAAAAAAGGTTACAAAAAAATAAAAAGACTCATTTTGCGTTTGTAGATTTAGAAAAAGCATTTGATAGGGTTAATTTCATTGTTATGTTCAGGGTTTTGCAAAAAATAGGAATCTCTCATAGGGATAGAAAAATTATTTACAGTCTATATAAAAACCAAAGCGTAGTAATTAGATTGGATGAAATAGAAAAGGAAGCTAAGATTAGAAATGGTGTTAGACAGGGTTGTATACTGTCTCCCTTGATTTTTAATGTTTATATTGAGGAAGCTTTAAACTTAGCCAGAGAGAGAAAAGAGATAGGTATTAGTGTACAGGGACAGAAAATAGACATGTTACGTTTTGCAGATGATATAGCCATTATAGCAGAGTCTAGAAAAGAGTTAGGAGAGTTTTTAAATATTTTAGATGAGATACTACGGAGTAACTATAGTATGAGAATTAACTCAGTAAAGACAAAGATAATGACAAGTGAGTTACAGCCTAGTTCTAAACCAAAATTAAAAATAGGTAATACCGAGTTAGAGGAGGTAGATGAATTTTGCTATTTAGGTAGTATAATTACAAAGGATGGATGTAGCAGAAGGGATATAGTAGCTAGAATAGCTCAAGCTAGAAAAATGTTTTTAAGAAAGAAAAACTTACTAATAGCTAATAGTATTAGTTTAGATAATAGAAAAAGTTTCTTAAAGTCGTACGTATGGGGCGTTCTACTATATGGTAGTGAGACTTGGACAATTAAAGAAGTAGATAAGAAAAAGATAGAAGCTTTTGAAACTTGGTGTTATAGGAGAATGTTAAAGATTAGTTGGACAGATAGAGTAACAAACGAGGAAGTTTATAGAAGGATAGGTGAGGAACCCTGTATGTGGAAACAATTGAAGGTCAGGAGAGATAGAATGATAGGGCACCAGTTAAGACATGAGGGACTATTTAGTAAAGTCTTAGATTATAGACTACCAAATAAAAATAGAGTAGGAAGGCCTAGACAAAGCTATATTAGTCAAATTATTAGAGATCTAGGTTGTGAAGGGTATGCAGACCTTTTAGACTAGCTCAGAATAGAAAAGAATTTAGAGCTGCGTCAAACCGACTTTAAGTAAGTTCGAAAACAAAACAAAAAAAAAATAAAAATCAGGTAACTAAATGTCACCATGACATAACTCACAATTAGTTAGCGGTCTGGCATGTTGGTAGCGTTTCGTTGCTTAAGCCTTACCATAACATATAATTTAACACTTTTCCTTTTTGAAGCGGATAACCAGGTTATATTTCATTTCCTTATAAATGGTAATTATGTAACCATGTTAGAGTTCTTTAACAAACATCAGGTTGCTAATATCTATGTAGAGCCAGGTGGATAGGAAAAAGATAGAAGGATATAGGAAAACCTAGACCAAACTATATTAGTCAAATTATTAGAAATTTAGGTTGGGAAGGGTATGTAGAGTTTTTAGATTATCACAGAATAGAAAAGAAGTTAGAGCTGCGTCAAACCGACCTTAAGTAAGGTCGAAAACAAAATGATGATGAAGGTGTTTTGTATTGTCTCATTTTTAAATTCGCTACCATTATCTAGAGTTATTGATTCGAGTGTTCCATAAAATGTGAAATACTGTAAAAATCCTTAGGTCACGTCAATGCTATTTTTCGATGTGATTGGTATTGCTTGGCCTATTTTTGTGGATGCGTCTACAATTGTTAAATAGTTTTGCGTTTCTACTACTAGAGTATCGGCATGTAGTTTTTGAAATGGTTTGTCGGGTGTTTTGGTTAACATTAAGAGTATCTTTGGCGTTTCCTGTCGTATTTCGCTTTGTCACATAGTTCACATCGGTTAATGAAATCCGTGGTCAATTCTTCGCTGACTTTAAAATAATATGGTCTTACAAGTTGTTTTATTGTTTCGTTAATTCCACGGTGGTTGGTTTTTCCTTCGTGTTGATTCCTAATTACATCATTATTTTGTCAGGGTCGTGTAGTGTTATTAATTTTTCGTACATCTGATAAGTTCAGGACCACAGTTATTAAATAATTTAACGTATAATTCTGAAAATCTTTGGTATAAGTGCTCGGTGTTGAAATAAAAATAAAATCGTTTTTTCTCGGAGGTGTATTCTTTTAGAATGTTAATTATTTGCTCCTCGTTGTCATCTTTGGTTATTCAAATTTGGTATATCTTTTTGTTATCTACTTTTGCATATTTTTGGGGTTATTGAGTTGGATTCTACTTAAAGCGTCTGCGTTGTTGTTATAAATTCCCCTTTTATATATAATTTCGTAATCGTATTTTTATAGTCTGATTCGCCATCGTTGTAATTTTGAATTAGGTTCTTTAAGTTTTCATAGCCATACTAATGGTCTATGATCGGTGTATATGTAAAATTTTCTTCCGTATAAGTAAGGTCTAAAATATTTTGTTGGCCAAATTATGGCTAATAATTCTTTTTCTATGGTGCTATATTTCTGTTCGGTTTCATTTAGGGTTCTAGATGCGTAGCTGATGGGTTTATCGCTACCTACTTTTCCTTGGCTCAATACTGCGCCTAATGCTACGTTCGATGCGTCTGTCGTTAGTATAAATGGTTTGGAAAAGTCTGGGTATTCTAATTCAGGGTGATTCGTTAATATATTTTTAATTTTGTCTACGGCTTTAATGAATTCCGGGGTGTGTTCAATTTTATTTCCCTTTTTTAAACAATTTGTCAAGGGCTTGGTTATCTGAGCGTAACCTTTAATGAATTTGCGGTAGTAACCACTAAGTCCTAGAAATCCTTTAATTTCTTTGGTTGTCTTTGGTAAGGGGTAATTTAGAACTGCATTTGTTTTGTCGCGATTTGGCATTACTCCTTGGGATGTTATTATATGTCCTAAAAATAATACTTCCTTTGTAAAAATTCACTTTTGTCTAATTGCACTTTGAAATGTGCTCGTCTTAGTCTTTCAAATACTTCTTTCAGTCTTTCTATGTGTTTTACTAATGATGTTGAATAAACTATGATGTCGTCTAGGTACACAAGGTATATTGTCCATGAATCTCTGAAAAGTTGCTGGTGCGTTCTTTAATCCAAATGACATTCGTTTGTATTCGTAATGTCCTCTAGGTGTGCTAAAGGGTGTTTTGGATATATCTCTTTCATCCGTTTCTACTTGATAGTATCCTGATGCTAGGTCTAATGTTGAAAAATATTGGCATTTGCCTAATTTGTCTAGAATTTTGGTTATATTTGGTAGTGGGTATTTGTCATCTACCGTTTTTTCGTTTAACTTTCTGTAGTCTATTACTATTCTGTACTTTCTCTTTCCGGTTGCGTCTATCTTCTTAGGTACTATTAACACGGGGCTGCTCCATGGTGAGTTGGAGTGCTGGATTATATATTGTTCTAATAAGTTTGCTACTTGTCTGTCAGCTTCTTCTTGGCTCGCATGAGGTAGTCTATATGCTTTTGTAAAGATTGGCTTGTTGTCTGTTAGTTCGATGTTATGTTTCATTGTATTGGTGAATGTTAGGGGTATTCCTTCGCAGTGGAATATGTCGCGGTATTCAAAACATAAATTTTTTATTGCTCTTTGTTCCTCCTGATTGATGTCGGTATTAAAGCTGATGTTACTTAAATTTTCTCTTAACATTTTGTTATGTTTTATTGGATTGTAATCTTTTTCTAAATTTTCGTTTATTTCCATTTCGTTAAAATTTAATTTCTCTACGTTAATTGGGTCTGTTAATGATAATTCTACGGGATAGTCGTTTGAATTTAATATCGTTGTAGTGGCATAATTATCTTTTATTTGTACTAGGGCAATTGGGGCTTCTACTCCTTGTTGAAATGTCATATGATTTATTATTCCTACTTTCTTGTTAGAATTTACTGGGATTTTTATTTTTCTTTCCGTTCGGGGTTCTATTGTGTATTTTTGTTCGACTTGAGTGATTTGAAATTTAATGGGGATCTTTGCGTATTTCGTCCTTAATAAACGGTTCTTCATGTCAATGTTGGCTCCTAATTTTCTTAGAAGGTCCATTCCGATTAGTCCGTCATATTTGTCGTTATTTTCGAAAATACAAAATTTATGTTTCATTTTTACATTAAATGTTCTCAGTAAGGGTATATTAGCTATGAATTGGTGTAGTGTTGTTTGATGGGCTGTTTTAATTTTAAATGGTTCTCTTTCTACATAATCTAAATAATGTTTCTTCACGGTTCTGGGGCTAATTAATGTTTTTGAGGATCCGGTATCGATTAATAGTTTAAATTCGGCGTGGGGTATTTCTATGTATGGTAGTACTAGGTGATTGATGTTATTTAGGTTTATTAAGTTTGGTCGTTTATGAATCGGTCTATTTGAAAATTTGAACACGAGTTTTCTTCGTCGTCCTACTCGTAAGTTTCGTATTGTTCGTCGCGTTCATAAGTTTCTGCATGCTTTGGTTCATCGTTCGTACTGGGCTGAATATAATTATTCTGGTCATTGTCAAATTTTTCTACCTCTTGGTGAAATAGTTCTTCCGATGCAAAATTGCGTTTCTGATGAGGATTTGGTCGGATATGTGTTATCTTTGGTGTCGGTTTATAATAGTTATTAGGGTTGTTATTATTCATTGGTGTATTTTTACTGGGGTTCGCACTGAATGCTGGTCTTTGTTGGGTTAGGTTTAGATTGAATCTTGGTTGGAATGCGGTTTTCGTAAAATTTGGGTTGAACGTTGGTTTCGAAAAATGTTTATATTGATTATTAAAATTCGTATTGTTGAAATTTGGGTTATTAATTCGCGGTTGATTTGTTTGTGTGTTGAAGAGTGTGAATTTTTGTTGAGGGATTGTTTGTCTCGCGGATTTTATGGTTTTTATTGTTGAATAACTTTTATTTGCGTTGGGGTTGAATAGTCTGTTGCGGTAATACAGTACATTTTCTTCTTCTATCACTAGGATCATGGCTTCCTCTAGGTTTTGGGGACGTTGAAATCTGATCTTATCTGATAGTCGTTCTGGTAAAGCGTTTATATATGTGACCAGTGCCATTTTGTCATACATTTTTGTTTCTAAATGTCGAATATTTTGATCGGATTCTTCGATTTTTAATTTTGTTAGGATTAGACTTCTCACGTCTTGGCACTTCATTCCGAATTGATATGGGGATTGGTTGTTTTGCATTCTGAAATTTATCAGGTCTCGTACCAGGCATTTTATGTTACGTTGATCTCCGAATTATGCGATTAGTATTTGTTTAATGTCTTGCCATTCCTGTAAATTGTTTCTACTGGCAATTAAGGTTAGTGCTCTTCCGGTCAGTTTGCTTATTATCAGGCGTAAAAGCAATAAATTACTTTCGTTATCTTAGGGTTTGTAGAAGGTTTTCGGAAACATTTCGCATGCTCCAATAAAGTTTTCAAGATGGGCTTGCTAGCCATCAAAACTTTGAATTGTTTTCAAGTAAAGCTTCATATCTCCACTCATTTTGGATAAGGGCTGCTTTTGCTTTTCAGTAATTTCAAATTTTGTAAACACCAATATTTATTTTGCTATTTGCATCGTTATTTTTGGGTTGGATTTATTAATTTTCAGTTTAGATTGCGTCGAGTTATTTTTAGAATCGCAATTGCTTGGTTATACGGTGCGGTAGTTACTTTGTGGGATTTATACTTGATAATGTTGGATTAATTGTTATAGCCTTGAATTCGCTTGTTTTTATCTCGCAGACGTTAATTTGTCGTGAGTTCTACTTGAGTTCTGCTTCTTGAAAGAATCTGGTGTGAATAAATAATTTCTCGCGGTATTTACTTTGATTTGTATGTTTTACGTTAGTTATGGCTTTGTCTTCGTTCAGTTTTGCTGATTTTATCAGTCTACTGTAATTATATCTTTTTCGTAGTTTTTAATTAAATTGCATAAACGTATAGTTTGTCTGTTTTGTTTCCTTGAATTCTAAATATAACTTGCAGGTTTTCAGTTAATTACTTTGTTACACTTTACCTTTGTAATTTAATCACAAAGTTTTATGTCTACTTGAAGATGTAGTTTAGTATCTTGGTTATTTAATTGCGCAACTGCTGTATAATATGCAATTATACTTATTGAAGTTACTTTTTTGAAAGGTGTTATTTTCAGTTGGTGTGGGAATTAGATAATTCGCTTTTTTTTACTTCGTTAAATTGTTGCATAAATATTGCGTCTGATTATTTTTAGATATCTTCGTATTAATAATATTCAGTTATGCTGCACGTAATTGTAGCTCTCTGTAATGTAAGTTTAAAGTTTGCAATACGCGTTTTAATATAGCTTTTATGATAAACGTTTAAATTTATTCAGTAATGTACTGGAATAAATAGCGTTTCAGTAATGCAAATTATTTATAGGTTTGCGGTGATGAATGGTTTTTGTTCAATGCACTCTATTCTACTTTGTGATGAATTAATTACTTATAGATTGTGATGCAAAATGCGGTTTTTTAATTTATAGAGAAGGTTCTGAAAGTTATTTCTTTAAATGTTCGTTTTTCTAATGAAGTTTTTAAGTCTGGAGTAAATCGTTTTTGTTGCGTTTTTGATGAATAATGTTTCATTCACCGGTCTTATCTTATGTGAGAATTGCGTTATAAATTTGCACACTAGTTTTTAATTACAATGTTTCAGGTCTTGCAGAGTGCTTTGCTGAAATTTATAAAGGTATGATAGATTAAATTTATAGGAATTACGTTTAGCTTTGGTGTGATATGATGGAGTTAATTTGCGTTCTGTTTTTAGTTTACTGGATTAACTGTGACGTTTTTGTATCGCGCTAGTTAATTTAATAATTATTCGTACTTCGGTTTCGTTTGGTATTAATGGAGGCGCGTCAGTAATTTTTGGTTTATTTTTCGATTTGTTTTAATAATTGTAATGAAAACTCCTAAAAATCGAGTCTCTTTTGCCTTAAAAAAATCTTTTTAAAAATCAAGTCTCATAAAATAAACCTTCTCAAAATAAATTCTCGTTTGAAAATAATTTCTCTTCGTAAACTATTTTCAAAAAATATTGGCATAAAATAATAATAAAATAATAGAAATAGCATATATCAATTATAGTTTGTGAAATCAATTTGGTTTTAAGGAAATAAACTTACATTAATTTTTTCATCTGTTTCTTTCGTGGGCTCGATCGATTTTGTATCTCCTCCACGTTGGTTTGTTTTGCTGGATTCGGTCAATTCTTGTACTTCTCCCAACCTTATTTGGGTTCTGTCAAAATTGCGAATTGAAATTCTTGGTCACCAATCTTCCGATTTTTGGATTTTTAGTGCCCTTTTGACATACGTACCGCTGCGCCAGTTAAGGTTTGGGCGTTTACAGCGATGTTTTTAAAAAAACGTTTCCAAATCTTAACAAATTTATTTATTTTAAACAGAAGTTATCATGAAATTTTAAATAACTGTATAAAATAACTTTAAATCAAAAATAATTAATTAGTTGAAATAGGGCGAGTAGTCTAGGTATACAACAATGCAAAAGCTGTAGTACTCAGGCTGACTCAATTGAGTAGCCTGAACAACGAAGTATGGAGTTCGAAGACTGACTGCCGGGCCTTGAGCTCCCAGGTTTTTTATAATATCCTGCCCCCTCACATGGCTGTGAAAACTTGCAAATCTCATGTCTGATAAATTTTTAAACTTGCGCGAGTTATGTATCCCCCAATTTACCTATATATATATATATATATATATATATATATATATATTTATAATTTATAATTTATTTATAATTTATAATTTATATATAAATATATATATATATATATATATATATATATATATATATATATATATATATATATATATAGGTAAATTGGGGATACATAACTCGCGCAAGTTTAAAATTCATCATTAAATTGTTCCCAATTAGCTTTTGAATTTGAGTTTATTGAATCTACTCTAATTGCACACGAATTTTCTATTTAATTGCTTTCCGATTTATTAATTCGGTCATACTGTAAATTTACTTTCAGTTTCCTTTTCTCAATTATTTAATTTCACATCAATAACATTAATTTCCTTATTAAATCCCTCCAGTAATTGGTTTAATTTTTGGTTAAACTTACCTATCAAATCTGAGTGACTTTTTATTTCGTAAAATTAAGAGTTTCTTTCATACTAATTTCAGGTTCTGTTGTATTTAAATTTTGTGCTAATCCTTCATGATGCTTTGGAATTTAAAAAAATGAGATATACTACAAACTGGTTCAACCTGGAATTCACAAATTCTACAGATCAGTAACATTATGGACGATTACGTCTCTTTGTTGCAGCACTTTCAATAAGTACTGTGATCTTGACGCTTTAGTTGTGAGGTAATAAAAATGTTGTGAAGCTATATCCCTGACTTGCAAGCTTTTAAAATAATTTCTTCCCAGATGTTAGACATGAAAACACCTAGAAATGATTGTGGAAATATCAGGTTTAACATTCTATTATTAAAGTTAAAGCTCAATGAAATAGTTTTAATTAATGCGACATATGTACAATTGTTGTAAATGTATTATTTAATAGACAAGTTATTTTTAAGGAATTATTTGAAATAGCAACAATTTAGTATAAAAAAGTACTGTTAACTGCATTATCAATGTTATTTTATCCTTTAATTAATAAAAGTTTTATAAAGTCTGAGGAATCCATAGCATAACCAATATTCATAATACAAAGACATATCATTGTTTATAAAGCATTTAGTATAGAATAAAATTTCATCTGTCGATTGTTGTACTCGTTCTTAGTACCCCAACCAGCACAATGATGTTTCTGTATAGATTTGTTCCGTATTTTCTAACAAAAATTGGCTTCTATTCATTAAAATTATTTTAATTACCAATACTTAACCATTGTAAAAGAACCACATACTTTGATTATAATTTAAAATACAACATTTTCCGACCATCATATAAAATATTATTTAAAGTTAACTTTCCCTGACCACCATTTAAAGCTCTATATAATTTTGTATAATTATTAGTTAAATAAATTCTTAATTCTTGTGCGTATTAACCTGCTAACTGTATCACTTAAATGAATTAACTAAGTTCATTTTAAATGTTTAATTAAATTCACTATATACTCCACACATGTAGGCATGCTGATACAGAACTAAATCATCCTTCCTAGATTTTATTTGCTACTTAATTATTTGAATCGTGGGATAATGGATTTATCGGTCGCATTGAAACCCTCCTAACACTTGCGTTGTTTCGAGCTTCCCAATAAATAAATGATTTGGTACGCTTTTAACGATTACGAGGCATATGTTTTGATTTTTTATTTTTGGTTTTGTCAGTCACATATTGAAATAACAAGAAATTGGTCGATTTGAACACACTTGCCTTGCAAAATAGCAGAATGTTTGGATTTTTGCCCTGATAATATTTTTTTAACACCACATGTTAGTTGCATAATCATTTCAATAACACACTAATTAGGATAAGTTTAGACTTATATCTGTGTTTTTTTTGTATTTGAAATTGTATTTTGAGCCTCTCCCATGAACATATTGTATGTTAGAATCAATAAGTGTTTCCAATATGAAAATGTTTACACATTAGTGAATCCTATTGTATGATTGAGTTAAATACTTTGAAATAAGTTTCTTAACCTATTGAATTTAATCCTAACGCATTATTCAAATGATTCATACTTTTTGTGTAATATTTTACAAATTAATACTATTCATAAACTTTGTAACTTTGAGCTACATAAATTGATTGATTTATTTACAATGTTATAAAACTTTATTCAAATACTATTTTCAATGTTATAAATCTTTATTACAAATACTATTTTCTAGCTATTTATGCACGTTTACCAACAGTGGTTAAAAATACAGTGTAACTCATTTAAAAAACATTTGCTGTATACTTGTAGGGCTGCATTCTGTGAAAAGCGAAAGTGATGTTCGTGAGAAAGGTCGATACAGTGTTATAAAGAAAAAATATTTTATAACATAATTTCATCTGAATACCACTGTAACGCCCGTTCCAATTGTAAACTATATTTAATAACTCCATATCTGTTTCCTAGGTTCAACGATACATGTTCCTTCCGCCGTATCCTGAAATTTTTTATAATACTGTACAAATGTATTAGTGATTCTCAAGAATTATATCAGTACACCTACCTTTCTATCAAAGGACAGCATTTACGCTGTATGCAGCTTTCTTCACATAGGGTTCTCAAATTTAAACAGTTCACACTTACTTAAACGTATACCGTAATTGAACTTAAAAAGCTGTGTGAGTTGTGTGGTATGTACGTTACACGGCAAACTTTTGCTGGGCATCTGAAGAGTTATTTGCACAAAGCAAAAACTGTGTTTAAGTTGAAAGATGGGGTGGAATTGACGCGCAGCACTTTCAAAAACAGAATTGTAGGATATCGGGTTAACAGTGCACAACATCATATAGCATACTATGAATTTTTGATGAAGTAGCTGTCAAAATCAAACGATTAATAGCACTTGAAGTGCAAAAACATAAAATGATTAAGGTTAATTTAGAGTTGTTTGGACACTTTATCCAACAAACAAAAGAAGTCGACGAGATTAAGTCGTTTAGTACAGCATTCAAAGTTGTATACGCAGAGTCGGACGTGAATAATATATACTATAATTTTGTGGAAACTATTGAAAGTATAGTGGTCGGAATTCCACAAGCGGGATTCCGGCTGGGCATTACAGAGGATTCTATTTGTAGAGTTTAGTATAAACAAGTACAATCCTATGCGGTCGTCCTTATTAATCAAGCTACCGCGGTTGATCAAGAATGGGCACGCAGTTATTAACGTGCAAAACGACGAGGAGCATTGCTTTGCTTGGGCGATAATTTCGTGTATTTATCAAACAGAGGTGGATCCATACAGAACACAATCATATCCACACTTTAGCACGGTTCTTAATTGGGACGGTATATCATTTCCAACGAAAGTTCGTGATATTCGTCATTTTGAAAAGAATAAATCTATATCGGTAAACGTGTATGAGTTAGAAGCGGTGAATAAAGACGGTACGATGGTGTATGAGATTGTTGGACCGTTATATTATAAATCGGAGAGAAATATACATGTTAACTTATTATAGTTCAAGCAATCTAAAATCCGATTTACGTCATAGATGTGATTAACATAAACCAATATTTTTATCGTTTTCTATCTTCAACAAAGTTCACGCGTTAAGTCGGTCAAAAATTCAACGTTGCCGACTACTCTAACAAATTAGTGTTCAATTAAAATAGGGATATACAAATCGATGTTTTATTTTTTCATGTACAGTAATTGAACAATACACTAGAATATGTACATATTATTACCGATCTTAAATCAACTAATTATATGCCTGTAGCTTTGTTCAAAAAAATGTCATATTAATTAAAATCAATAAAAGAAAATTGGGAAACATGAAACATCAAAAATGGTTCATCGATTTATTATGTGCTTATCCCAGCCCTAGTAAAAATAGGTTATGTTGATTTGCTTTTTCTGGTGCTGTTCTCGTTAGTTTTGGCTATATTTCCTTATTACGTTTCAGTTGAATTACAAACAGTTCTTTTCAGAACTAATATTAGTGTTATTATTGTTTGCTACAATGTCGGGTCGTCATTTGGGTTCTACAGGAAAGCAACTTCTTGCTAACCTAATTAAGTTCTTTAAACAAGAACGTGAGAACGGTGAACCGCTTATAGCGGTGGTTGCAGTACAGGAAGTGATTCATTCACTTCACAACTGAATTCCTAATTATATTGTTGTTTTTGTAGCGGGTAGTAGCTGCTTTAAAAATTAATGTTTCGAGAGTTAGCTCAGTGTCGCAAGCAATGAAAACGAATAAACCCTTTATGCCTGAAGTGGATAATTTTACAGCTTCTGCAGTTCGAAATATAATTTACAGAATGTAAGAGAATCGTAAGTGAATATTATATTATAAAAATCACTAGGTTAAATATCAAAGTACTAGATTTCAGAGAACATATTTCAGTTTGTACTCTGTGGCGTAAGTTGAAGGATGTTGATCTCTTTAATGGTTGTGAAAGATCTGTAAGTATACTTTTACACAACATCCGATTCACGTGGAAGAAAAACAATTCACGGAGACGTCATGGAAATGCCCGATGTTGTTCTTAAAAGAATGCAATTTCTAAACTCATATATGCAAATTAAGGAAGCAAACATATATCAATTTGTTTATGTAGATGAAGCATGGTTGTTTCAAAATATTACTGTAAGTCGTTCGTGGCAAGAGACAATTTGAAAACCGTAAAAAACACTAAAGTTGATGGAAAAAGGTTGATTGCTTATACTTTGTTAATGGTAAAAACTAATTGATTTTGTAGATATATAGTAGTGCATGCAGGTAACTAAAATGGGTTCATTGACGAATGTAAGTTGGTGTTTTCATCATCTACAAAAGGTAGTGACTATCACGTGGAAATGAATGAAACAAATTTTCTCCGCTGGTTCAAAAACTAATTGTTGAAGAAGTTGGAAGAACCTGAAGAGGTTGAAACTGTTGTTGCTGTAATTGAAATCTCAGGTGGGCTCTTTATCAGTGGCACGTGTAAATAAAAACGGAATTCGAATACAAATTTAATGCTATAAACCATATAACGTGTACAAAAACAAGCTTCTACATTAAATATCAACGCGTATAAAAACACAAAGTACCTACAACACCGGATTGTGTTGTAGTCGCACCAATTATTATAGAAACAATTAATATGCTACTCTCAACTAACGATGCCCGGAAGAAGCCCTTTAGCATCTACCCTCGCACACGTCCATTCCCCGACTGACCCTCTCTCTCTCTACCCCACTCATTGTCTTCGAGTCTGGAACCACCACATAACCCCCCTACTTAAATCGAAATCACATAAATTAGGTTTAAGTATCAGTAGAAACAAGAATACAATGATGTGTAATAATAATTGCGAATAGAATAACCTCCACCAATCAAAATAAACAAAAAAAAATTAAAATATTATAGGCATCATGAATTCAACCATGACGTAAGAATAACAGAAGGAACAACTTAAAGCTCCTTCCTTTGAACATCGACAGGCGTGGCAGCTTTGTATGCTTTAAGATTGATCACGTTCTGCCGTGACAGTTCGTTGCCCTGCGAGTCGCCAATTATATAAGAATTTGGCCCAGCCTGACGCAACACATAAAAGGGCCCCTCGTATAATAGGAAGAACTTTTTGATGCATTTATCCGCCGCAGCCGACATATAATGTGTTCTAGCTAGAACTTGATCTCCTTCCTTAAAAATAATCGGACAGATTCCCGCATTAATTTTGTCAGCCCTACGCTGAGCCTTGGATTTTAACCTTTTGTAGACCAATTGCCAAATGGTCTCCCGCGACGGTTTCGCAGTAGAGACCGTCGGAAAATCGTTTACCACAAAACCATTTCCTGCTTTAACCGATTCCTTCGCGATACCCCCGTTTACTGTTTCCGCCCCCCGAATTTTCACATTTTTCCTTATCCACTCTTCTCCTTCCTGATTCTCCTTAAGCGACTTAACATATTGCTTTTTATACTTCGTGTTTACTACGGCTCCTTTTGCGACCCCTAAAAATTCGTCTTCGCTATAGCAAGTTTCAGGCATTTCTTTTACTGCCCCTTTCATCCCTACCGACGGCATTGTAACGAATTCACAACGATTTATACTCAAATTAGCGTTGCTGATTTTAGGTTTAATATTTAAGGTATGAGTATAACCTTCATGCCAAAACTGCAATATTTCCTCTTTAAAATTTACTACTACCTGACATTTAAACATCCAATTCGACCCTAGTAACATGTCGCAATTTAAACTAGGTATAACTAAACACACAACGTCCATTTCTGCGTCTCCTGCTCTAACAGGCAAACTTACTTGGAATTTAACGCGTTGCGTTCTACCCCCCACAGCCACGGCTATTGATACATTAGTAACCGGTAGGATAGGAATCTTCATTCCCTTCCCTGCCAGCTTATTATAAAAAGTTTCAGACACGGCACACACGTCCGAGCCACTATTTACTAATGCCTTCACTCTTTCCGTTCCTATCAACATTGACACCGTTGGCGCAATTATTTCACGATTTTCTGATTCGCTTTCAGAATCCGTTAAAATGTTTTCCATATCCTTATCAAAGGAAGTTGTATAATTTATGTTCAAATTAGGCGAGTCACCATTTTGATCGTTTGCACTATTTTGGTTTCTAAATGTCAACTGCCTGTTTGATTCGTCGCGACCGGTGTTATAGTTATCTCGACGGGGATTAATGTCTCGTGGCGGCGGCCTATTCATAGTTCGGGTTAACCCCCCAGAATAAGTGTCGGCGATTCTTTGTAAAAATTCCTCTACTGTGTCCGATGTGTGGAACCCACTTGTAATTATTCCACGTTGAACGTCTGCTGAAAAATGTTTGGAAAGCATAGTTATTAATTTGTCGTCAGATATTTTTTCGGTTAGAAATCCCGCTTGATGCACCAAATTTAAAAAATACTCGGCCCTACTACCGGACTGATAACGACCATAGTTAAGTTCCATGAACAAATCCCTCTGTTTTTCTAAGTTCCAGAATCTTTCTTGAAATGCGCGCCTAAAATCATCAAAAGTTTCAAAACTATCCTCTTTAATCGACGCCTATTCTGCCGCTGTACCCCTAAGACAATTTAACGCCAGACCCTTCTTGTGTTGCTCAGGCACTCCGGCTTCCTCTAGTGTTTTATTCAATTTTTTCAAAAACTCCATTGGGCGAGTCTTTGAATTGGGGTAAAAACTTAAATTATTACCCCTCAATTCCCTCCAATTTGACAAATAGCTTTTATCATTAAGCTTTGGCGATCCGCTCGGAAACGAACCACTCGGCGACGGAATGAAATTTTTTGTTTCAGAAATAACTGCTTCATTAGTTTTAATTTTTGACTGTGCAGTGTTCAAATAATCAACATGAACTGCTAAGTTGCTAACAGTATCGCGAAGCTCTGCCATACTCGTAGCTAATTTTAAGATTATGTTTTCTAAATCGACGGCTTTTGACTCCACGGAATCATTCTTTTTTCCACCTTTACTTTTCGACATTTTCAACGGTTATTATCCTAATTGAACTCTTAATTTAATGGCAAACTGTTTATACAAATTGCTAATCGCAACGTTAATTAATGATAACAATTACTAGTTAATAAAAAGAAATTTTCATTAACCAACACGTTATTGCATCGATTGTATCCCCGAATATTCAATAACCTCAGATATTAATATCATCATATCAAATAGCGCATTGCACCTTGACAAGCTCTAATATTCTATTTCAAAATAAACGCCAAATACCACTATCCTTGCAATGTACGTTATAAGAAAATAAACGATCTCACCAAACGTGTAATAAGTCCGTTACAGGTTATCAGTTTGAAGGGAAGCTGCAGAAAATCAGTTTTGAGCACTTTCTCGCCTACTAGACGTATCTTCGTGAAGCGGTTATGCCAACACTATAGTCCGTTATACCTTCGGTAACACTAATTTATTCGGTTAGTGATGTTATTTTGTTTTTGTAGTACAAATTAATACAAATTTAATCACACGGCCACCCTTCAGCCACAAGTTGGCGCCAGATGAAGAGGTTGAAACTGTTGTTGCTGTAATTGAAATCTCAGGTGGACTCTTTATCAGTGGCACGTGTAAATAAAAACGGAATTCGAATACAAATTTAATGCTATAAACCATATAACGTGTACAAAATACAACACCGGATTGTGTTGTAGTCGCACCAATTATTATAGAAACAATTAATATGCTACTCTCAACTAACGATGCCCGGACGAACCCCTTTAGCATCTACCCTCGCACACGTCCATTCCCCGACTGACCCTCTTTCTCTCTACCCCACTCATTGTCTTCGAGTCTGGAACCACCACAAACCGTCCGTAATTATTTTAGATAACGCTTCTTACCCCAGAACAGCGGTACATAAGATTGGGTTCATATCCCGACACGGCCGACTGCTTGAAAAATGGCAGGTGAGCATTTTTCACAAATATTACGCCCTCGTTCGGATGAGAGGTTAAATGGAGACTACATTAAGTTGCTGAACTACCGCAATGCGCCAAATGACAAACTAATTATGGCATGCTTAAATTGTGTCAATTGGTTGTCATTAAGGATAACAATACTGCAGTTGCATCTTGGCGACTCGGGCGTATTATGGACGTTCATGCTAGAATGGATCGAGTCAACTGCGTTGCTACAGTGGGAATCTCAAATGGGCTTGCGAGTCGTTCGTTTGCGAAGCTTTGTCTGCTGCTTGACAGCGTGTATTGAATGTGCTTATTTGACATTTTATTATTTTGCGCAAGTGCGTTAGATTGTTTCTAATTTATTTTTACGATATGTGTTACTTTTGTAAGACTGTTTCATGTCTGCCTTCTGGTTTGTAAAGCAGATGTGTTTAAACATCATTTCATTCGTTCACGCGCATCAATGCTACACAAGCACTCTCGTGGTCGCTCGTCATTTGTAAAAATACTCAAGCTATTATAAAACAAATAATTATATACAGTCCTGCGTGCATTTGTTAGTTAATTTATTATCAACATTTTATGTATTAAACAGTACGTTTCTAGCGATTACAGTGCATATGCTTTGATTACTATTTTCGTTTTTATTATCCTCATATTGAACTATCATCGTAATGACCGATCTAAACACACATGTCTTCTAAAATTGAAGAATGTTTGTATTTTTGCTCTTATAACTTTGTTTAACTCCGCATGTTAACTACATCATCATTTATTAACACGCTAATTAGGATAGGTTAAGACTTTTATATTTGATAATATTGTAGCGGGCCACTATTAACGCGTTCACCAATTTAGAACAAGTAACAACAAAAGTTTTTATTATTCACAAGTTTAATTAACAGTATATGTCTTATTTATAGATGTTTTCAGTCCAATTTACAATGAAGCACTATCACACTAATGCTATTTGCAAGCACTAATATCTTCTTAAACTAAATCCTTAACGATGAGCCTTCTTAACAACACTAACACTACTATAATTTATTTATGTTCAAGCTGGCGGTGCAATATGCACATAGCACAAATTTGTATTTACTATAGGACTTTCAAAACGTAATGACCAAATAACTAAACACGATATGATTTATATACGACATTTGGATATAGACTAACTTGTACACTCATGACCGATCTTATATACACCTTAAAATTAACTAGATGATTTAGAGTCTGGTGTGTGCTCGAAGGCTCTAGACTTCCGTAGAATACACTTCGGTTATGCAGTTTGCGTGTTTGACGGGTTGCCTAATAGTTGGTAACAATATGTATTTGAAATTCCAGATTTGAATTAAAAATGGTTCCAATTTCGGTCTGAGTTCTCTGAATTGCACGAATTAGAAATTTCTCGGCCTGCGATTTGTTTAAACCCCACAATCATTAGGCTGCACGGATTTTACGACCAGAGTTTACATGCCTATGACGCGTGCACTTATATAAGATCAATCGACTATAACCATGTAATATCTTGTCGACTCCCTTGTTCAAGAAGCAGAGTGGTTCCTCTCAAACACTAACTATTTCCAAATTGTTGTTATGTGGTGCCGTTCTTCTCTTAAAATTGGCATACACTGCGGTAAATGCGCTAACGAGCAAAATAAAATGTTATTTGTGGACGGATTTCATTATTGTCCTTGGATGGATAAAAATAGCTTCACATCTTTTAAAAACGTTTGTTACCCATCGAGTGCTGAAATTCAAATTATCTGTTCACATGCGCATACTCATGACAATGCTGCTGATCCACTGTCACGTGGACTTATGTGTTCCTAATTATAAGGATTTGATATTTGGTGGAATAGTCAAAATTTTCTCTAAAAAAGCAAAATTGATTTCAATGATACATCTATCTCAGAAAAGATGTTTTCTGAAATGAAAGGTGAAGGCTCTTCTTTCATAATTATCTCAAATGTACAAATTCCTATAGAAAACTATTCAAACTTTAATAAACTTGTAAAAACCGTAGCATACTGCTTGCGTTTTGCTAAAAATTGTTCTGTGACTCCTGATTTGAGACGGTATGGTCCGCTATCTGCTAAGGATATCAATTCTGCTCTTATACATTTAGTAAAAGTCTCACCACTGGATTTCTTTAAGGAAGAAATAAAATTGTGCTCAAAAAAGTATTTCGTCGCGTAGTAAATTGTTACTTTTGTCTCCGTGTCTTGATAACGAAGGTTTGTTACGCGTAGGAGAGCGTATTATAAATCACGAATTCGACTGTGATGAATAACACCCTATTATTTTAGACGGTCGCCATTCCCTTTTCAAATTATAATGTGCATGTGAATATGTTTGGCTTTTATACGGTGCTCTTCAGTTACTCCTCTCGTACATTAGAAAACGTTTTTGGCTTACGCTTGGTAGGAACTTAACTCGCCAAGTCATGCATGATTGTGTCAAATGCCTCCGTTACGCACAAAAAACAATCAATGTAATAATGCGTAATCTGCCACAAGATAGAATTGCATAAAATTTTCCTTTTGCAGTTGTCGGTACCGATTATGCTGGACCTATGCTAATTAAAACTAAAACTGGTCGTCAAAGTATAACAACTAAGAGTTACATTTGAATCTATATTTGTTTCGTCAGTAAAGCTGTACACCTTGAGCTTGTTAGTGACTTATCCACTCAAGCGTCCGTAATGCGTCTGAGAAGATTTATTGCTCGCCGTTGCAAGCCCTATGGTATATACTCAGACAACGCCAGCAATTTTGTCGGTGCAAACTTTAGTCTAAAGGAATTACATAATAATTTTGTTAAAATTAATAAAAATGCATTGATTGATGCTACTTGGGAGAAAGGTTTTGAGTGGAACCACTTTACACTTGTAATTAAAATATTTACCTACCGGGTGAGGGTATCCAATTAACAATAAATAATAAATGGGAAGGACCTCTAACACTATAGTACCCTCACGTTTCGGGACATTGTTTCGCAAGCTGCTGCAGTCGGTGAGAAGGGGAGGTTCATTAAACAACAACACACTAAGACAAAATTCCAATTGTTTTATTAAACGGGCTACTAACTAACTTAACCTAATTACATATGCATACAAAATTATACAGTAATTAACATTATTTACAATAGGGCGCCACCATGGGAATTAAACGGCCCATGGACCGATCGCGGTAATAGCTCTCGTCGCACTTGGTTCGTGGCGATGAACCAAGATTGCAGGACAGAAAATACTTCACTTCACAGGGGCAAATCTTATAAAGTCTCCGGCTAGCACAAGCACAACTTAACTAAACAATTCTAAAGTCCTTATTTTATGAATATTAACAACAGTTCTGGGTGCAAACACCCCAATACATATAATTAATTAACGCTACCGCAGTCTACTTAACTTGCATACTGAAACGACCCTCCTTTAATCACGGGGTCATCAATGACAGGAAAAACATGACCTTCACACGGGTCAAATGGTGCAGTAACGGAATTCGTGGCTTAGTTATTACAAGCCTCGGACAACGTCGAAACACAATAAAATAAGAAACCCTTCAAAAGATGCGGTCTTTAACAATAACCTAACGGGATTAAATTACTGGAACGGGGCTTTAACCCGAAGTTGTATGCTATGAAAGTCGACAGATATTGTATTTAAACAAATAAATGACTTATGATGCATAACACAGCCTTGAGTTCATAGTAATACCATATATAATAATTACTTACTCAGAGAAATAAACTAACTTTGAACATAACGGCACGCACTTGAATTCAGAGAAATAAAACACTTACTCAATTTGCAAGTCCGCGAGCTTTAAAATACAACGCGTCTGGAAATAAACCACCCCGATTACCACCGGCTGGCATCCTTATATACATTTAAGTTAATTGAAAAATAACCCCTTTCTTGGCTCTCATACTCGGCTTAGGATACGCCGGTCGTAAATCTTTAAGAATAATTAAACTGCCAATTGCCCTAAGATAGCCACACAAGTAGATCTCGGAACTAATTTTAGTTGAGTACTCCGCTAATTGAAAAATTGCTTCCGACCACCCTGACATAAATTGGATCCTAAAACATGATTGACATCTAATCATAGATAGCAACTAATCTGACATGTGTAGTGCCTTTGAAGTAAAGTGCCTTTAGAAAAATTGATTAACTCTTGGATTAGACCTTCCTGGAAACTTCGCTAGGACGCTACTTGGGTAGTCCTGCAACCGTTACAATTACAGACATATTTATGTTACCAGACCTTCATTCTAATAATTAGAATGCTAAAATTAAACTAGAAAATAACTATTTTTAGAAATCATAGAACTAATTAGAGCGTATTAAAACAGTATGTTACACACTTCCTCAATCGCCTCAGTTTGAGGGCGTTTGGGAGGCCGGTGTTAAGAGCATGAAACATCACTTAAAGCGTTCTATTAGAAATTTTCTATTTACGTTTGAAAAACTGTATATTCTTTTGTCATTTCGAATGGACCTGCACCTTGCCGAAGTTCTAGATTACTAGAACAGGTGAAATGGCTTGCGTGTTCTAATGAGCTAAAGAGCCAAACTACAGGTCCAACCAAAGTAGTAGGGTGGTTAATGAGGAACCAGACAAAAGTAGGTCCCCGAAAGAGGACAGCGGCTCTTTCGGTACTTAGATTGGCAGAGACCATAGGGGTCGGTATGTCAGTCTAAGACACAGTACCGCGATGTGGAAGGCAACGGCAAACCACCACATTACCTCCCAAGTACACAGCGTACCTAAATTATAATAAAATGATGGCATTCTCTGGGATAAAAGATTCCGGAGTGAAAATAGTCCCCCATTCGGATCTCCGGGAGAGGACTACTTCGGAGGATGCGATCGGAAAGTTAAGAATAAGAGTCGGGAACATTTTGCGAGTCAGAACGTGGAATGTTAGAACTATGAAGCAAGTGGGTAAACTAGAGAACCTAAAAATCGAAATGAATAGGTTATCACTAGACATAGTAGGGATCAGCGAAGTTCGGTGGCCAGAGGTGGGGGATTTTTGGAATGGAGACTTCAGGGTAATTCATACAGGAGCAGAGGAGGGAAATTTGAGAGTGGGGATAGTTATGCGAAAAAAGATAGGATACTGTGTAGAAAATTACTTACAAAAAAATGAAAGAGTACTCATGGTTTGATTAGAATCTAAACCGGTAAACACAGTAATAATACAAGTATGCATGCCTACCTCTAGCTACAGTGACGAAGAGGTAGAAGCGGGCATAATTAATACACAGATACCCTCGGGCTTGCTCTTCATTTGTAAAGATCCTCAAGCTCCTATAAAATAAATAATAATGTACAGTCCTGCGTGCAGTTGATAGTTAATTTATTATCAACATTTGACGTATTAAACTGTACGCTTTTATCGATTACAATGCATTTTGTTTTGACCGATTTAAACACACCTGGCTCCCAAAATTCAAGAATGTTTGTATTTTGCCTAGATAATTCTGTTTAACTCCACATGTTGGCTGCATAATCTATTTAATAACACGCTAATTAGGATAGGTTAAGACTTTTATCTGTGTTGCTTTGTATTTGAAGTTATAGTTTGAACCACTCACATAAGCGTATTGTATGCTTGAATTAACAAGTGTTTCCAATATGAAAACGTTTAGAAATTAATCAATCCTATTGTATGATTGCATTCTAATGCTCTGAAATATTTTTCTTAGCCTACTGAAGTTAATGGTAGGACTATAATTCGAATGATATATACTCTTTGTGTAATATTCTACGGATTAATACTATTCATACACTTTGTAACTTTGTTTTTATCCTGGTCTATTTTGAACTCAATATAACCCAGTTACTCTAAATGCATTTAAACCTCGGATTTTTATTTAAAATAAAACTAAAGACACGTTTACTCCTTACAAGAACATTTTTATATCATCAATAAACATTTTTAAATAATCAGTATTAATTGTCCTGTACATATACCCCATTAAATGAGTTTTTATGGTAATCAAAGACACGCCCAATAAGTCAAAACACTCAACCACCAAAATATTAACACAAATGTTCAAGTAAAAGCAAGAAATTAAGTTTCTTTACCTGGAGTAAGCTTCGTCCTTCGTTACCTCTGAAGATGTGTACCAAAAACCCTCGTCGTCGTCCATATACTTCGTGATTATGCCTGGCTCCCACTGATGTTCACTAGCTATCCAAATCTCTGCCACCACCTTTAGTATTTCTTAACCAGTTATACCGCTACACTTCACGCATACTAGTTAAGCTTTTCAATTTGCTTACCCAAGTGGCATTCTATCATTAGATTGTATCGTGTATTAATCGCATCTGTGATACAGTAGTACCCACTTGTGCAAATCACTTTTAATTCTGGTACATTACTAACCGCTTTACACACTTTCAAATATGATGTAATATACTGCTTCAGCGAATAAACAACAATCAGCACGTACTAGCATTTACGTGAGAGATCTCAACGATATAAGATCTAACAGCAAGAGAAGAGAACTTCAATAATTCTCTCCGTGTATTTATACCCTTTTCAAAACCCCCATAGAACCTATTTCCATTGAAAAGCTAATTTTCTAAACCGATTATTAAAATTTTTATCATAACGAACTCTAACGTTTGAAAAATTCTCTGTTCATCGTGCTGTTACATAGAAATTCGTTCAATACCCTCAACGACCACAAGCTGCTCAAAAACTGCTAGCATTTGACAAATGATATTTCTTTCACCCGTTACAACGTTCCACCTCTCAGCTACTTTTCTCCGTTCCACGCATATTTATTGTCTCTTTTAGAACCCCTCTTAAGCTACAAAAAATCGATATTGTTGTTGGCCTTTGACTGTCCCGTATATTCTAGACGTGTATTATAACCAATCTTTTATTATACGTGTTCTTTGTCCGTTTTACATTATAGGTCTTTTATTTCACTTAGTCTTAAAAGCTCTAGTTATTTTAGTAGCGTATACATTGACCGTTACAAACTATTCTTTAGAAATTCTGTCTTAACGTTCATTTAAGTTCTATGAACTTGACATTTCACTCACAGATGTTACTTCGAGCAACTTGTTGTTTAAAATAACAATTCCGAGTTTATTACTTCTTAGCATTTGTATAACGACCGTTTCGTTTATTTAAATAAAAAGATGCGTTTAAATTATTGATTTTTTATACCCAAAAGCTCCGTTTCTTATCCCATGCGCTCGATTTAAACTATTACACCTAATTATTTGTATCCTTGAGTTTTTATGCACCCTAAGGATTCTACCCGTTATTCAACTTTAACATTTCAATTTAAAAATAAAAAAATATCTTAATAACCATCTCTTTTCACTATCTAAATAATTAATGTGGCGCGTAAATAAATTCTTTCTATTTCCTATATACACAGTGTTTAAAATTTTTATTATCTAGACCAATTTCACTTATAATTCTACGACAATATATATATATATATATATATATATATATATTTACCAATGTCTAATACGTTGAAAGTAATGGGAAAAATAAAATTTAAAGTTGACATCCATGTTTGGGTGGTAATGTTGAATCGGTCATTGATACCTACTGCAAGTTAAAACATGTCGTATACAATGATAAAAAGTTTTTTGAAACTAACTAAATGTGATCTTGAATACATGCTTTGTAAAAGTGATATAGTTCAGATTCTGCGACGATTCTTCAACAGACGGTCGCAACAATAAAAGATATGTGTGAGTTATTTTTAATAGCGACTTAACATTGCGTATTTCTATTAAAATGATTTGAAATATAACGGCATTGTCCTTATTGTTTAGCATCAATTTAATAACATTTGCTGATATAAGATGAAAATTGTGAATTTTGGTAATTGACAATTATGCTAAAATGTTTTGAAGTTACGCAGTTGCCATATGTTCCATTTAACAGATTTAAAAATCAGATATATTATAGACTACATAGAACATCCTTGCAATTATTTTCCATATGTGTATATATTTCTTTTGACAATAATTATTAATTTATGAATAACTTATTAAATTAAAGTAGGTTATTTATAAGCACTAAATTCTACAATAATTGTAACGAGTTTGAAAATAAAAAGGTATTGACATTGTAGCACTACTTATAATTTATTCTGCCAGGATCAACAAAATATGATGCAAAATACTTGTTTTAGGTATAAACCAGAATTATATAATTTAAATATATGATATGTTGTTATAATTTATACTATAAATATCAACCTCGCGGTTATTAACTACCATGCACTTTACTAAACGTGGTTGCTAAAGGACGTTATATAAACGTTTTTTGCAAAGAAATAAGTAATATTAATCTCAGTTTGCAAAATGTTGAAACCTTTAGGTTTGTAAGTTATGCATATCTTTTAGAAAACATATTTGCTTTTATGAACAAATATCTGCTTTACATTCCTTAATTTTAATATTTTTACTAATCATGTTTAGAAAGTTTTTTTAACTAATAATATCCCTTGAACATACTATCATCTGGAATACAAATTTTGTTATACCTACATCTAGTACTAATAATAACAATTGGTGTCTCTAGTAGTGTAAAATTTAACTAGAATAAATAATTCACAATCTTTTTATTGTGTTTTATTAAATCGACCTTTTAACAACAAAAAAAGGTATTTTGCACATTGCAAATTATAATCACTTGTAGCAATAAATATTACACAATAAATGACTGGTTATTCATCTAACAATAAAATTTTACACTAAGAAGACATAATTGGTGTATGCTGAGTTGCCTGCCATAGATATGCATATATTTTTTGGAATTCAAATAAGTTAAAGTACAAACCGGTTTATTGCTTTTTATGCTACATTGTCTGGTTCTTTTCCAAAATTAATCCAACTTAAAGGTCTCACAAAACCTCTTGCAAGAATTTTAGTTTTCTTGCATAAAAACAACACATTACATTCTTTAATTAAAATATGAACAAGAACCGCTTAAATAACATATATATCGCTGTTATTTTAAATCTAAACTATAATTAATAAAATCCCCGTACATTTAACTAACATGCATTTTTCTTATTTTGGAAGTTTTGTTTATATTTTATTCAAATAAGAATCTGCTACCGCCACTCCACAAAAAGATAGAGACAATTAAGGAATGTAATTTTTTGTAAGTAAAACATTAAGATTTTGTGTGTTTCTTTTTAACATCTATATTTAATATAAAAATAATTTTTTGAAATTCACAGGGGATTCCTCAGCACGTGCACGTTTTTGCTTAACCTAAAAATTTCCGAAGTATTCAATCACCTAATGGGTGCAAAGCCTCCGTTCAGAATATCTTATGGAGTACCATTCCGCATTTGAGAATGATTACATCACTATCCAAATTCTTCACCATGTTTTAAATATCGACATAAATTGCATACATTTTAAGGTTATATTTTAGATCCGGGTACGAGTTCAATGTAATTGTATAAATTATTTTGGTGATGCAATCATGAATAAAATCACGAGTGACCTGTCTTAACATGTTTTTTGCACACACACACACACACGCGCGCACACACACACCAATATTTAAAATTAAAACCATTATAAAATACGAATCGAATAATTTCTGCTATTCTTTTTTGATATTTAATTCAAAAATAAAGGGGCACAGCCCCGTTCAGGATACGCTAAGGTATGCCCCGCCATTCATCATTTTGAGAGGTATTACGTCATCCACCACATTTCCTATTTTTGCTTAACCTAAAAATCTCTCTTCAATTAACTAATGCAACGATAATAAAAACGAAGACAAAGCTCTAAGGAGCACCGCTAAATTCTTCACTACATGCACGTTTTTGCATAACTTAAAAATTCTTCATCGCGTTTGTGAAATTAAACGAGCTTATATATATATATATATATATATATATATATATATATATATATATATATATATATATATATATATATATATATATATATATATACATACAAATAAATATATATATATATATATACATACAAATAAATATATATATATATATATATATATATATATATATTATAGTGGTTTTTATATTATCAAAAATAAATACGAAAAAAACAAATTCAAAACACCCTGTATAAAGGAACAACCAGAAATTACGTGCGGAAATTATATTAGTTAATTCATTTTTAAGTATCAGGTGTTAACGAAATTTTATAAATAATTAATGAAATTTAAGTAGGTTTGCAAAGAAATTAAATGGTGGAAGCCAATGCCATTAATTTATTAATTAATTTGAATTTAAGTGAACGATTATTGATGTATAATATGCATAAAAGCGCTTAAAAATCCCTGTAATACCAAGATAAGACGCGTTACTAACGTACAAATATATCAAGAGGGTTGATATACGTGGAATATCCAGCTCGTAGAAGTGTTATTTAAAATGTTACGATTGAACACCTGCGTGCTTGTAAATGTCACGTTCCAATAAATTCTGTAGATAACCAACAAAGATTCTACGTATATTGTAAAACGGTCGCATGCGTTCTATAGAAATACTAATGAAGGGGTTATTCAACGCATGTAGACAGTCCACGTGTGTAAACAGTGAACAAACAAGAATATTGATTTTTCTACCACTCAAGCAAGGTTAGACAGAGATGTAGAAAACGTATAAGCATGAGACCACAATAGTATAGGAGGGATTTAAGAAACGTCATTGGATCTACGATTGGTCGATAGGTTAGTTTGACTTGACATAGACACGAGGATAGTGTATCGTAAGTTTCTTAAAATTTTATAACGAGGTACGGAAATTCGCAGATTTGAAATTGGGGTTGAGTGCAAAATTGTGAGAATGTGTTGTTGGGAGCGGGAGTTCGGATAACTGGGGGCCTGGAGAGGTTACAGTCGAAAGACATAAATACTCTAGAGAACTAGGACTCGCTCTCTTGTCTTTTAACTTTGCGCCTTATTATTTCGATCGTCCCAAAAGCACGTATAAAAGTTAACATGAGTTGTAAGTATTGACAAATAAATTTTAGTAGTATTGCTTAGTGGTAGCCTCTAAATAAATTAAAACGCGGTTAATGTGCCGAGATTATTATTATTTTAATTGAGGTACTACCTATCATTTTTAATCAACTCGTGTCGGGACATTAAGTAGCGTAGATTACTGTGAAATGAAATTTGGATACACCGAGAAGGAGGAACTGGCGGATCAACTTAAATGGAGGAAGTTCGTCTAGTCATAGCGAGAAACGACCTGCAGACCAGGGAGAAAATTTATATGGCATCATCTACAGAGCGGAGTTTCCAGGTAACGATTTAAAATTGTAATTTCTATAAACTGTAAACATTGGGGTAGAGTATGAGAGTGTTTTCAAGGTAGTGTGAATTATTTGAGTATTGAACAAAATTTGTGTAAATAACTTTATTACGGTATTCAACTAGAAATTGAAGGTGTCTAGAAAGCTTTTAAACATTCCATCAGAACGTGAAATTTTGTGAAGAGTACATGGCTTTGTTTTTTTTTGGTTTTAGAGTATGCAAAGTAGAAGGGCACACATTAATTGGGTTATTATGTGCTCATCATACCCCACAGTTTACTTAGAGTATTAAAATAAATAAATAAATTATAATGAAGGAATTTTAGAGAAGATATTATTCAAGGTCCCTTTAATCCAAGTACATTTTATGTGTTTGATGATTTTAGAAATTAAATACAGGACATTACAAAGTAAAATTTACTGAAGTGTAACGTGAACAATAAAATAATAATGAATTGCATTTGTAAATAGGAATAAATAAAAGATTGTATGTTGGTTGTATTTTGTGGTTTTATTGGAAGTGTGCGTGAATGATAGAATTTATGAATGAATATCGCTATCCAAAAGGAGGTCCAAATGAGCTAGCCGGAAGCAGTTGAAGAAGGCCATTCAACCGAGGAAGAGAGGAAAACGGGTAAGCAATATCTTTTTTTGACTTATTTAAATTTTTGGAAATTTTTCTATTTTCGAATTTGAAAATTTAATAAAATTTTTGAATATATTTTTGTTGGTGAGGATCTTACCCGAGTTCCACGGCAATATATATACATACATACAAATATATATATATATATATATATATATATATATATATACAATGTCTAATACGTCAGCTACATACAATCATCAAACCATTAAAAGTAAAAGAATTTCTATTGAAACCTTATAAATTGAATGTATAATTACATTAAATATTTAAATATATTCAAATTAATAAATGTAAGGAAGAACATCTTGATATAAGATCAAATTAATTTTTCTTTCGGGAGGCAAATAAATCGCAATAAAAGGTGATATGGTTTGCATATACTTTAAATTCATACGGGTATAATTAAATATAAAAAAAGCTAAAATTATATGTTAGATCCGACTGCAAGTTCAGTGTAATTGTGTAAATTATTTTGGGGTGATGTAACCAAGAACACAATATACGGCCTACCTGTCTTAACATGTTTTTGCAACACACCTTCTGTTAATTAAATCCATTATATTACAAGTTAAATGTCAATGTGATTTGCATATATATTACCAGAGAGCTATAATTACAATAAAAAAGCACGAAATTATATTCTAGATTTCGGTTGCGAATTCTGGTTATTTTATCTTGGTAATGAAATCATGAGAAATGTACAACTTGTCTTTACAAGATTTTACATGCAGACTTTATAAATTAAATCCATTATATCACATTTCGTATATTTTCTAAATGATATTCGATACTTAATACAAAATACAGCTCTTGAGGCGCACTAAAAATACTTTACCACTTGCACGTTTTTGCTTAAAATAACAAAATTCTTCACCGCGTTTAATTTTTAGCTTAACTACCAAAAAAATCTCCAAAGCGGTCAAGCACCCAAGGAATATTACCTCCCTCAGAACGTGGACTCCATTCTACACACATCATTTTGGAAAATGTTTAACATCATCCCCATGTTATTTAATATTTAACACGAAAACGCAGCTAAAAAAATTTTTAAAAAATATCTCCGAAGTAGTCAATCGCCCAGATGGATACACGGGGGTGCCTCATTCCGCATTTATCATTTGACATTGTTTAACGTCATCTACCACGTTTATTGAACACCCCCATTCACCATACCATCTAACAACAACGACACCCGGCTGGCGCTGCGGGCGCCGCCCAAAGACAAAGGCTTAACGAGCGCCATTCATCATTAAGCAAACTATCCGCCAACAAGACACCGGAGCGCCAGCGCTTCGCCCGCATTTTATTCTACACAGTGGACACCCCAAAAGCAAGTTTTCCATACTAAGATAATTTTGTTCTCAAAACCGACGTATATATATATTGCACACACCGAAGCCCTAGCGCTTCACCCCCTCGCATTTCATCCTACACAGCAAATTTGCATACAAAGACAATTTTGTTCTCAAACTGGCGTATACATATCTTGCTGTGCGGCTTGTCTTCCAAAGCGTCATAGCTACCCTACTAGTATATGCCTTCTTATAGATGTTTTCAGTCCAATTAACAATGAAGTACTATCACACTAATGTTATTTGCAAACACTAATATCTTCTTAAACTAAATCCTTAACGATAAGTCTTCTTAACAACACTAACACTACTATAATTTATTTATGTACGAGCTGGAGGTACAATATGTAAGTTCACATAAGACAAATTTATATTTACTATAGGACCTTCAAAACGTAATGTCCAACTAACTATAAACGATATGATTTATATACGACATTTGGATATAGACCAACTTGTACAGTCATCACCGATGATATAATACCCTAAAATTAAATAGATGATGCATTGTCTGGTGTTTGCTCCAAGGCTCTAGACTTCTGTAGAATACACTTCGGTTATGTAACTTCCGTGTTAGACGGGTTGCCTAATAGTTGGTGACAATAGGTATTTGAAATTATATTTAAAGCCTCTCCATTAACATATTATATGCTTGAATTAACAAGTGTTTCGAATATGGCAACGTCTATAAATTAATGAATCCTATTGTATGATTGCATTCTAATGCTTTGAAATAACTTTCTTAGCCTACTGAATTTAATCGTAGCACTATAATTCGAATGATTCATACTCTTTGTGTATTATTTCACGGATTAATACTATTCATACACTTCGTACCTTAGAGCTACATAAATGAATTGATCTATCTTAAATGTTGTAAAACTTTATTAATATGCTATTTTCTAATTCTTTATAAACTTTTACAAATAATGGTTAAAAATACAGTGCAATCTATTTAAAGAAACATATATAGTATTCCTGTAGAACTGCATTCTGTGAAAAGCGATAGTGATGTTCGTGAGGAAGGTCGATACAGTGGTATAGAGGAAAGTTTTGTTATTACATAAACCCACCTGAATACCACTGTAACGCCCGACCCAATTGTAAACTATATCTAATAACTCAAAGTCTGTCGCCTACATTTAACGATCCATTGGCCTTCGATCGCATGCTGAAAATTTTATAATAACGTATAAATGCATTAATGTTTCTTAATAATTATATGAGCACACCTACCGTTCTATCAAAAGACAGCATTTATGATGTTTACATCTTTCTTTACATGGGGTTCTCAAATTTAAATAGTACACTCTCACTTAAACACATACCATAATAGCGCTTAACAAGCTACTCGAAAAATGGTTCATAGTGACTCTTCCGCTTCAGTAGCTAAACATTTAACCCAGTTTAAATATCCTGAATTATTTTGCTACGTACCTTTACGTAACCTAAAAGCCAAAGAAGAAAAAAAGAAATTGAACGTGCTCATTCGATGAGTGGGCGGGGTATAATACCTACAAAAATTAAAGAAAGGCCTGAAATAAAAAAAAATTACACACTTATAAAATAACCATACAACCTCTAATTATCAATATATATATATATATATATATATATATATATATATATTGATAATTAGAGGTTGTATGGTTATTTTATAAGTGTGTAATTTTGTAAGTATATATTCATTTGCAATAATTGTGTTTATACAACGTGTAATTTTTAGTAATCTGTGACCAAGAGTACAAATATACTCGAAAATTCAGATGGAATAAAAAGAGTACGCCTTTTATTATTTTTTTAAACAGGACCTTAACCCATAAAAGAAAAACTGAATAGTATATATATATATATATATATATATATATATATATATTACTCAAATTTAGACCAGAGTAGAAAATTAATTAATGGCATCAAATAATTTTAATCACCGCGTATAAGAAAGCTTTGGGTAATAATACGCTTCATTTAAAGGCATATTGGATAAATTGGTCATTTACTTCTAAACATAGGGTTTATATTGTTTAGATAATGTTAAACACCGTGTATATTAAAGCAGTGGAAAATAGTACGCTTAATTAAAGGCCTACTGTGTAGATTTAAATCATTTAATTAGAATGTAGGATTTTTAGATAATCATAATCAACGTGTAAAAAAAAAGTAATGTAGGATTTCATTAGATAGTACGCGTTATTAAAACCGTGGAGCATAAAATTTAATCTTTCCAAGTTTTAAAACTATCGACAAATTATAAAGACATGTGAAAGGCACGCAAAAGACTTCGGCGTATTAGAACTCAGGAATACCTGCAAAGAATAACGATGTATATGATAGTTGATAAGCTTTAAGCTATATGAGTGCAAGTAAGAAAGCGAGTTTGTGGTATAAAGACAAGCGAGATGGAATGCATTAGCAGTTAAATGAGGGGAAAAATGTGAAACAAGCGCACAGGTTTTAGATAGAACGAACAGACTAGATTGGCGATTAAGGTTGAAATAAGATGCAAACATGAGAGGGGAAGGCATATCAGTTGATGTATAAAATTAATTAGTTGTTCTCGGACGTGTTGCGAGCCGTGTGGAAATTTCTTAGATTTTCAACGCGTACGAGTGCAAATTTCAGTAGAATCATTGTGCCGAGACATCGGAAGGGAAAATAGAATGCGAATATCTGAAAATCGGCCGTCGCGGGACAAATTCGACTTGCAAGCAAGCCATTATATAAATCCGGGCTAATAAGAGTTTGGCTCTCTTTTATTTTTGATTTTATTTGATACTTCAAGCAGTTTTACCTCTTATATTTTTGATTTTATTCGATACTTTAAACAGTTTTGCTCTTTATTTTTTGATTATTCGATACTTTAAGTAGAATAGATGGTGATTACGTGCTACTATAACAGTTATTATGCATTTGGGCACTGAGAGAAGATAAAATGAAGTGCTATGTATCGGGAGTTTTAGTAATCAAATGTTATTCGTAAACGTGATTGGATCCTCAAAACAAGATTTCGATATACTTAGATGAGTTCCTGAGAAACCCTGAAACCTTTTAGACGAATGGTGGTGTAGAAAAATTTTAAAAGCGGCCAGAAATCCGAAGAAGTAAACATAAACCAGCTGGAATGGTGGGATTAGCAAGTCCGATGTACATTGAAGCCACGAGTGCATTAACCTTCAGGTAAATTATGCATTTTTGTTCGATCTTAGATGTTTTGGTGTGTGTTGAATATCTTTATAATTTGTTTGATAAAAATGGACAGTAGTAAATGTGTATAAACAACAAATTTTTAATTTTAAGGTAAAATTTTCTTGTATAAGTAGAAAGGAGTATTTATCAGGTCTATGTTTGGATTATGATGAAAATTTGGGTCTGTCTTTGAGCTCAATTAGACTAACCTGTTAAATTAACGTAAAGGGGTGGGAGATGCTCCCTTTTATTCAGACTCAGGTCTGCAAATATTGTTAACTTAATTAGTATGCATCCTACAAAGACTCTAATTCCGGATGCAAATTAAAATGATGACTAATTTGAACTTGAAATTTTATGATGCTGAAATTTATGCTGAAATTTAATTTTGAAATTTTAGTGTATTGTGAATATTGGTGTAAATAGAGTTAACATTGATGTTTGTGGTAGGAATGTGTTGTTTTTTTATGAATGAGGATGAAAGTTTTATCTAGGTGAGCAGCCGAGGCGGAAGGATTCAAGAGGCGATATTCAGGTAAGAAATCGAATATCAGAGGAGATTTCACCGTAGTAACGAGAATCACAGCAAATCTTGGCGCCACATTCGTGAGGCTCGATTCTTATAAGGAATCACAGCAATCTTGACGCCCAATCTGTGGGGCTCGAATGTTTTTTAGAAAGGACCCATTCACCGTAGTAACGAGGATTACAGCAATATATATATATATATATATATATATATAATAAGGGTTTTTTTTGTGTTTTGGGATACTTTAGGTCAAATAAAAACAATCGTCTTTAAATTCCTCTAATTACTTGACGTTTTGGTCGGGTTTCTGACCTTAATCGTAAGTCTGAAAATATGTTTTTTTTTATAAAATAAAAAGATTACAATGTTGTTAAATTACTTACATAGAAATATTTAAATTAGAAATAAACTATGACATATGATTTTACTAGATGAAATACATCATGAAGACAGTGAAAAGGTACTATAACTATGGGAACGTTAAATGAATTTCAAAAATATAGGTTGTTGTAGTAAGATGGAATGTGTTACAAAACTTTGGTATATTTTCTAGTATTTATAAAGTTGGGAGTAAATGATGCCTAAATTTTTTTGGTCTTGTTTATTATTAATGCAGTTTAGTTCTTTTTGTACATAAAATGATTCTAAGAATAAACGTTTGTAGTAGTTCTGTTCTATTTCTAAAATTTGTGTTTCGTCGAAAGCCGGTTTGTGTTTTGTGGTATGTGCATGTATGGCAAGAGCGCAGTTATTTTTTCCAAGTTTTGTGTCGCTGCGGTGTTGAGTTAACCTGTCTCGAAGCCATTGGCTTGACTGTCCGATGTAGACATAATTGCAACTGCAACGAATCTTGTATACTGTGTTGTTGCACATAATGGTTTCAGTCTTGTCTTTGAGATGGGTGAAAATGTTTTTTATTGATCTGTTGTAGTAGTATGTGATGACTATGTTGGGTCTTCTTAGTGTTCGAACAAGTAGTGGTGTTAAGTTTTGTATATAGGGTAATTTTTTGTATATAGTATCTGCATTTTTTGTGGTACTGTAAGTTGTGTTGGTGTTTAGCATTTGATTGATTAATTGTATTGGGTATCCATTATTTATGAAAACTTTCTTTAATTCTTGGATATTGTTATTAATGAATGTTGGATGCCTAATTTTGTTATGCGTTGTTTAATGCTAATAAAGAGTTGATTTTATGTTTATTTGAATGATTGGAAAAGTAGTTAATATACCTGCCAGAATTTGTTGGTTTTTGTAATAGTCAAAATTAGAAGGTTTTCATCCGTTCGAATGACATTTGTGTCTAAAAAAGGAATTGTTTTATTTTTTTCTTGTTCTATGGTGAATTGTAAATGTTCATTAAAGTTGTTGAAGTGCTGAAGAGTTGATTCTACTTGGTCATATGGTACTGAACAGATAATGTCATCAACGTACTTTACTAGGAAAACCATTTGAAACGGAAGGTTAGGGATGACACTGTCTAATAAAAGGTCCATTACTATCTGGGCTAGAATTGGTGATAAGGGTGAGCCCATTGGAGTACCAAAAAGTTGTAAATAGACTTGTTTTTGGAATACAAAATATGTGTTGTTGAAAATAAGGTTGATAGTACTAAGAAATATTATCTTTGATAGTCTGCAGTTAGGTTCAATTTTATTCCATTTATTTGTTATGATTTGTATGACGAGTTCTTTGGGAATGTTTGTGAATAAAGATCTAACATCAAGTGAGATGAGAATATGGTTATGAGATAGTTGAAAGTTGTTGTATGTATTAACAAAAGTGAAGCTGTCTTGGGTGTTGTATCCTTCTAGAGGAAAGAATTTTTTTAAAATATCAGATATAAATTTTGCGATGTTGTATGTGGGAGTATTTACTGATGAAATTATAGGTCTAAGAGAAATAGTAGGTTTGTGGATTTTGGGTAGTCCATAATACTTTCCTGGGTTGGTACTGTTGTTGATGAGTGTTTTTTTGTCTTCTTTTGAAATTATGTTCTGGTTGTGAAGTGTTTTGATGTGTTCGTTTACTTTTTTTTGGATTGAGGTGGTAGGGTCTTTAGGTAATATTCTATATGTGTTTGTGTCAGATAATAGTTCTAGTGATTTTTCTGTGTAGTCTTGTGATCTCATTATAACGGTAACTTCTCCTTTGTCTGCTTTCAATATTATTAGTTCTTTGTTGTTTTTAAAAAAATTTTTTGTTTGGTTAAAAATTTTTTGTTGATGTCGTTTTTGTCGTTGTTTGGATTTTTTTATGAAATTGGTGATTATATTTGTGATTTTCGCTCTTGTATTGTTTTTTTCTTGTGTTGTGCTTTCATAACTGTTTAATATTGATTCGACGTCCGCAAGTAGTCTACCAATATGGATTTCAGAGATGTTGGTTTTTAAGTTAAATTTTGGTCCTAATGATAGGAAGTTCTTGATATTTTGTGGAATAAAAACGTTACTTAAATTAACTAACCATTTGCTATTGTCTTTAAATAGAACTGAGTTTTGTGAGCACTTGTTAGTTAGTGCGTTAAACTTCTTGATATGTAATTTTTTTATTTTAATAAACATTTTGTTGAAGTTCTCATTTTGTAATAACAGAAATTCATGCGTCATGTGTGGCGGTAGATCTTCTGAAACAGAATTTTTTAAGATGTTATTAGAATTTTCTATGGATTTTAATTTGATGTATGTGACTTGGATTTCAAGATTAAGAATTGTTTTTGCGAACTTCTTGGTTTGCTTTTGGATTTTGTTGTTTATCCATTGGTTGTTGTTTTCTAGTAATTGTAATAAAGGATTGGTGGCTGATTTGATGTGGTTTGGAAGGACATTTTCTCTGCGACAGTTTGTGCGTATAAGGAAAACGCGTGGATGTTCTTATGGTCCGGTCCAAGGATCACGCAGCTGTTCGTGTTCTGTAGAACATGTGGATTTTACGTCACTTGTTTTTCTTAAAAACGTATGTATTAACACCAGCCCACACATGCTGTAACGCCAACATGTAAACCACACCTGCTGAACCAAGGTAAGAGATTAGAATTATTCTTACATCACGTCAACATTTGGTGATCTTTGATACGAGGCTGTTTCGAAAAATATCTTTGTAACCACCTATTATCACTTATTCGTTTAACAAATTAAGAAGGACCTTAGTAAATTTTTATTGTTAATACTAGTACAGTGTAATCACAGTTACTAATTTTAATAAAGTTAGACAAACCTGAAAAGTTTTTATTGATGTTTCATATATGCCTGATTTCACTTACAATTTCTGAATGATGAATTAATAGACAATGTAGTTAAAATTTTATAAATATGTAAACAGAAAAAACAGACCTGATATTTCTAGTATAAATTCAAGTTAAACTTTGTAACGAAAGCAACATTTAAAGTTTTTAATATTTTTTTTGAATATATAATCCTACTTTATGGGTAGATAAAACTTGTATTATCTTTTCTTAAACATGAATTTTATAATTACAATTTTTATGAAGGAACAATTTTAATTAAAGAAGCAACGTTTAATTTTCTTAATTAATTGTTTTATTCTGAACAAGTACGTTCAGAAATAGGGTAACAAGGTATAAGATCAAATAGCGTCAAGTGGTAAACCCAATTTAACAAGAAGCTTTGATAGCCTTTTTAGAACTTGAAGCATAGAATCTGTGTTCATATTATTGTTGCCTGATTAATCTTTGTTGTTTTTTTATATGAGGTAACAAAAGAATACCTCTTGTGTCTTCTTTTTTGTAAATTTAATTAAATTTTCTTTACAGCTTTTGCGTTAGCAGTTAATACGGTATTCCTCCTTAAGGACGCCCAAGTCCCCCTTAGGGAAACCCTGTGTTTAAAGTTAATGACTTGGTGGCGCCCTATTTAAACCCCTGTTTTGTTAAGAATCTAGCCCTAGTAAGAAAATAATGCTTTGTAAAAAGAACCACGACCAATCCTCATAAGCTCTGCCCAAGGAATAGACCCCTAGCATGATCGGAAGATATTTGCGTTCCACCATTTTAAGAAAATCCTTCCTTAAAGGTCACTGGTCACATTAGGGGATAAAAAGAACCCGTAACATGTTACCGATCAATATATATATAATATATTATAGTATTATGGACGTTCATGCTGGAATGGATCTAGTCAACTGCGTTGCTACAGTGGGAATCTCAAATGGGCTTGTGCGTCGTTCGTATGCAATGTTTGTGGAAACCTAATATAGATTGGGACGATCAACCTCCGCAGGCTATCGTAGATTCTTGAACATGCTTGAAAAACGAATTTTCATCGTTAGCTAATTTCAAACTTCCGCCGCACATTAACTTGAATAACGATCTTAGATGTGATCTACACGGGTTTTGTGACGCCTTTATGATTGGTTATTCAGCAGCAATATTTTTATGTGTGAGAAAAAGTGACAAAATCACAGTTACTTTACTATGTGCTAAAAGTAAAGTTGCTCTTCTCAAAACTTTTAGTCTGGCTCGCATGGAATTGTTAGGCGCGGTTTTATTAGCCGATTTAATTTCTGCCGTAAAATATACCCTTTCTGAAAAAGTTACATTTCAAAATATGTTTACTTAAACTGATTCACAAATCATTCTAGCGTGGCTAAATGCCTTACTCAGTAGATGAAAGACGTTTGTCGCTAATCGAGTCAGTCATATACAGGACATAGTCCCCCCCCCCGCTTTCCTGGCACTACGTGCCGTCTGCTTGCAATGCCGCAGATGTCGGGTCCCGCGGAAATACCCGCATAGGAATTGCTTACTAATCATCTCTGGTGGAACGGTTCAGAGTTTTTTTCACTCCCCCAAAACTGGTGGGAAACTTATTTACACTTTCCGCCTGTTATCAATTCCGAGGCAGATCTGGAAGAAAGAGAACACGTATTTACTGCAAGTACGGAAATTCATTTTTTAGATTTCTTACTTGAACAATTTTCGTCCTTAGATAAAATTCTCAGAATTTTATACTACTGTTTACGCGTTAAAAACAATTTTCGAAGACATTCTGAGAAAATTTACGGAATCCCAACCCTCTTTGAGATTCAAAACAGCCTTCTAATTTTTGTCAAACACTTGCAATCGACGGCTTTTACGGAGCTAATTGATCAGATAAAAGAAGGTAAATTACTGCCAAAACCTTTTCGATGCCTTAATTTATTTATCGATCCCGGTGGACTTTTAAAAGTAGGAGGTCGTCTTAGAAATTCCGAATTGGCTTACGTAGCTAAGCACCCTCTGCTTTTACCAAGTCAACATAAGTTTACTGGTCTTATCGTCGAAGACACGCACTATAAATATTTGCATCTCAGTTTGAAAAGTTTACACTATCTTTTACGTCAACAATTCTGGATATTGTCTGGCAGAAAGACTATTTACAAGACACTTGCAGGATGTCACAAATGCTTTCGCGCTAGGCCTCGTCCTTGCGCCTCTCCAATCATGGAAGATTTACCCGCCTATAGAATTCGGGCACTTAAACCTTTTGTTCATGTCGCAATAGATTTTTGCCGTCCATTTTACGTTATTCCTCATCGTTTAAGAGACTCAAAATCACTAAAAGCATATGTCTGCATTTTAGTGTGCACCTGCACTAAAGCAGTGCACCTTGAACTCGCAATAGAGTTGTCTACAGACAGTTTTATTTCAGCCTTTTGCCGTTTCGAATCCAGTCGCGGCACTGTTTCTGATTGTTATTCAGACAATGCCACAAATTTTCACGGCGCCCCTAACATAAATTTACAGATTAATACTCTAGTCCTTATTCGAAGTGACTCACAATTTTCTTGTAAGTGGTCCATGGGTAGAGTTATAGAGTTGCACCCGGGAGACGACGGGCAAGTACGTGTAGTTACTGTCAAGACTGCCACGGGTGTTTATAGACGATCAGTAGTTAAACTATGCTCTTTGCTTTGCGCTTAGTTTAACTTTGTTTTTACAGAGTATTTCCTTTGTTACATTAGTTACATAAATTTTCATTTTCATTTTCATTTTCATGTTACATTAGTTACATAAATTTTCATTTCTAATTTTAAGTTTTTCGGGTTAGGAAAACACAACGTGTTTTCGGGGGCGGCCATGTTTGCGCAACAAGTGCGATATTCAATTAATTTGGTTTTACCGTTTCTTTCAAATGCACTGAACGCACGGCGGTCGAAAACAGAACAATCCTCGCGTGTGTTATCAGTGACAATCGAGCCTTTGAAAGGGACAGTCGGGCTTTTAAAAGGAACAGTCGAGTTTGAAAGTACCTGTCGAGAGGTCAACTTCGCGAATCCGGCGAAAATGCTCTCGAACCGTCTAATTGTTTAGTGCGAGTTGTTTTTGTTTCCTTTCCTTCCTTTTCAAATATTCTCTTACAGTTTCAAGCGATGCTACTAGACCACTGTTGGTACCACCATCGGTAAGTCTGACTTTGGTTTACGTTTTTCTGCTATAAACTGTTTAACCATTTACGTATTTTCCGTTAGCATTTTGTCGTAACAATGCACGACTGGTCCACTAACTTATCGAAGAAAAGTATTAAATTTACTGCCGTGCGCTGTTATACAAAACCTACATACATAAAAAGCAGTTTTCTGACGGAAGGATTGTTCCAAAGCTATTTGATAAACAGCATGCTTAAGATCTATGGAGGAGATATATTTAGCATTATCTGCTTAGTATGGAGTCGGTTCGGGGTAATAAATAGCTGTCAGAGTATGTAGCGAACACGATATCAGCTTTTCTTTTTAACTAATAAAATGGGACTACTCCAAGGGGAAGAGCTATGAGAAATAACACCAGACTGAATCATTTGATCAATTTCGGTATATAATTGTTTCTGTAAAGCATGGGATAAAGGATATTGACGTTGTTTATAAGGTTTAGCATTGGCAGTTAATATTTCATGCAATATGCTGGTTACACAATCCAATTCTGAAGTAGATAACTGACGGAATCCATTCATGATTTTATCTAAAAAAATAGTTTGTTCTTCAGTACGAGAAATTTTGTTGGCAATTCCCAATCAGGCATATTTGTTCTTTTTAAGGTTAGCTGGCCAAGTAAAATCCAGGAAATTTAACGATAAATAAACGAGATGACAAAAATCAACTTCTAAAAGACGTACATGCTAGTGGCGGTACAATTAAAAATTTAACTTCACGTTCAAGAGATTCTATACGAATTTTTACTTTAATTGATTCCGTTACTTCAACGTGAGCAGAATTAGCGATAATCATCAATGTACTTTGTGATTTTATTTTGAAATCTATATGTTGATCTCTTAAACCGTACACACTTATTTAAACACATACGGTAACGAAACTTAACAAGCTACACCAAAAATCGCTCATAGTTGCCATTCTGTTTTAGTAGTTAAATATATTTAGATGACGGTTCAAACTTGTAGTTACCATTCAACTCATTTAAGCAACGTGGTAGTCTTAATCAACAAAAAACCACGGCGGTAAGCTAAAGCTGAAAAGGAGTTTTGGATTTATTCTTTAATGCTTTCACTTTAGGTTAGCTTTATATTGGTACCGCAAAACGCTTTAAATTTTACCTAACCACAGCTTGGAGTTGTAACTATTGATTTAAATACCACATACCAACGTGTAGCATCATTTTCCAATCGGTCATATCCCAATGGTTAGTTGAAGTTTTAGATAAATAAACAATTCTATTTTTGTATTATTTCTATAGGGAATCTCTACCGTACCGATATAGTTAACTGGTGCATCTTTAGTTTGTTACGGGAAACCCGTCCCTTCTGGACAATTTCAAATTTAACAATTTAACGCTTCATTCACCCGTAACAAAATTCTATGGCAGTTTTAAAAACTATTTACGTTTTACCCTAAAAAAAATAGACGATCACTTCGTACATTATTTGCAAAACTTGAACGATCGCTTCCTCAATATGGACCTTTTAATCTAATTGTGCAAAAAAACAGCGACTTGATGAAACTAAAGTGATTGGTATACTAATGGCAGCTGTGAAAAATCCATACGTATCCTCTCGGTAAATCCAAATTGAAAGTAATATGCCTATGATCACAGCTTCAAGAATCTCAAACCGTAACTAGATGCATCTGTACAAAGTCCATGTTGGTCAAAGTTTAAGTGGTACAGATTTTGAAATACGCTTAGGTTTCTGTCATTGGTTTCGTAACAAGCTTGATGCCAATCCAAACCTGCCTCTCAAGATTTTATAGCGCAATGAAAAAAAGTTTACCAATAGTGAAAACTTTAATAGAAAAGGTTTTTCATAGCTACGCATTTAAAAATTCACATATAACGAATCAAATAAGTTTCCAACAGATACTATATATTAATGTATGGTGTGCTATAACTGAAAATAAATTGGTGGCCCGTATTTCTTTTTATGACAATTTAAACAGTGGAAGGTGTTTGAGATTTCTGCAATAGCAATGTAAAAAATTTCTTAGACCATTTGCCATTGCGAACTCCAAGACAAATAATATATTTTCAGTAAGATGGAATTCCTGCCTATAATTGTCCGTTGGTTTGTCAATTTTTCGATCACATGTTTCCTAATAGTTGAATAGGTAATAGAGCTTCATCCGCGTTATGTATTCTACACCAACAACAATTATTACATAACAATTGCCGCACAGCTTGGACGCCAAGGTCTCCTGATCCTAATCCGTTGAACTATAAAAGTACTGCTTATACAAAATCTTATTACAATAACAAAAATTTGCAAAAGGCAGTTATAAGAACATCTAATACTTTAAGTAGTTATTTTGGAAAATGCATCCAGAGATATCGTTAGGCGAGCTGTAACGTTGTGCGTTACGACGACAATAAATTAGAGGTTGCTGCGTGCAGTTCCTGCATTTAAATATTTCTGTTCCTTCAGATTTTACATTCTTTACTCTATTCACAGACATGCAGGTATTTGTTAACGATTTCGGAGGCCTTTTGAATTTAAACGGTTGCTATTTCATTACCTGAAATTACGATAAATACTTCAAATTATAATTTAAAACGCTTACATCTATTCTATTTTAGTATGGGATTAACAATGTGGTGTTTCTATTATTAAACTGCATTCGCTCTCTTAAATGTTTACATTTAATTAATGTACCTATTTCATCAATGTTGTTTTCAATCACGAATTCTACATGTCTGGTTTAAATTATAATTTGAAGTATTTAACGCAATTTGAATTAATTAAATAGCAACCGTTTAAATTGACAGTCGAAACCGTTAACAAATATTTAGATGCCTGTGAATATAGTAAGGAATGCGAAATTTGATTAAATATGAACAGAAATATTCAAATGTAGAAACTGCATATAACAAGGTGAAGAAAGGAAGAAACTAACCCCGAGTGTTTAAAATAAGACTTGCAATTACATCCGTATTTTTATTCAAATCATAAACTGAAAACCACAAGGATAATCGTTTGGTTTCTGTTAAATACATGTTGTAACTTTTAAATAAAGAGTTGTAAATAATATTAAACCACAAGAATGTAAACAAACAAATTATACCCATAAAATTTGTTAGTAGAAGCATGTCATGTTTTAACGAAAGTTTTAGATTGATGAAATAATGGTGGACTAATTCACATGTACCCCAAGTATGAGCTTTAGGAAGTCAATCTAATAAAGTCTATGTAATATGACACAATTGTTAATAGACAGTTTCAATTATCATAATGGAAAACCACAAGCATACTTGAATACAAAGTAATAAAACAGACTTTGAGCAATGAGAGTACAAAGATGTACAATGGGGGAGGGGGTGTTAGATTGATAAGAGTGAGTTTTTGTATAGAGATTTGATAGTATGTGAATTTAAAAGTGAAGTTGAAGGTACAGAAACTCCAGTAAAAATGTTTTGACATTCCCGATGAGAAATAGCGCGGCAAGAGACATGAAAAAAAAATAAAATACTTCTGCAAATGACATGGTATGTTCATGAAGGCACGAACACGGATATAATGTCAGAAAACCGTTTTGAAACATAAGGGTGGAACCGAGTTTTTGTTTCAGTTGTTAGATTTTTATTTAGGATGTGTTAATTTTGAAGTTAGAATAATTAGGAGCACGTTTATTTTTTCGCGTTTAAACCTAATGTAGTACCTTCGGGTGGAGCATTGGGGACGTGGCCGCAAGCATAGCGGCCCTTATTTAAATATAATGGCACGATCGGTATGGATCCCTAGTGATCAATAAAAATGGTGATTTGCAGAGCGGCCACTACTAGCTTTGATATCTATATATACATATAGAGCGTATAGGTAACATATTACTTTCCATTCATTCCTAGACGATGTCAAACGATGTGAAAATCAAACAGGAACTCATAAAAGTACGAAAGGTAGTCAAGACGAAATTACAAGGTCTAAAAGCAGGTGTAGTCGAAGAAGAAGTTGCACTAAGTAAAGCTTATGCACCTATCACAAAAGGTTTACAAACAATGCAGACCTGTCTACTAAAAGATATTAAACAGTAACCCAAGAGCGAAAGTCAGCACTGGTTACCATACCATCATGACGTACAATCTACTCCTAAAAGACGCCTTAAATTTCTCGATCGGGTGCGCAGTTTCACACCAATCGCAGCACTACCAATAGAGGGTGCATGGAAACACAATGTTCCTACCCAGTCCATCTTCAAATAATCAGAGAGTGGCAGCAACGTTCCAGGGACCCAGGCAGCATACAAAAGATACCTAAACAGTGAAAAACATAAAACCTACTACGATTTTTACCGTCAGTAAAACACTATGTGGATAATCTGTTTTCCGACTTTACTGGTAATTAATTATAACAATGACACGGAGAACTTGCGCAGAGATAAAGTACGTTTTAATATGGAGACAGGAAAATTAATATTTGGTGATTCGGTCATTATTTTCGGGATTGGTAGAAAGGTGTGTGTAGAACAGTTTTGCTAGAATGGTAGTAAAGGACTGTATGAGCAACTGACATTTTTAATCCTTTGGTTAAATTTTCACTTAAAGAAGATAACGATTATGCAGATATTAAAAAAGAACTAATGCAATGTATAGCTTACGATAGCAGTATGCGTGGTTTACTCATGGATTGTAAGAGAATCCAGTGGAATATGTATAGTTTGATGATTCCGAGAAACAGTGTGAACGGCTGAAGCTTCTGGTCGTCTCGTAAGATGCAGGTAACACAGGTCACACCAACGAAATTACATCGATTATGGGTGAATTACGCGAATTGCGTATAATAGCGTAGATCATGCGTCCTGTTATTCATTATCGTGATGGTTATCGACAAGTTTGGCATGTGTCTGACTGCGCTTCGCATATTTCTTATAATGATGATTACTACGATTTCGACAGTAGGAGGTTGGCGCGTGTCACAAAAGCGTAGTTAGAAACGCGGTTAGTAACGTATCGCTAACAAGAGTGAGAACCAACGCTTGAAAGTGGTTCTACTATTCAGCAGTATATAGACACGCTTGTGAAGCAGGCAACAGACCGTATTACAACACTATTCTCGAGCGAGTATGTTACAATAGCGGACTTTAACCAATTTGAAGAGACGATGAATAAACCTGTTCCAGTCACTGTTAACGCTGCCGTTGCACAGATCGTAATCAAACCGGCAGATGATTCTTTGAATAGCATATATAATACATTAGACGCTGGTATTCAAACAGCGAAATCACAATTTAAAATAGACATTGCAAAAGTACAAGCGGAAATTTAACAACTGCAAGAAAAGCTCAAAAAGTACATGTATTAGCGACAATCAAACACGCATACTAGCTTATATTCATAAAGAGGCAAATTGTTCAAGAATTACATAAGCCTTCTCGAATTATCCTTCCTAGAAGACATGTAATCAAAAAAGGATTAAACGAACTGTTTCAAGCCGATTTGGTGAAAATGATCCCATGCGCAAAAATGAATAAAGGATTTGGATACATTCTAGTTGTTATTGACGTATTTTCTAAATACCTATGGGCCGTACCGGTTATGCACAAGACGAGCGAAGCTGTTTCAAACGCTCTACAATCAATTTCCAACAAAGATCATCGTATTCCACAGCACATTCAAACGGATTCAGGACGAGACTTTTATAACTCAACATTTAAAGCATTAGTAAAAAAATATGGAATTATACATTATAGCGTTTACAGCAACAAAACAGCTTGCGTAGTAGAACGCGTTAATCGTACTTTAAAGTGAAGAATGTGGAAACAATTCAGTTTCGGGGTCAGGTTCAGGTTCATATCCATGGCTGAATATACTATTTTCCCCGTGGCTGCATATAACGACACCAAGCATCGAAGAATCGGCATGCAACCTACAGATGTGTCAAAACGCAAAGAACGCAAGCTTTTGAACACAGTATACAGTTTAATCAAAGCAGTTAACGTACAGATTCAAGAATTTTCAGTTGGGCAACATGTTCGTATTAGTAAGCATAAAGGACAATTTATTAAAGGATATACACCAAATTGGTCTAAGCTATTTTCACAGTGGTAAAAGTGCATTTGACTAACCCCTTAACATACCATTTACGCGATAGTGAGGACAATCAATATTAGATGGCTTTTTTATTGAAGAACTTCAACGAACATACCACCTGGATGTATATTTAGTGGATAAAGTATGAGAGTGCTAAAAATCAAGTGCATGGTCAATGGTTAGGTTTAGATTCTAGTCATAATTCTTGGATTGATAAAAATAATATTTTGTAGATCTACTGTTAGATGTTTGTTGACTATCATATGTAATGCATCAATAAAACGATTTTTTACTGTTACATACTTTATTATATACACACACAAATTACATTTGATGTACTACTACACCAGTTCTATGTCATTACAATTTAATTAAGGGCCGCTATGCTTGCGGCCACGTCCCCAATGCTCCACCCGAAGGTACTACATTGGGTAAACTAGTTCTATGTCAGCAGAGTTGCTTATAGTTCCTGGTACCCGAAGCGCAAAACGTTGGTGTGGATGATTGCTAGTAGATGGATGACAGAGGAATCAGGACCTCATTTCCTACAACATCCTAATTTTCTCATATATTTTACATGTAAATTCCCATAAAGAGGAATTGAGAAGGAGGGACTACCTCCTTGCTCTTCTGCTTGCTCGAACACCCCCACATCAACCATTTTGAATACGTCACACCCGCATTCTTTCCACCCGCGAGATAAATCTTTCTCCACATTTCCACCCACGAGATAAATCTATATTGTTTGGTATCAATTAATATTAGATTTTTTTCAGCTACCCGAATATCTAGGAATTTTTTAGATGGCATCATCCCCCAGGGAGCTACCCCAATTTTAAAATTTTTTTTTATTGCTAGCATTCTGAACCAAATAGTTTTCTTCGACTAGCCATTGCATTTTTTGAGATAAACCTATCTTGTTTGGTATCAATTAATATTAAATTTTTCTCAGCTACCTGAATTTCTAAAACTTTTTTAGATAGCATCATCTCCCAGGGTACTACCCTCATTTTAAGAATTTTTACCAGCAGGGATTTCTGACGGTCCTTATAAATTTTTTAGCCAGGCGACACATTAAATAAGTCTAGAATTTTACGCAAAATCTGAATATGCAAACAGATTTAAAATCTGACCACTTCTTACCGTTTTACGCACACACCCTCTAGCGAGCATAACTTCACCACCGCACCACTACTCGCTTTTAATGTCACACCATTCTTTCTACCTTGTTTAGCTTATGTTTCAAAATAAATCTATCTTGTTTGGTATCAATTAATATTAGAATTTTTTAGCTATCTGAATTTCTAGGAATTTTTTAGATAGCATCATTTCCCAGGGTGCTACCCTCATTTTAAGAATTTTTACCAGCAGGGATTTCTGACCGTCCTTATAAATTTTTTAGCCATGCGACACATTAAATGAGTTTAGAATTTTACGCAGAATCCGAATATGCAAACAGATTTAAAATCTGACCAACCCTTACCGTTTTACACACACACACACACACACACCCTCTAGCGTGCATACCTCTACCGCCGCACCACTACTCGCTTTGAATGTCACATCATACTTTCTATCTTGTTTAGCTCATCTTTCGAGATAAATCTATATTGTTTGGTATCAATTAATATTAGAATTTTCTCAGCTACCAGAATTTCTAGGAGTTTTTTTTAGATAGCATCATGCCTCAGGAGCTACTCTCATTTTAAGATTTTTTACCAGCAGCGATTTCTAACCGTCCTTATAAATTTTTTAGCCATGCGATACATCAAATTAGTCTACAATTTTACGCTGAATCCAAATATGCAAACAGATTTAAAATTGGACCACCCCTTACCGTTTTACACATATACCCTCTGCGAGATAAATCTTTCGCCACATTTCCACCCACGAGATAAATGTACCTTGTTTGATATAAATTAATGTCAGATTTTACTCAGCTACCTGAATTTCTAGGAACTTTTCAGATTTACATTTACATTTATTTCCCAAAACAGCTTATTTGGTATGGCGCCTAACATTTTAAACCATACCGTTCTATGCCCTATTGTACATGTGCTATATTTGATGTTTTGCTGTTAGTTTTTTTAACTTAACCTATTTTACCTACTTAACTGCTACATACTATTGAAACACCTTACTAGACCCCGGCCTTCGGCAACCTGAGGTTGGAGTAAGATCAACATGTTTCAGTATTGCTGTGTTTGCGTGTGTGTGTGTGTGTGTGTGATGGTGTGCGAGTGTGTGCGCGTGCGTATGCGTGCGTGCGTGCGTGTGTGTGCGTGCGTACATGTGTGTAATAGCTCAGGTTAGTCCACACAACCACAATGTGAGTTCGGAGTACTTAGTACTCACCTTGCGTGTTATGCGCACTTCCCCTTTACTAGATGCTTGGCTCTGTGTGCGCTTATGTGTGCGCGTGTGTGTGAGTGTGTGCATGTGTGTGTTGGCGTGTGTGTGTGCTTAGATGTGAGTATATATTAATATGTTAATATTTTAGTTTTCATACTTGTATTATTTGATCAAGTTATTGGTTGTTTGTTATTGTAATTTGTTAGGAAGTATTCGTCCCTAATCTGGCTAAATTTTATTTTCCCTCCCAACCAGAAATATTTTGTATCACTGGTTGTATCTTGCCTTTCTTGTAGGTGGTCCATTTTTCAGATTGCATCACCCCCAAAGAGCTATCCTCATTTTAAGATTTTTCATTTTTTTTCTATAGTGGTAGGGATGGACATGTACAGTGGCGTCCTCTGAAATCTCGTATTTTTTTAAATTTTGATTTACAGTATGTTGTAGTACATAAAATCAATGTATACAAATCTATTAGATATGTATGTAATGAAACATTTTTAATTTTATTTACAGCAGTTTTTGCAGAAAAAGCTTAATTGGGACTATCTTGTTTCCGAAAAGCATTAAAAAAAAGGTATTTCTACACAAAAAATAGATGTTATTTAACCTGTTGTTTACTTTTATTCCATGAGTGGTGTTGTTATTGTTTCTTTCGTAGCATTTTATTTACACCCATCCTGCATCTCCTTGTGTACGCGAGTGGTCTAGCAACATCCCTAGACGATCGTGCTACATAAGCACTTGCATGTTGATATGATAGCTTGACGCTCGTGACGTAGTAGGTTGTCACGCCGGGTAAAGGATGTACCACATTGATTGACCAAGGAGTAGCAGCTTACCAACAGAAACGGAAACCAAAGAGGCAGAGTCTGCGACGACTGCACTGTTCGGAGGTAAGTAGGTCAGCAGTTCAATTAGTTTAGGAAGTAAGTCAGTACGTTTATTAGGTCTACACCAATTGAAATTAAGTCAACTATATTGCTCCGTGACTAGATTAAGAACACTGTCCGGAGATATGCAACTAAACTCGGTCTTCGACCTTCGACCACATGCAATGAGTCATCCGATAGAAGAGCGCTAAGGACATTGATTCAAAACAAGCAGTGTCCGCTGTGACGACTCATCCGTCATAAACGTGGAATCTAGAGTTCAAGTAACTCACAACTGACAGATCATTGACCTCGACTTCCAGCGTATTGAGTCACGCCAAATAAAAAACGCGTTAAACAAATTCCACACATGCTCCAAGAAACAACCGCAGAAAGCGAGAACCCAAATAACGAAATAAAAATTCTACAAACCTACCATCAACTGGTCATTGACCCCGACTTGCAGCGCTCGAATCTCGCGAAAATAGGCGAGAAAATATAGGTGAACAACCTCTTCTTCCACCACAAAAAGCAGAACAAGAAGACCAATGACCTCAACACACGTGCGGCCCCTGACGTCACGCTCACAAAGGACAATGAACCCACAATGTTACGCCACTAGGGGATAATGACCCCCTCCGAATACGCGCGAAAACACAGGTCAACAACCTCCTCCACCACAAAAACACAAAGGATGCATACTCAACTACGACCGCTCAAGTGGAACGTAAAGGTCAATAAACCTGACAGATTACGTTACTCTCCCACATAGAAATATAAATGTCAACGACCCCAACACACGTACGGCCCATGACGTCACACAAAAAAGTACAATGAACCAGCAACGTGACGTCACTAGAAGTCATTGACCGCCTCCCGCAGGCGCAAGACCCTGCACTGTATACTACTGACTTTTTTTAAGATTTATTTTAGCAATGTCTGACCAGATTTGCGGAAAAGATTTATTTTTAGAAAAGTACATGCGTATGCGTAGCGAAACATGTTATGCTGATAGAGGTTAGGTTAAGATTGATTTTAATTTTAATTGGTTTAGAAAATAGGTAGTCAGTGGTTTATAGAGGATGTCCAGCTATCCCAGTGGTAGTCGTATTTGGAAAGAGCACTTTTGATGAAATTTCTGTGATTCTGACCAACTTTAAGATACTAAAGCAAGGGAGTTTTGTACGGATAAATAGTCTTCTACATAGAAACGATATCAAAAGAATTGATGTGACAGACTGCTTGGTTCCCCTAAATTTTGACAGTAGGATGACCTTCAAGGATAAGTGTAACCGTAATGTAGAATTATTTAACTTAAACCTGGTAATATTTTTTTTTTGTATTTCTTGATTTTTCTTTATTTTCTTTTCTGATTTATCCAAAGAGACCCTCAACAAACCCTTCTGTTATTATTGGCCCACGTTCCACCAGTGAAACCAAATTTTATTTATTTAACGCTTATTTTGCCCGTAACAAAGCGAAATTATGTACTGAAGTGAATGCTGAGGATTTGGAGTACTTATAAAGTTCAATTTTCTTTCTTATATTTTTTAGCCACGTTAATTAAAATAATTTGCCAGTTCATTGTTTTGATTTATTTCCATGATCTACTGCAAAAATATTAAGATTTCGCGTAACTTTTTTATTTAAGGGCGGATTTCAAAAATTGAATAATCGTCATATGAAGATTAGTAAATATCCATTAGTAGCAGAAAACCTTATATGGCGTGTTACGGTATTCCATGCGGATAAGAAAGAAAACAAAGTAAATAACGAGAATAGCCCGCATCGAGTAGGATGCCCTGTATCTAGTTGTAAATTTGGGTGGGTTACAAAAAGAAGAAAACCTCAACACCTTTAATAAAAAGATGTTATAAATAAGAAACCCTACCCGCGAAGAACACAATTTACATAGTACAAATATCTTCGCAAAAATAATTAGTACACTCCTTAATTACCCTAAACTAATTTTTAGCTTCAATTCTGGTAGTCATATAAAACAAATATTAGGAAACTATATACATATATGGATTGTTCTCAGTCACATGATTAATACAATTTCTTAAACACTTTATATTCACATAAAACAACAATTAGAAAATAATATCTGTTTTCTTACTAGCACTTCTTTAAAAACAACTTTTGACAAATAAATAAACCAAGAAAATAATGTAATAGTTGACAACGGCAATAAAGGAGAAAAACCATCTACCAGGCGAAATGCATCTCGTACCAGCGGTATAGAATTTTGTAATAACGTCAAACCTAAACATTAATGTAACTCTAAATTTTTATACCGAAGATCTTAGAGATAGTTAATGCTAATCTTATTTTGTAGTTATTACCCAAACTATAAAAACTGTTGTGATTAGCATATTCACAACCTTAAACCAAATCAATTAAAGTTTACCAGATTGTTTCTACACAAATTTGTTTATCTCAGTGTGACTTGAAAAAAATCACGTAAACCCACGTAAACACGTAAACACATTTTATGTACCTAAACTATACGTTATAATCAAAACCGGATTATGCAAAATTTCGCACACAATGAAACCAAGTGTAAGCAACGAACTTTTATTTAATCTTCTTTAAAAAACCGAAAATGATTGCATGGTCCTAAATTAATTCTTATCTCAAAAAGGATTAAATATTTTTGTCTTATAAATTCTAACGTGACCTAAATAGATAAAACAGCCAGGTGAGCTAATTTAAAAAACCAACATATCAATACACAGAAAAAATATATACACTGGTGAGATTGTTGCCTCAACAAGTTGCACCTTTCCATGTCCTGTCTTCGTCCCTTGAGAATTCAACGACATTGGAACCATCTTCAAAGGAATTCAGCAAAACAAACATTTGGTCTACCACATAGTCACCCAGATTTTATCATATGTTTTAAAACCATGCTCGACGATGCGTACAAAAACAGATTCAAATTTATAGCTGCATGAAAAAATTTTGTGTCTCTAAGCCATTTACAAAAATCAAACCGTCTGTGGTGATTATATCATTGGATAATTTGTATATAGCGATATTCACGTTCACTCACAATCGCGTTAACCACACTCATAACGGTGTTAGAATCATCATCAATAGGTCTTCAGTCCTAGAAATGGTTGGAAGCGTACCTCCATTGTTTCTTATTCTGAGTTAACCTGCACATTTTCCTGAAGTTCTTACAGTCTATATCTTTCACTATCTGTGTGGAATAGTCTAATCTAAGTTATCTATACCTTTCTTTTTTTCTCTCTCTGCTTCTAACATATTACGTACTATTCCCTCATGCCTTAGTATGTGACCCATCATCCTCAATCTCCTATTTTTACTGTTTTCTACATATTCCTTTCTTCCCCTATCATTTCGGGAACCTCTTCATTACACGTCTGTAGCACCACATTTCAAAAGCTTCTACCTTTTTGCCGTCCGCTTCTTCCACTGTTCACATTTTATATCTGTACAGTGCTGTGCGCCACACATGATTTCAGCAACCTTTTCCTCGTTTCTGTTTGTTGTCTTTCAACATATCCTTTTAAATGCATCGCTGCCTTGCGCTAATCTTTGTTTTATATCTTTTGTATTAGAATATGCCAAAATAATTTGCTTGTAAAAATTCTATAAGTACAATACTGTATTTGTTTGTATAGAAAACGCATTTAAAGTATATATTTAAATTTTATTCAAAGTATTTCGTAATTCTTACCGTGACAAGTCATAGAATAGAACTTTACTTCAAAAAACACAACAAAATTTTTAAATATTTGAAACGCCGTGAGCTGCATTGCTTGTATCACCGAAAATAATAGTCAGAAATAATAAATCAAATCGTAACATTAGGACACTCACAGCGAACTATAACACTGTTTCACATAACAACACTTATTTTTATAACGGAAAGCAAGTCTATTTTTCGTTCAAACTAGAAAAGTAGATACAATAATAATTCCATTCAAATTCTAACATCCACGGAAAAGATCCATATTTAGGATAATAAATCACATGAGTAATATTTTCTTCAAAACATCTATCTGTTTATAAAATAACCAGAAAGTTAATTGCATAAAACGCGTTCGTAGAAATACCGTCCGTAAGCTCGTATAGCAGCACATGTTGTTTCATTTTAACAAACAACACTACTACTAACAAATGAGAAACAGATACTAGCGTTCTCAACTACACAAATGTATGTCAACGTGTCTATATACGAGATAAGAGATATATTCAACAAACCTTGCGGAATTATAAAGACGTGTAGAATGGGTTGCTTAACTTCCTGCATCATAATTATAATAGAGTACATAAACTAATTGATGGTTTATATAAAGTAAGGTGGAACGAGAAGCGAATCAGATATTTAGGACTCGTGATTGTTAACAACCTTGGTGAAACACGTACATAAACCTAATGTAAATATTTAAGAAAGCGGACGCTGTTTGATAACAAAAACTCCACATTCTTAATACCATAACAAAATAGGATAGATTAAAGCGCTTTAAGTCATAATTTGAGGTATTGACATCATTTGAGGTAATTAAATAATAACCGTTTAAATTGAAAAGGCAATCTAAATCGTTAATAAATACTCAGATGCGTGTAAATAAAGTAAAGAAATTGAAATCTGATTAAGTAAGACCAGAAATATACAAATGCAGGAACTGCACGTAACAGACGTTTATAAGAAAGAAAAGCAGACAATCGTGTATTACTGCAAGAAGCGCTCTCTTAATCTTAAAATCAATCTAGTGATCTGCTCATGCTAAGATCTAACAAACCGATTTATAATTGAATATCTCTGTGAATATAAAGTAATAAAGAAATTATAAAAATAACTTTAAGCTTTATCATGATACTTCAGAAAGCACAGCAATAATGTCGTTTGGAAAAGTGTTATTAAAGGGACTTGGAAGGACGCAACTCTTAATTTAACGAAAGTTGTATCTCTTCCTGGTTCCTAAAATTCCCATAATGAGTGAGATTATGTGATGCAAGCTGTATACAGATTAAATTGTATTATAAACTAATAATGCTTTTAATAATCGTAATATAAAACATCAGAATTAAATACATTGATAATATAAGAAGGTTTATTAACTAGTCATATGCCATTAGCATAGAATTATAAGTAACTACATAGTTAGTAATAATACCTTGGCTAGTTTAAGTATGACATGTAATAAAGAATATAGGTGCTATTCATTCTTGAGGGATATAGGATGTTCATGAGAAAGGTCGATACAGCAGTATAAAGACAGATTATTTTATAACATAATCCCATCTGAATACCACCGTAACGTCCCGCCCAATTTTAAACTATATCTAGTAACTTGAAATCCGTTTCTTAGATTTACCGATCTCTGGTCTTTCCACCGTGTCCTGAAAAATGTATATTTCAGTATAAGTACATTATTGATTCTTAAGAATTATATGAGCACACCTAGCGTTCTACCAAACGACAAAATTTATGTCGTATACATTTTCTTCACGGGGGGTTCTCAAATTTAAACAGTACACACTTACTTAAACACATACAGTAATAGAATTTAACAAGCAACACGAAAAATCGTTCATAGTGACAATTTCATTTTGGTAGTTAACTACCATTAGTTGACGTTTAAAACTTGTAGTTACCATTCAACCCGGTTTACATAGACTGAATTGTTACTTATCGCAGTTTCTCATTTAAGTAGCGTTTTGTATATTTCATATCGAGATTTTTTTGTCTATTGTATACGTCTTGACAAATGTCATTCCTAATTGGTTCTATCACACGTGAGAATATACGCAGCAACAAACCATGGAGATAAACTAAAACCTAGAACGCGTTCTTGATTCGTCCCTAATTGCTTCCACTTTAGATTAACTTTATATTGGTACTTCAAAACGTATTGAATTTTATGTCCCCTGCTCGGAGTTGTAACTATTGATTTCAATACCGAATACAAGTGTGTAGCATCATTTTCCAATCATTCATATCCCACCGGTTAGTTTATGTTTTAGATAAATAAACAATTCTCTTTTTGTATTGTTTCTATAGAGATCCACTCCCGCACCGATGTAGTTAGCTGGTGCACCTTTAATTTTTTATGGGATTCTCGCACCTTCTGGGAAATTTAAGTAGTTAGCGTTTCGTTCGCCCGTTACAAAATTTTTTGGCGGCTTTAAATAACTATCCCTATCTCTACCTAGAGAGAAGACAACCACTTCGTACTTTATTTGCATAACTTGAACGATCGTTTTAATATAATTGTGCAAAAAAACGACTTGACAAATCAGCTGTGACATATGCATACGTATCGTCTCCGTAAATCGAAAATGAAAGCAGTAGCCCTAAAGCCACAGCTTTCAGAATCTTAAAACCTAATAAGATGCTCCGTAAGTCCGTTGCCGTAGCTTAAGTGGCACAGATTTTGAAATGCGCTTGGGTTTCTATCAATGGTTTCCTAACAAACTTAAGATAATGCAAATCTGCCTCTCAAAATTTTATTGAGTAGTGAAAGCAAGTATACCGATTACGAAAACTTTAATAAAAAAGGTTTTCAATACTACACATATGAAAATCCACATTTAATGATTAAGAGTAGGTTTTAGCAGAGATTTTCTATTAATGTATGTTGAGGTATAATTGAAAATGAATTGGTGACCTGTATTATATTTTATGGTAATTTAAATGGTGAAAGGTGTTTGAGATTTCTATAAAAGCAGTGTGAAGATTTTTTAAACGATTTGTAAATAAGAAAGTTTTTGCAAGATGGAGCTCCTACCCATAGCCCGTTAGTTTGTCAATATTTCTATAAATGTATTTTAATGGGCAATCAACACTTTAAGTGCAGTTATTTTGGAAAATGCATACAAAGATATCGTTAGGCAGTATCGAGTGCAGTAGTGTTGAAGTAAATGGTGGGTATTTGGAATAACTGTAAAGTTGTATTTTTTTACTTCCATATTTTTCTTGGAAAACAATAATTAAAACAATTTGCCAATTTATTGTTTTGATTTATTTCCATGGCCTACTGTAAAAAATATTAAGATTGCATGTAACTTTTTTTTATTTACAGAAGAATTTCAAAAATTGAAGTAGTTCCATATAGAGGTTTGAAAATGTCGTTCAATAATAAAAAATCCTGTATGGTGTCCATAGAACAAAACTTATACATTCGTATAATAAAATCTAGAAAGACGGCGAATTCTAATGTTCATCTTAATTTCTGCTCATGCTATGATACTTCAAACCGATTTTCAATCGCATATCTCCATAAATATAATAGTAATAAGGATTTTATAAAAAATAACTTCAGTTTTCATGGTAATTCAGGAAACAATAGCAATATCGCCATTCAGAAAGGTGTCATTAAAAGGACTTGGAATATCGCAACAGTAGTAGGATTGAATAATCCGACAACAGATCCACCTTATAAGATCCACCCATTGGATCCACCGATCCACCGGATCCACTCGATCCACCCAATTCATATCTAACCTAGGCAAGAGTTTTCTTCATCTAAGCATTTTTTGCAAAATATTCGCACATCTAGTAACAGTATTAAATAACATTGTCATCTTAAATCTGCACAATAATTTTCTTCAACTAAGCATTTCTTAGTTCCAGGCATGGATCTTGCTCTCGACACCCTGATCTGAACCGTCACCTCTAATATATGCTAGAAACTTGCATGCTTTGGAAATTAAAATTTTGATTAATTAAAAGTTGAAAATACAAACATTTTACTTTAAACAAGAAATTACCAACAACCAAAAAAATTCCAATGCATACTTAAAGATAATATACAAATGAGAAGCTCAATTAATTTCGTTCCGTGGATAATTAATAGTCTATCTGATTTTCACTGTCTATTACTAGGTGGACAATCATATCATACTTTCCCCAATGCAACATTATTGTAATTAATATATGAGTTGCTTTTCATAATGCTGAAATTTGTCATTGAACGTATTGTTAATGCAATTATAATAGTGAAAGTGAATGACTCCTGCTGCATTCTTTCTTGATATCCTATATTTACCTTTATTTAATTTTAGTTTTAACTCTATCATTAAATTTTTTGGTCACCAGGTTTTTTGTAAATCAATTTATACCTTTGAAAAAAACTCGATAAACTTAAAACAGTGTTTTATTAATTGTAATAATTACAGCTGGTACGCGTTGTTAGTCAACCAAGATTTTGCAGATTACAAAGACGGGCAAAATATTGGCCGTCCAGCGGACACCGCGGGGAGGTAACACGTACACTCTGTCCACTAGGATAGAAAGGGAAGGGATTCGAGAAACGGGTAGGTAAGGGAAGGAGCTTAAAAATTATAAAATCTTAAAACTACTATATTTAAAAACTAGACCTATAACAACTTAGAACTAGGTGAAATAGAAATCGTCTATTTTACGGTGCCCCCAAGCGTACGTATGGGTAGTTCCGGGGATAATAAAACGGATATCGTCATCCCCGGAGAAGCTAATTTTGTTAATTAACTTTGTATAAAGTTTATGTTTAGAGCTCCTAATAGAAATCATTGTATGCCTGAGAGCACCTCTATTATTTCGAGTAATGTCCTTAAATTTGGCGACATTAATCCCAGCTACCACACTACGACTGACGCCTTTAATTTTTCTAATAATGTCTTTCTCACTTATTATACAATACGATATGGCTCTAGTTCTGAAAAACTCTAGAACCAAATCACCATTCATTTCGTTCTTAAACTTACCCACCACCTTCTCATTAACTAAGAGGATATTGTACTTATTGGCTGGAGGATAATCACTGGTATCAAAATTGTTTATGTTGTTACTAATATCTAAATATGTCTTCTGTTTGTACACTATAAACTAATGAGTCGGTGTCTGTATAGAGCAGTTGAATTTGATCATCATACATGCGACGCATAACATTATAATGGAAGCCGTACATTAAACCTTTAGATAAATCTAAAATAGAAAATCCGGCGTATATCGGTTTATTATACGTCATTTTTACTCGGCCCATTTGTATGATGACCAAATTCTCGTTAAGCGCAGTAGAACTATTAAAGTTCGGGTGGGCAATTAAAGTATTCGCGCACAACTCTTTTGCCTTCCGGTTCCCACCGAGTCACAATCTTCATATCGACACGTTTGCCGACATTATCCATGGTTTTGCCGAATATCGCGTTGTTCGTCAACTTAAAGAAGTCCTTTTCAAACGTGCTTCTTGCTAGTGTTCGTAACCCGGTGTTTAAGTCGATATACGGTTTCAACCATGAAGACTGTTTAAATTCCATGACCCGGTGAACCGCTGTGAGTCGGAGACCGTTCTTTAAGCACTGTTAGAGGTTTATGTAGTGGAGCACATAGTTGTTTTTGTCATCCAACGTGGCGAGCAGTTTCGGGTTCTTTGAATCTACATATGGCGGAGTCTTCGTTTCAGGGCAGCAAAGCAAATTGTTATGGGGACCGTGTAGTTGCTCAGAGTACTCGAGATCAACTTCCAATATATACCCCAAGTCGCAGGTCTCAGGTATATTGAGTATCTTCCGCTTGATGCGATCAATCTCGGTATCGCTCGGCCACCTAAATCCTCCAATGGGTAGATATTGGCTCATAGCCCACCCGTATAAATTATTAGCGTCGAGGTACATCAAGTAGCGTGACTGTTCAGTAGCATCGTAATTGTTCATGTATTTATTGTCGGTTTATTGTTGGTATGACGCTAACACTTTCTTGATCGCATCCCAGCTCCTTAACTATAAAGTGAGCATCATACCCACTTAAATTGTGGAAAATTACTGGGATGAAGTTGGGTACCTTATAATGAAAATTGCAATGGCTATGAGCCGTGAAGCGTAATTTACCCGTTAAGTGGCAGTGGTCTCGTACCCTGTCTTCTCCTAAAGGCTTTTCTCGGATACCACAGTCGTCAACCATGTGGAATAACAACTCATCCAATGGTTCGAGAGGTGCCATGGGAACGTTTGTTTTCAATATAGATCCTAACCGGCGATCTCCCAACTTCATTTTTCCATGAATGCCTTTGCCGCATCAGGACCCCTGTATATCTCAAACTTCGATAAACTGTCATCATAACTACATTTAATGTAGTATGCGAAGCTATAAGGGCATGCTCTTGCACGTTGCTTGTAAATCAAGCGGAGGTGTCTGGAACAACAATTAAAGAATAATATCTATTTTCTTAAATCGTGTCGTCTAGCACTTCTTTAAAAACAACTCTTAACAAATAAATAAACCAAGAAAATAATGTAATAGCAGACAACAGCAATAAAGGAGCAAAACCATCTACCAGAAGAAATCCATCTCCTAGCAGCGGTATAGAATGTTGTAATAACGTCAAACCTAAACAATAAAGTAACTATAAATTTTTATACCGAAGATCTTAAGGATAGTTGATGCTAATCTTATTTTGTAGTTAATACCCAAACTACAAAAACTTAAACCAAATCAATTAAAATTAACCAGATTGTCTCAGTGTGGCTTGAAAAAAATCATGTAAACACTCGTAAACAAGTAAACACATTTTATGTACCTAAACTATACGTTATAATCAGAACCGGATTACGAAAAATTTCTCACGCAATGAAATCAAATGTAAACAATATATTTTTATTTAATTTTCTTTAAAAAACTTAAAATGATTGCAGGGTCCTAAATTAATTCTTACCTCAAAAATTAAATATTTTTGTCTTGTAAATTCTAACGTGACCTAAATAGATAAATCAACTAGGGAGCTAATTTAGAGACACCAACATATCAATACACAGAAAATATATAGGTACACTGGTGAGATTATTGCCTTAAAAAGTTGCACTTTTCCATGTCCTGCCCTCGTCCCTTGAGAATTTTACGACATTGGAACCATCTACAAAGAAATTCAGCAAAACAAACAACTTTGGTTCTACCACATAGTCACCCAAATTCTACCATATGTTTCAAAACCATGCTCGACCGTGCGTACAAAGACATTTAAAATTTGCAGCTGCTTGAAAAAATTTCGTGTCTAAGCCATTCATAAAAATTAAACAGTCTGTGGTGATTATATTATTGGTTAATTTGTATATGGCGATATTCACGTTCACTCACAATCGCATTAACCCATTCAAACCGGTATTAGAATCATCATCAATAGGTCTTCAGTCCTAGAAGTGGTTGGAAGCGTACCTCCAGCGTTTCCTATTCTGAGTTAGCCTCCATATTTTCTTAAAATTCTTACAGCTTATATCTTACACTATTTGTCTGCAATAGTCTAATCTAGGTCTACCTATACCTTTCTTTTTCCTTTCTCTGCTTCTAATATATTACGCACTACTCCCTCATGCTATAGTATACGACCTATATTCTAAATCTCCTATTTTTTACTGTTTTCTAAATATTTCTTTCTTCCCCTATCATTTCGGGAACCTCTTTGTTCGTAATTTTGTCTGTCTATAATGTCTTTATTACACGTCTGTAGCACCACATTTGAAAAGCTTCTACTCTTTTCTGTCCACTTCTCCCACTGTGCACGTATTACATCTGTACAGTGCTGTGCTCCACACATATGTTTCAGCAATCTTTTTCTTGTTTCTATGTATGTTGTCTTTCAACGCAGTGGATGATTTTTTTGTTAAATGCAGCACGGCCTAGTGCTAACCTTTGTTTTATATCTTTTGTATTATAAATGCCAAAATAATTGCTTGTAAAAATTTTAGAAGTACAATACTGTATTTGTATGTATAGAAGGTTTATTTAAAGTATATATTTGAATTTCATTAAAAGTATTTCGCAGTTCTTACTGTGACAAACTTTAGGATTGAACTTTAATTCGAAAAACAAAACAAAACTTTTAAATATTTGGAATGGCGTGAGCTGCATTACTTGTATCACCGAAAATAATAGTCAGAAACAATAAATCGAATCGTAACATTAGAACACTCACAGCGAACTGCAATACTAGATCATATAACAACACTTATTTTTATAACCGAAAGCAATTCTATTTTTCGTTCAAACAAGGAAAGTAGATATAAAAATAATTCCATTTAAATTCTAACATCTATTGAAAACATTCATATGTAGATAATAAATTATATAAGTAATATTTTTCTCAAAACGTCCATGTGTTTATAAAATAACAAAAAAGTTAATTGAATAAAACGCGCTTGTGGAAATACCTTCCGTAAGCTCGTACATCAGCACATATTTTTCAAACAACACTACTATCAACAAATAAGAAACCTATTCTAACTTTCTCAACTACACAAATGTATGTCAACGTATCTATATACGAGTATAGGAATATATACAACAAACCTTGCGAAATTAAAAAGACGCGTAGAATGGGTTGCCTAGCTTTCTGCTCCAAAATTATAGTAACGTACATAAACTAATTGATAGTTTATATAAAGTAAGATATAAAGACAAGCGAACCAGATATTTAGGATTCGTGATTGTTAACAACTTTGATGAAACACGTACATAAACCTAATGTAAATATTTAAGATAGTAAACGCTTTTTGATAACAGAAACCCCAAATTATTAATGCCATAACAAAATAGAATAGATTAAAGTGCTTTAAGTTATAATTTGAAGTATTTAGTATAATTTAAGGTAGTTAAATAGTAACCGTTTAAATTGAAAAGGCAGTCGAAATCGTTAATAAATACTCAGATGCCTGTGAATAAAGTAAAGAAAGGAAAATTTGATTAAGTAAGAACAGAAACATTCAAATGCAGGAACTGCACGTAATAGACGTTTATAAGAAAAGATAGGATTCAATCGTATAATACATGCAGAAGCGACTTCTGAATTTTAAAATCAATTTCATCGTTTGCTCATGCTAAGATCCCCCAAACCAATTTCTAATTGAATATCTCTGTAAATATAAAGTATTAAAGAAATTATAAAAGTACGTTTAAGCTTTTTCATGATACTTCAGAAAGCGTTAATTTAACGAAAGTTGTATCTCTGCTGGTTCCTAAAATTCCCATAGTAAACGAGATTATGTGATGCGAGCTGTATACAGATTAAATTGTATAATAAAGTAATAAAATTTTAAATAGTCTTAATTTTAAAAAAATTAGACTTAAATACATTGATAATATAACAAAACTTATTAACTAGTCACATGCTATTAGAATAGAATTATAAGTAACTACATAGCTAGTAATAATACATCGACTAGTTTAAGTATGATTTATAATAAAGGATATAAGAGCTATTTCTTCTTGAGGGATATAGGATGTTTGTGAGAAAGGTCGAGACAATGGTATAAAGTAGGATTATTTTATAACATAATCCCACCTGAATACCACCGTAACGGCCGGCCCAATTTTACTCTATATCTAGTAACTTGAAATCTGTTTCTTAGATATAACTATCCCTGGTCTTACCGCCGTATCCTGAAAATGTATTTTTCTGTATAAGTATATTATTGATTCTTAAGAATTATATGAACACACCTATCGTTCTATCAAACGACAAAATTTATGTCGGATACAGTTTTCTTCGCGGAGGTTATCAAATTTAAACAGTACACACTTACTTAAACACATACAGTAATGGAACTTAGCAAGCTACACGAAAAACCGTCCATAGTGATAATTCCATAACTACCACTACTTGACGTTTAAAGCTTGTTGTTACCATTCAACCCGGTGTATTGACTGAATTATTACTTATCGCAGTTTCTCATTCAAGCAGCGTTTTGTATATTCCATATCGAGATTTTGGTCTATTGTACACGCCTTGAGAAATTTCATTACTAACTGCAACGAACCACGGAGGTAAGCTAAAACCGCGAAGGCGTTTTCGATTTATCTCTAGTTGCTTCCACTTTAAATTAACTTTACATTGGTACCTCGAAACGCATTGAATATTATGTCCCCAACTCGGAGTTGTAACTATTGATTTAAATACCGCATACAAGCGTGTAACATTTTCCAATCATACATATCCCACCGGTTAGTTTATGATTTACATAAATAAACAATTCTAATTTTTTGCATTGTTTCTACAAGGGTCCACTCCCGCACCGATGTAGTTAGCTGGTGCACCTTTAATTTCTTACGGGATTCTCGCCTATTCTGTGCACTTCTAAATTTAAGAAGTTACCGTTTTGTTCGCCCGTTACAAAAATCTTTGGCCGCTTTAAATAACTACTCCCGTCTCTACTCAGAGAGAAGACAACCACTTCGTACATTATTTGCATAATTTGAACGATCGTTTTAATACAGTGCAAAAAAAGCAACTTGACAAATTAAATATATTGGTATCGTAGCCGCAGTTGTGACAAAGCCAAACGTATCGTCTCGGTAAATTGAAAATGAAAGGAGTATCCCTAAAGCCACAGCTTTCAGAATTTTAAAACGTATTAAGATGCTCCGTACAAAGTCCGTTGCAGAAGCTTAAGTGGCACAGATTTTGAAATGCGCTTCGGTTTCTATCAATGGTTTCCTAACAAACTTAAGATAATGCAAATCTGCCTCTCAAAATTTTATTGAGTAGTGAAAGCAAGTATACCAATTACGAAAACTTAAATAGAAAAGGTTTTCAATACTACGCATATCAAAATCCACATTTAATTATTAAGAATAGGTTTTAGCAGATATAATTGAAAATGAATTGGTGACCCGTATTATATTTTATGGTAATTTTTAAATGGTGAAAGGTGTTTGAGATTTCTATAAAAGCAGTGTGAAAATTTCTTAAACGTTTTGTAAATAAGAAAGTTTTAGCAAGATGGAGCTCCTACTCATAGCCCGTTAGTTTGTCAATATTTCGATAATATGTATTTTAATGGACAATCAATACTTTAAGTACAGTTATTTTGGAAAATGCATTCAAAGATATCGTTAGACAGTATCGAGTGCAGTTGTGTTGAAGTAAATGGTAGGCATTTAGAATAATTGTAAAGTTGTATTTTACTTCCATATTTTTCTTGGACCATAATAATTAAAACAATTTGCCAATTCATTGTTTTGATTTATTTCCATGGCCTACTGTAAAAAATATTAAGATTGTTTGTAACTTTTTTTATTTACAGAAGAATTTCAAAAATTGAAGTAATCCCATATAGAGGTTTGAAAATGTCATTCAATAATAAAAGAATCCTATATGGTGTCCATAAAAGAAAAACTTATACATTCGTATATTAAATCTAGAAAGACTCGGTGAATTCTAATGTTCATCTTGATTTCTGCTCATGCTATGATACTCAACCGATTTTCAAATGCATATCTCCATAAATATAATAGTAATAACGATTTTATAAAAAATAACTTCAGTTTTCATGGTAATTCATGAAACATTAGCAAAATTGCCATTCAGAAAAGTGTTATTAAAAGGACTTGGAATATTGCAACAGTAGTAGGATTGGATAATCCGAAAACAGATCCACCTTATGAGATCCACCCATTGGATCCACCGATCCACCGAATCCAATGCCACCGATCCACCGCCACCGATCCACCCAATCCAACCGATTCATATCTAACCTAGGTAAGAGTTTTCTTCAACTAAGCATTTTTGCAAAATATTTGCACATCTAGTAACAGTATTAAATAACATTGTCATCTTAAATCTGCACAATAGTTTTTTTCAACTAAGCATTTCTTAGTTCCAGGCATGGATCTTGCTCTCGACACCCTGATCTGAACCGTCACCCCTAATATATGCTAGAAACTTGCATGCTTTGGAAATTAAAATTTTGATTAATTAAAAGTTGAAAATAAAAACATTTTACTTTAAACAAGAAACTAGCACTACCAAAAAAATTCCATTGCATACTTAACGATAATATACAAATGAGAAACTCAATTGATTTCGTTCGGTGAATAATTAATAGTCTATCTGATTTTCACTGTTTATTACTAGGTGGACAATCATATTGTAACAGGCTACTACTAGCGCGTTCCTCTAATTTAAAACAAGTAATAACAAGAGTCCTTATTACTCACTGTTCACAAGTCTAATTAACAGTATATGTCTAATTTATAGATGTTTTCAGTCTAATTAACAATGAAGCACTATCACACTAATGAATTTACAAGCACTAATGTCTTGTTAAACTAACTTCTTTACTATAGATCCATTAACAACACTAACACAACTATTTATTTATTACACTTTTGTCTATTTATGTATACTACAAGCTGCATGTACATTAGACAAGTGCACTTAACATTTATGTTTACTCTTGGACTTTCAAAAGCTCAATTATTTAACTATACACGATGTAATGTATGTTCCACATTCTGATATAGACTAATTCTGTACATCATCATCGGTCTTATTTATACCGTGTATTAAAAAGGATAACTCATCCTCCAGTAATTGCCAGAAGCTTCTCGGTCCATGGAGAATATACAGTGCCTACGGCGTTTGTGTGTTTGACGGGTTGCCTAATAGTAGTTCGCAACACTGCCCCTTTTTTAAAACCGTTACGTCTCGTAACTGTAAATACATTTTGACTCCAATTCGATGACTGATGACTGTATCGGCAGCTATATCCTCTGGTGCATCCGCCACGTCGTTGAAAATAACAGTCAACACCCTTTTCTTGGTCTTGGTAGGCAACCGGTTGATAGCAACAAACAAGGACCTGGACGTTGGTTTCCTCGAAAAATTGACGGTTCCGTTTCAGTAGCTAAGCATCTTTAGTTGACGTTTAAAGCTTGTAGTTACCATTCAACCCAGTCTAAATATACTGAATTATTACTCATCGCAGTTTTACATTCAACAACGTTTTGTATAGTTCATATTGAAACTTTGGTCTATTGCGCACGTCATTGTCTATCCAAACAGATCCTACCGGTTAGATTAAACTTTAGATAAGGAAACATTTTTGGCACAACATAATTTAAGTATTGTGGAAATTGTGCTAACAAAGAACGCCTTCGAATAATTTATAGAAGACAACTATATTAAAAAAGTTTTAAAATCAATTTCTTTCTGACGAAAGTGTTTCCCTACAGATTATTTCCAACAATGTCAACACATCCTGAGATTAGGGAACTACATTTCAAGACATGTATGATATTTAACGTCTATGATATATATTATAGTACAATTTTGTGTAATAGCTGTAATGCAAACTGTTGGTGTAACATTTGCTTCTAAAAGTGGAAATACTAATTCGTAGTTGTGAATTGTCAGATATAAGGATATCCCTAGCTTTCATTTAAGTCACTAACCTTCTTGTACATTCAATTAATTTTATGACTCAAACACGCGTCGGTTAGGAAGACCAACTTAAAAGAATAGGAATTTAATTCTAAATTTTAAATACAGATTCGGTTTGAAATAAAACTATGTAATAACAGAACATATATTTTATTACATGGCATAAAAATAAAAATAAAATAACATTCTAAAGTTGAAATTAAACTTATTCTACATAAAATATTGAAACGTTTTTTCTTGCTAAGGCCTGACGTTGCCGGCACCAGTGAAACGAATTTTCTTGACTTACTAAAACACTACTTTATTATCACCATGCTCCAAGTCAGGTGTCTGCAAAACTAAGTCTTCCGACGTAACTAGGGGTCTATTCCTTGGGTAGAGCTATGAGCAATGGGGGGGTAAGTCGAAATCTGTGGGGGTCACACTCAAACTAAAACAAACAGGCGCCACCAAGTCCAGATTGATTTATATTAATGGCATAGCAAATTTCTAAGGGCGGACTTGGAGACCCAAAGAAAAAAAGATCGCCTTCGCTGACATACAAACTTGTCTTAACAGAATAAGACACTGCTCCTGTAAGAAAGAATAATAGTTAAGTCACCTAAAAAAAATGGGAACACTATTTGCGTCCCTCAAGTATACCTAAAATGCATAGAGAAACTCTATCTACATACTGGAATCATAAAAATTTAACTCTTGCTGTCTTTTGTTTATCAGGTCTGATCAAACCAGATCAGAATAAAAAACTTTAAATGTAGATTATTAATTTACTAGAAAGAATTTTCTTTGTTTCAGTAAATAAAATTTCATTATAATTAAATAAAATAAATATTTGATATTCTTGCAAAATTGTTGTAAGGTTTATCAACTGATCCTTACTCAAATATATTACAGTTCAGTGTAACTAACAATATTAAGGTTTTTTATAACCCAACCAGATCTGTGTAGGTCACTTACAAATGAATATACGAAATTTTCTCATTAATTTAACAAAATTAATATTAGTTTGAAGTCAAAAGAATCACCAAGATATTCTCTAATTTTATCAAAAGTGGCAGTACTGTAATGCTAAACATCTGTTAGCCATTGTGCAATTGTTGACGGCATTGTTCAAACAAACAGGTGACGTAATAGCAGCTGTTAATTTACGTTGTAGCCACGTGTAGTCACATATTTACGGAACTAAGTGAAATCAAACCCGATACTGGGGAAAACCAGTCTAATCACAGGTAAACTGAATAACAATTTTGTATATCCAACAAACAAAATGAAATAATGTACTTTCAGAAGGAAGTACTGAGGAAATTCTTAATTCTATTACGAACCCAAAACCGGCTGTCGTCTTTGGTTGCAATGGAAACAACTTCGCAGTGCGGGGCCTGCAGCTAAATATGCTTGTTTTCCATGCTTTAATACAGATGTAGGAGCGAAGCGGATTTCACATTGGTTCAAGGCAGCATTACTTCATAGCGTAATCTTCCGTTTTCTAATTTTATTTACAAATATAATCTTTCATTGTGTAGTCCATAAGTTAAGGTTTCTACATTGTAATTTCAAAGTGGTCGTGCGGTTTCTAATTTATCGTTGCAGTTTCTGACGTGTTGTTGCGGTTTCTGACATGTCGTTGCGCTAAATAAATTTTAAATTAGCTAATATGATAACGAATATGCAAAATGTGGATTAAGTACTAACCGTTACTCAGGAAGTGTTTCACCAAAATAAGGCGACCCGGAGGTCACTCGCCATTCTTTTGAATGCATCTTCACGCTGCCTTTAACTATCGACGAGTGCGCTCGCTGCGTTCTTGCATGGTGGGAGGATCATAAGTGGGGTTCTCGAACCTCTCACGCGCGCGCCAGTGGCTGTGGAATTGCACCGAACTCCGAAACAAATAGACTACTAATCCTAGATATAGTAATACTATAAAAATTTGATTGTTACTCGAATCTTTATTTTAGTTAATAAAGGTATTTCAATATTCATTGTACGTTTAATGAATAGGTTCTTTACTGCTAAAATAAAATTGTTACACTACCCTTTCCTAAAAGAAAAAATTTTTTTTTAGAAAAACTTCAAATATAACAAATACAAAAAATTTTTATAACAATACTAGCCTTTCCTACCTTCCTAACTAACTATGCAATTTTATAAATTTATTCAAATGGGGGGGACAAATATTTACAAATGAGTGTGTTGGTAACTACGCGTACCTAACGTCCATCGGGAGACAAAATCGGGGAGTCACAATCGGTAATAATCAAAATTGGGAGGGGTCAAATTAGAAAGTCAAACACTCCACGGGACAAAAAATTCAAATTTACAATATTTCCTGACTTGAGATTCATACTTCTAACAAGGCTAATATTTCTTACCTATAACCAAACACTTACGATTTACTTCTAATTTCAAAAAACTTCACTTCCAGGAGCTCATTTAGCTCTATCTACAAAAAAGGAATGCTTCCTCATCAAGACAGCATAACTATTTAAAACATCATCACTACAAGGTGATAATCAAAAGTAAGACCCTACTAATAGGTCTATATTTAAACACCATCATCACAAAGTGATAATCAAAACAAAAGTGACCTAACCATAAGGTTACTTATCAAATGCAAATACAAAATATCATCGCTTCATCGTAAAGAGATGATCAAAACAAAGGTAACCTAACCATAAGGTTACTTATCAAATGCAAATACAAAATATCATCGCTTCATCGTAAAGAGATGATCAAAACAAAGGTAACCTAACCATAAGGTTACTTATCTAATCCAAATACAAAATATCATCGCTTCATCGTAAAGAGATGATCAAAACAAAGGTAACCTAACCATAAGGTTACTTATCAAATGCAAATACAAAATTGAGCCAGTCAGGGCTGTACTATCCTACACCCTACTGAATATCCTATCACTAAGTTCTAACAAACAACTGATCTCATTAGTGATGGGGCAAATGGTGAGACTCACCAAGCCAACTTTGACCTTATCAAATCAAAGAACTTCGAACGGTCAAAGGAACAAGGAAAGAATAATCTAATATTCTCTACCTCGATATGTAGAAATCAGGACCAACAATTAAATAGCCCACCTACTTCTACATTGTAAGGATATCTGTCAAAGACATCCTCCAAACACATCTCTGAGCAACGCGCGAGCAAAATGTCCAGCGTGCACACCAAGGCACACCTCAAACCTACAAAATTTACAAAATCTCTAACCACTTATTTCACTTCTCAAATAAAATACTCAATATTAGTGAAACGACACTAAATCAAAAATCGGAACAAAACAAAACAAACCACTACGTCATTACTTAATATCAAAGAGATGATCGGACCGGAATTAATCGTCAGGATCATCATTTTCCTTTGGATACGACGCTTCAACTGGTTTCAAGTCCTTTACGTGCCATTTCCTGCTCTTGTCCCATCTTCGTTCTCTAACTCATATACTAAATTGGAATGTTTTTCCGAACTTTACTCATAACGAACTTAGGGGCTAACTTAGCGGAAAATTTATCACTAGCACTCGAGAGGACCTTATTAGCTCTCCAAACACTTTCTCCGACTCGGAATGAAATGTCTCTTCTCCTAAGATTGTAGCGTTTACTCGAACGTTGGTAAGCTACATGCAAATTTTCACGGACATTTCCAAAAATATCAAACAAAGGTTGACGATCCAAAACATAAGAAGGTCTACTACTGGAGACGACATCAACATCTTCACCCGGTATAAAATTATCATTATAAGCTTTTCCACTTAAAGGTACCTGACGACCAAAAACTAAAAATTTGGCGAATAGTTGGTGGACTCATGTTTTGCTGAGTTGATTGCGTATTGGATCTTTGATATCTCCATATCCCACGTATCATGTTCTTCTACGTATGAACGGATTGCTGTACCAACTGTCTTATTGATTCTTTCCACAAAATTGCATTGAGGAGCATAAACAGCATTATACCAAATCTTATGAATTTCGTACCTTGCACACAAAGCTTTAAAAATACGTCCAATTAATTGTGGACCAATATCACAAATAACAAACTGTGGTACTCCATAGACAAGAAATACTTTTTCCTCCAAAAATTTCTCGATCAAATGTGCCGTGGCACTACGTAAAGGTTGCAAAATCGAATATTTCGAGAACCAATCACCAACAACTAAAAGTCATTTATTTGCTTATGAGTCATCAATAAAAAAAACTAATCATGACAATAGCTAACAAAAAAAATCAGTGTTCAGGTACACTCACACCCTACTACCAATTGAACTGTCGAAACAACTATAAAGCTTCACAACGCCTAAATATGCTAGAGTGACAAACTCTACGAGTCTCACCTAGACTAACAATACCAAAAGTTTACATCAAATCAAAAAGATGCAAAAATTCTAGAGCGCCTAACTCACCTCGAGTCTCGTCTGGACTGACATACTGCTGAGCGACCAACCACGACGACAAGTTCCGCCTAGACTAAATTGCGTTGCAATGCCGATCTAAACAAAATCTGCTAACAAAATCAAAACGTGCTTATGCACAAAGAGCAATTCTCAAACGACACAACGACAGCTCACTCCAATGTACCTTCAAAATAGAATCTCTAGCCTTATCATCAAATTTCGACAAAGATGTTCTTTATTGACTCAAACAAATCAAACAACAGGCTTATCAGCTTCTTTAGCTGACAGTCTTCCTAAAATTTTCCTCAAAACTGGTTTCTCACTCACTACTCCCGTTCTTCTTTAAGTAGACAAACAATTCGGAATATCCGACATGATTACAAAAGCCTAATGGAATCAAACTGAAAGATCTAAATGATCTGAACCTTACAAAAGTGATCAAAACAAATTCGTACTGCTAAAGGTAAAAATCAAAAAATGTTTTTGGTAAAATTATTTTTGCCAAAACAATATCAAAAAATTTAAGGGTCAAAACAGAATGAAAGTTAAAAATAAATTTAACTAAGTTAATTAATTGATTGACTGTGGTTTAACGTTACAACCAATCTTTTATCAAAAGCGAACAAACAAATCTAAATGTCAAATAGACTTTAAGCAAACAAATTTCGGAGCAAAATAATTTTTGGACAAATGGACTTCAAAGCAAACTAATTTTTGAGCTAACAAATTTCGAAGCAAATTACTTTTCGAACAAACTAATTTCGAAGTAAAACAATTTTTGAACAAACAAATTTCGAAGCAAAATAAATTTTGAACAGACTATTTCAAAGTAAAATTATTTTTGAACAAACAAGTTTCAGAGTAAAAATAATTTTGAACGAACGAATCTCGAAGTAAAATTAATTTTGAACAAACAAGTTTCGAGGTAAATCAAATTATGAACAAACAAATTTCGAAGTAAATCAAATTATGAACAAACAAATTTCGAAGTAAATCAAATTATGAACAAACAAATTTCGAAGTAAATCAAACTATGAACAAACAAATTTCGAAGCCCCAAACGTTGAACAAACAAATTTCGAGCCCCACGTTGGGCGCCAGTGAAACGTTTTTTCTTGCTAAGACCTGACGTTGCCGGCACCAGTGAAACGAATTTTCTTGACTTACTAAAACACTACTTTATTATCACCATGCTCCAAGTCAGGTGTCTGCAAAACTAAGTCTTCCGACGTAACTAGGGGTCTATTCCTTGGGTAGAGCTATGAGCAATGGGGGTGTAAGTCGAAATCTGTGAGGGGTCACACTCAAACTAAAACAAACAGGCGCCACCAAGTCCAGATTGATTTATATTAATGGCATAGCAAATTTCTAAGGGCGGACTTGGAGACCCAAAGAAAAAGATCGCCTTCGCTGACATACAAACTTGTCTTAACAGAATAAGACACTGCTCCTGTAAGAAAGAATAATAGTTAAGTCACCTAAAAAATGGGAACACTATTTGCGTCCCTCAAGTATACCTAAAATGCATAGAGAAACTCTATCTACATACTGGAATCATAAAATTTAACTCTTGCTGTCTTTTGTTTATCAGGTCTGATCAAACCAGATCAGAATAAAAACTTTAAATGTAGATTATTAATTTACTAGAAAGAATTTTCTTTGTTTCAGTAAATAAAATTTCATTATAATTAAATAAAATAAATATTTGATATTCTTGCAAAATTGTTGTAAGGTTTATCAACTGATCCTTACTCAAATATATTACAGTTCAGTGTAACTAACAATATTAAGGTTTTTATAACCCAACCAGATCTGTGTAGGTCACTTACAAATGAATATACGAAATTTTCTCATTAATTTAACAAAATTAATATTAGTTTGAAGTCAAAAGAATCACCAAGATATTCTCTAATTTTATCAAAAGTGGCAGTACTGTAATGCTAAACATCTGTTAGCCATTGTGCAATTGTTGACGGCATTGTTCAAACAAACAGGTGACGTAATAGCAGCTGTTAATTTACGTTGTAGCCACGTGTAGTCACATATTTACGGAACTAAGTGAAATCAAACCCGATACTGGGGAAAACCAGTCTAATCACAGGTAAACTGAATAACAATTTTGTATATCCAACAAACAAAATGAAATAATGTACTTTCAGAAGGAAGTACTGAGGAAATTCTTAATTCTATTACGAACCCAAAACCGGCTGTCGTCTTTGGTTGCAATGGAAACAACTTCGCAGTGCGGGCCTGCAGCTAAATATGCTTGTTTTCCATGCTTTAATACAGATGTAGGAGCGAAGCGGATTCTCACATTGGTTCAAGGCAGCATTACTTCATAGCGTAATCTTCCGTTTTCTAATTTTATTTACAAATATAATCTTTCATTGTGTAGTCCATAAGTTAAGGTTTCTACATTGTAATTTCAAAGTGGTCGTGCGGTTTCTAATTTATCGTTGCAGTTTCTGACGTGTTGTTGCGGTTTCTGACATGTCGTTGCGCTAAATAAATTTTTAAATTAGCTAATATGATAACGAATATGCAAAATGTGGATTAAGTACTAACCGTTACTCAGGAAGTGTTTCACCAAAATAAGGCGACCCGGAGGTCACTCGCCATTCTTTTGAATGCATCTTCACGCTGCCTTTAACTATCGACGAGTGCGCTCGCTGCGTTCTTGCATGGTGGGAGGATCATAAGTGGGGTTCTCGAACCTCTCACGCGCGCGCCAGTGGCTGTGGAATTGCACCGAACTCCGAAACAAATAGACTACTAATCCTAGATATAGTAATACTATAAAAATTTGATTGTTACTCGAATCTTTATTTTAGTTAATAAAGGTATTTCAATATTCATTGTACGTTTAATGAATAGGTTCTTTTACTGCTAAAATAAAATTGTTACAATATATTTCAAAATATAATATATTATATATTTATAAATTACTCGCTCTCGAAGCAATCCTCACATATCATTTTTGCGTGTTCAAAAAAATATATTTTTCATTGAAATAATTAACAGTACTGATATTTGACTTTGAGTAATATAAATATAAAGTATCTTGGAATTACGTTATTAATGAAACTATTAAACTATATAATCTTGAACCGATTGTACCAAAGAATTTGTAAATATAAATTCTTAGTTATTCATTATAAGATGAATCAGGTTTGATTTTTTTATATACGTACAGAGTGGACATACACATTTTGAAAGGTGATTATAAATATTTGATAGTGATGTTGTGATGGTTACAAGTAGTAACTCTGGTTAAATGTATCAAGGTATATTTTCTTAGTTCAGGTCTCATCCAGACTCAAGTGTGTCAGTAATTCAATTTCATGTTTCGAGTTATCAAATTCACCCACCCGCTTTGGTTGTTCGTTTTGGTTTGTTAAATAGATTGGTTTGTCTATTATCCAAATCTCATCTGATTAGACGTAGTAGGGTTACATATCAACATCTGCGCCATCATTCGTCACTCTCAAATTTGTCTCATTTCTATACGTTTAATTGTATTCCGTACACTGAGTGGATTCTGTATATTGCTTCTAGTCATGTCTTGTCGACCCGTTTGAATGTTTTCCCTGCAATAACACAATCTATACGCCCCCTAAACATATTATGCCTGTCGTGTTCATTGTACCTTGTGTAACTAGTGTGGAAATTCCTACGTCTATTGTGTGTGCATTTTAAATTATCTATGTCTTCGTACCGCTAAAATATTCTATAAATACGCCCCTTGTCTTGCACATTCTGTAATACCACATATTGTAATTTTCCGTTTAAAGTGCCTTGCTAAGTAATTAATTATTCGTCTGTCTTCCTTCGGTGGTTCTTATTGCCTTTTGATACTTATCTTTTTATTCGCATATTGAGCTGGCGTTAAACCTTGTTCTAAATTATATTTTTCCTTCATTAAATTGTCGCGTACTTAAATTACTTAATGTCGCCCAAACAAAAATTCTACAAATTACCTTTTAAAACCCTCAAATGTTTCTACTTCATGTTCAAATAAATCAAAACATGTCTCTGCGTTCCTCTTAACGTCAATCTAATAAAAAGATCGCCTTCGCTGACATACAAACTTGTCTTAACAGAATAAGACACTGCTCCTGTAAGAAAGAATAATAGTTAAGTCACCTAAAAAAAATGGGAACACTATTTGCGTCCCTCAAGTATACCTAAAATGCATAGAGAAACTCTATCTACATACTGGAATCATAAAAATTTAACTCTTGCTGTCTTTTGTTTATCAGGTCTGATCAAACCAGATCAGAATAAAAACTTTAAATGTAGATTATTAATTTACTAGAAAGAATTTTCTTTGTTTCAGTAAATAAAATTTCATTATAATTAAATAAAATAAATATTTGATATTCTTGCAAAATTGTTGTAAGGTTTATCAACTGATCCTTACTCAAATATATTACAGTTCAGTGTAACTAACAATATTAAGGTTTTTATAACCCAACCAGATCTGTGTAGGTCACTTACAAATGAATATACGAAATTTTCTCATTAATTTAACAAAATTAATATTAGTTTGAAGTCAAAAGAATCACCAAGATATTCTCTAATTTTATCAAAAGTGGCAGTACTGTAATGCTAAACATCTGTTAGCCATTGTGCAATTGTTGACGGCATTGTTCAAACAAACAGGTGACGTAATAGCAGCTGTTAATTTACGTTGTAGCCACGTGTAGTCACATATTTACGGAACTAAGTGAAATCAAACCCGATACTGGGGAAAACCAGTCTAATCACAGGTAAACTGAATAACAATTTTGTATATCCAACAAACAAAATGAAATAATGTACTTTCAGAAGGAAGTACTGAGGAAATTCTTAATTCTATTACGAACCCAAAACCGGCTGTCGTCTTTGGTTGCAATGGAAACAACTTCGCAGTGCGGGGCCTGCAGCTAAATATGCTTGTTTTCCATGCTTTAATACAGATGTAGGAGCGAAGCGGATTTCACATTGGTTCAAGGCAGCATTACTTCATAGCGTAATCTTCCGTTTTCTAATTTTATTTACAAATATAATCTTTCATTGTGTAGTCCATAAGTTAAGGTTTCTACATTGTAATTTCAAAGTGGTCGTGCGGTTTCTAATTTATCGTTGCAGTTTCTGACGTGTTGTTGCGGTTTCTGACATGTCGTTGCGCTAAATAAATTTTAAATTAGCTAATATGATAACGAATATGCAAAATGTGGATTAAGTACTAACCGTTACTCAGGAAGTGTTTCACCAAAATAAGGCGACCCGGAGGTCACTCGCCATTCTTTTGAATGCATCTTCACGCTGCCTTTAACTATCGACGAGTGCGCTCGCTGCGTTCTTGCATGGTGGGAGGATCATAAGTGGGGTTCTCGAACCTCTCACGCGCGCGCCAGTGGCTGTGGAATTGCACCGAACTCCGAAACAAATAGACTACTAATCCTAGATATAGTAATACTATAAAAATTTGATTGTTACTCGAATCTTTATTTTAGTTAATAAAGGTATTTCAATATTCATTGTACGTTTAATGAATAGGTTCTTTACTGCTAAAATAAAATTGTTACACTACCCTTTCCTAAAAGAAAAAATTTTTTTTTAGAAAAACTTCAAATATAACAAATACAAAAAATTTTTATAACAATACTAGCCTTTCCTACCTTCCTAACTAACTATGCAATTTTATAAATTTATTCAAATGGGGGGGACAAATATTTACAAATGAGTGTGTTGGTAACTACGCGTACCTAACGTCCATCGGGAGACAAAATCGGGGAGTCACAATCGGTAATAATCAAAATTGGGAGGGGGTCAAATTAGAAAGTCAAACACTCCACGGGACAAAAAAATTTCAAATTTACAATATTTCCTGACTTGAGATTCATACTTCTAACAAGGCTAATATTTCTTACCTATAACCAAACACTTACGATTTACTTCTAATTTCAAAAAACTTCACTTCCAGGAGCTCATTTAGCTCTATCTACAAAAAAAAGGAATGCTTCCTCATCAAGACAGCATAACTATTTAAAACATCATCACTACAAGGTGATAATCAAAAGTAAGACCCTACTAATAGGTCTATATTTAAACACCATCATCACAAAGTGATAATCAAAACAAAAGTGACCTAACCATAAGGTTACTTATCAAATGCAAATACAAAATATCATCGCTTCATCGTAAAGAGATGATCAAAACAAAGGTAACCTAACCATAAGGTTACTTATCAAATGCAAATACAAAATATCATCGCTTCATCGTAAAGAGATGATCAAAACAAAGGTAACCTAACCATAAGGTTACTTATCTAATCCAAATACAAAATATCATCGCTTCATCGTAAAGAGATGATCAAAACAAAGGTAACCTAACCATAAGGTTACTTATCAAATGCAAATACAAAATTGAGCCAGTCAGGGCTGTACTATCCTACACCCTACTGAATATCCTATCACTAAGTTCTAACAAACAACTGATCTCATTAGTGATGGGGCAAATGGTGAGACTCACCAAGCCAACTTTGACCTTATCAAATCAAAGAACTTCGAACGGTCAAAGGAACAAGGAAAGAATAATCTAATATTCTCTACCTCGATATGTAGAAATCAGGACCAACAATTAAATAGCCCACCTACTTCTACATTGTAAGGATATCTGTCAAAGACATCCTCCAAACACATCTCTGAGCAACGCGCGAGCAAAATGTCCAGCGTGCACACCAAGGCACACCTCAAACCTACAAAATTTACAAAATCTCTAACCACTTATTTCACTTCTCAAATAAAATACTCAATATTAGTGAAACGACACTAAATCAAAAATCGGAACAAAACAAAACAAACCACTACGTCATTACTTAATATCAAAGAGATGATCGGACCGGAATTAATCGTCAGGATCATCATTTTCCTTTGGATACGACGCTTCAACTGGTTTCAAGTCCTTTACGTGCCATTTCCCTGCTCTTGTCCCATCTTCGTTCTCTAACTCATATACTAAATTGGAATGTTTTTTCCGAACTTTACTCATAACGAACTTAGGGGCTAACTTAGCGGAAAATTTATCACTAGCACTCGAGAGGACCTTATTAGCTCTCCAAACACTTTCTCCGACTCGGAATGAAATGTCTCTTCTCCTAAGATTGTAGCGTTTACTCGAACGTTGGTAAGCTACATGCAAATTTTCACGGACATTTCCAAAAATATCAAACAAAGGTTGACGATCCAAAACATAAGAAGGTCTACTACTGGAGACGACATCAACATCTTCACCCGGTATAAAATTATCATTATAAGCTTTTCCACTTAAAGGTACCTGACGACCAAAAACTAAAAATTTGGCGAATAGTTGGTGGACTCATGTTTTGCTGAGTTGATTGCGTATTGGATCTTTGATATCTCCATATCCCACGTATCATGTTCTTCTACGTATGAACGGATTGCTGTACCAACTGTCTTATTGATTCTTTCCACAAAATTGCATTGAGGAGCATAAACAGCATTATACCAAATCTTATGAATTTCGTACCTTGCACACAAAGCTTTAAAAATACGTCCAATTAATTGTGGACCAATATCACAAATAACAAACTGTGGTACTCCATAGACAAGAAATACTTTTTCCTCCAAAATTTCTCGATCAAATGTGCCGTGGCACTACGTAAAGGTTGCAAAATCGAATATTTCGAGAACCAATCACCAACAACTAAAAGTCATTTATTTGCTTATGAGTCATCAATAAAAAAAACTAATCATGACAATAGCTAACAAAAAAAATCAGTGTTCAGGTACACTCACACCCTACTACCAATTGAACTGTCGAAACAACTATAAAGCTTCACAACGCCTAAATATGCTAGAGTGACAAACTCTCTACGAGTCTCACCTAGACTAACAATACCAAAAGTTTACATCAAATCAAAAAAAAGATGCAAAAAAAATTCTAGAGCGCCTAACTCACCTCGAGTCTCGTCTGGACTGACATACTGCTGAGCGACCAACCACGACGACAAGTTCCGCCTAGACTAAATTGCGTTGCAATGCCGATCTAAACAAAATCTGCTAACAAAATCAAAAACGTGCTTATGCACAAAGAGCAATTCTCAAACGACACAACGACAGCTCACTCCAATGTACCTTCAAAATAGAATCTCTAGCCTTATCATCAAATTTCGACAAAGATGTTCTTTATTGACTCAAACAAATCAAACAACAGGCTTATCAGCTTCTTTAGCTGACAGTCTTCCTAAAATTTTCCTCAAAACTGGTTTCTCACTCACTACTCCCGTTCTTCTTTAAGTAGACAAACAATTCGGAATATCCGACATGATTACAAAAGCCTAATGGAATCAAACTGAAAGATCTAAATGATCTGAACCTTACAAAAGTGATCAAAACAAATTCGTACTGCTAAAGGTAAAAATCAAAAAAATGTTTTTGGTAAAATTATTTTTGCCAAAACAATATCAAAAAAAATTTAAGGGGTCAAAACAGAATGAAAGTTAAAAATAAATTTAACTAAGTTAATTAATTGATTGACTGTGGTTTAACGTTACAACCAATCTTTTATCAAAAGCGAACAAACAAATCTAAATGTCAAATAGACTTTAAGCAAACAAATTTCGGAGCAAAATAATTTTTGGACAAATGGACTTCAAAGCAAACTAATTTTTGAGCTAACAAATTTCGAAGCAAATTACTTTTCGAACAAACTAATTTCGAAGTAAAACAATTTTTGAACAAACAAATTTTGAAGCAAAATAAATTTTGAACAGACTATTTCAAAGTAAAATTATTTTTGAACAAACAAGTTTCAGAGTAAAAAATAATTTTTGAACGAACGAATCTCGAAGTAAAATTAATTTTGAACAAACAAGTTTCGAGGTAAATCAAATTATGAACAAACAAATTTCGAAGTAAATCAAACTATGAACAAACAAATTTCGAAGTAAATCAAATTATGAACAAACAAATTTCGAAGTAAATCAAACTATGAACAAACAAATTTCGAAGCCCCAAACGTTGAACAAACAAATTTCGAGCCCCACGTTGGGCGCCAGTGAAACGTTTTTTCTTGCTAAGACCTGACGTTGCCGGCACCAGTGAAACGAATTTTCTTGACTTACTAAAACACTACTTTATTATCACCATGCTCCAAGTCAGGTGTCTGCAAAACTAAGTCTTCCGACGTAACTAGGGTCTATTCCTTGGGTAGAGCTATGAGCAATGGGGGTGTAAGTCGAAATCTGTGAGGGGTCACACTCAAACTAAAACAAACAGGCGCCACCAAGTCCAGATTGATTTATATTAATGGCATAGCAAATTTCTAAGGGCGGACTTGGAGACCCAAAGAAAAAGATCGCCTTCGCTGACATACAAACTTGTCTTAACAGAATAAGACACTGCTCCTGTAAGAAAGAATAATAGTTAAGTCACCTAAAAAATGGGAACACTATTTGCGTCCCTCAAGTATACCTAAAATGCATAGAGAAACTCTATCTACATACTGGAATCATAAAATTTAACTCTTGCTGTCTTTTGTTTATCAGGTCTGATCAAACCAGATCAGAATAAAAACTTTAAATGTAGATTATTAATTTACTAGAAAGAATTTTCTTTGTTTCAGTAAATAAAATTTCATTATAATTAAATAAAATAAATATTTGATATTCTTGCAAAATTGTTGTAAGGTTTATCAACTGATCCTTACTCAAATATATTACAGTTCAGTGTAACTAACAATATTAAGGTTTTTATAACCCAACCAGATCTGTGTAGGTCACTTACAAATGAATATACGAAATTTTCTCATTAATTTAACAAAATTAATATTAGTTTGAAGTCAAAAGAATCACCAAGATATTCTCTAATTTTATCAAAAGTGGCAGTACTGTAATGCTAAACATCTGTTAGCCATTGTGCAATTGTTGACGGCATTGTTCAAACAAACAGGTGACGTAATAGCAGCTGTTAATTTACGTTGTAGCCACGTGTAGTCACATATTTACGGAACTAAGTGAAATCAAACCCGATACTGGGGAAAACCAGTCTAATCACAGGTAAACTGAATAACAATTTTGTATATCCAACAAACAAAATGAAATAATGTACTTTCAGAAGGAAGTACTGAGGAAATTCTTAATTCTATTACGAACCCAAAACCGGCTGTCGTCTTTGGTTGCAATGGAAACAACTTCGCAGTGCGGGCCTGCAGCTAAATATGCTTGTTTTCCATGCTTTAATACAGATGTAGGAGCGAAGCGGATTTCTCACATTGGTTCAAGGCAGCATTACTTCATAGCGTAATCTTCCGTTTTCTAATTTTATTTACAAATATAATCTTTCATTGTGTAGTCCATAAGTTAAGGTTTCTACATTGTAATTTCAAAGTGGTCGTGCGGTTTCTAATTTATCGTTGCAGTTTCTGACGTGTTGTTGCGGTTTCTGACATGTCGTTGCGCTAAATAAATTTTTAAATTAGCTAATATGATAACGAATATGCAAAATGTGGATTAAGTACTAACCGTTACTCAGGAAGTGTTTCACCAAAATAAGGCGACCCGGAGGTCACTCGCCATTCTTTTGAATGCATCTTCACGCTGCCTTTAACTATCGACGAGTGCGCTCGCTGCGTTCTTGCATGGTGGGAGGATCATAAGTGGGGTTCTCGAACCTCTCACGCGCGCGCCAGTGGCTGTGGAATTGCACCGAACTCCGAAACAAATAGACTACTAATCCTAGATATAGTAATACTATAAAATTTGATTGTTACTCGAATCTTTATTTTAGTTAATAAAGGTATTTCAATATTCATTGTACGTTTAATGAATAGGTTCTTTACTGCTAAAATAAAATTGTTACAATATATTTCAAAATATAATATATTATATATTTATAAATTACTCGCTCTCGAAGCAATCCTCACATATCATTTTGCGTGTTCAAAAATATATTTCATTGAAATAATTAACAGTACTGATATTTGACTTTGAGTAATATAAATATAAAGTACCTTGGAATTACGTTATTAATGAAACTATTAAACTATATAATCTTGAACCGATTGTACCAAAGAATTTGTAAATATAAATTCTTAGTTATTCATTATAAGATGAATCAGGTTTGATTTTTTTATATACGTACAGAGTGGACATACACATTTTGAAAGGTGATTATAAATATTTGATAGGGATGTTGTGATGGTTACAAGTAGTAACTCTGGTTAAATGTATCAAGGTATATTTTCTTAGTTCAGGTCTCATCCAGACTCAAGTGTGTCAGTAATTAAATTTCATGTTTCGAGTTATCAAATTCACCCACCCGCTTTGGTTATTCGTTTTGGTTTGTTAAATAGATTGGTTTGTCTTTTATCCAAATCTCATCTGATTAGACGTAGTAGGGTTATATATCAACATCTGCGCCATCATTCGTCACTCTCAAATTTGTCTCATTTCTATACGTTTAATTGTATTCCGTACACTGAGTGGATTCTGTATATTGCTTCTAGTCATGTCTTGTCGACCCGTTTGAATGTTTTCCCTGCAATAACACAATCTATACGCCCCTAAACATATTATGCCTGTCGTGTTCATTGTACCTTGTGTAACTAGTGTGGAAATTCCTACGTCTATTGTGTGTCATTTTAAATTATCTATGTCTTCGTACCGCTAAAATATTCTATAAATACGCCCCTTGTCTTGCACATTCTGTAATACCACATATTGTAATTTTCCGTTTAAAGTGCCTTGCTAAGTAATTAATTATTCGTCTGTCTTCCTTCGGTGGTTCTTATTGCCTTTTGATACTTATCTTTTTATTCGCATATTGAGCTGGCGTTAAACCTTGTTCTAAATTATATTTTTCCTTCATTAAATTGTCGCGTACTTAAATTACTTAATGTGGCCCAAACAAAAATTCTACAAATTACCTTTTAAAACCCTCAAATGTTTCTACTTCATGTTCAAATAAATCAAAACATGTCTCTGCGTTCCTCTTAACGTCAATCTAATCACATTAAATTTCTGTTGTGTATTGATGTACATTTCAAGTACCGATTTTGAATTTTTAATACGAATGTTTTGATTAACTTCATTATCCTTGTAAAATTTCGTTAAATTTTCATAATTATTATATGGATGTCTTTTTATTGAAATTGCTAGATTTTCCATTTTTACCATTTACATGTCCGTTTCTAAATCTTGTACTATATAATTAATTTCGTGCGTGGTTATTTGAGAATTTATCATAACATTGTTCTTAATTAGCTTTTGCATTTGCGTTTATTAAATAAACCTATTCTGACTGCACACGAATTTTTCACTTTAAGATGCTTACTGAATTATTAATTCGGAGATACTGTTAAATATACCTTCAGTTTCCTTATCAAAATTATTTAATTTCACATTAATACCATTAATTTGTTTATTAAATTCCTCTAGTAATTCGTTTAACTTTTTATCAAATTTACCTATCAGATCTGATTGACTTTCTGTTTCGTAAAATTATGAATATCCCTCATTTTAATTTCTGGTTCTGTTGTATTTAAAATTTGCGCTAATCCCTCAATGATGCTTTAGAATATAAAAAATGGGATTCATTACAAACTGGTTCAATTTGAAAATCTTAAATTCTACAAATCAATAAAATTGTTCACAATTACACATCTCTTTGTTGGGTCACCATTGATATGTGCTGTGACCTCCACAATATAGTTGTGAGTCAATAAAAATGTTGTGAAGCTTCGTCCTTGACTTGCTAGCTTTTGGAATAATTCCTCCCCAGATATTAGATATGAAAACTCTTTTTAAAACTTTGGAATTTCCAGCTTTAATATGCTGTTATTAAAATTAGAGGGCAATCAACTAGTTTTTATTAATGCGACATATATACAATTAAACAATTATTTTTAAGCAATAATTTGAAGCAGCACCAATTTAGTATAAAAAAAATGTACTGTTAACTATTTTATCAATGTTATTTTATCCTTTAAATAATGAAAGTTTTATAAAGTTTAATGTGTCAAACTGGGTACTTTCTTACAGTGACTTAAATATTTGCCTTACAAATGACTAGTTGACAGAATGCAAATGGATTTATTGGTACACAAAAATCTCTATAAAGATTAATATTAAAAAGTTTAAATTTCAATGCGTGAAAAATTTATATTGGATAGTACAACAACTATTCATATTACAAAAATGAGTACCAAAATATCGCCAACACATACCAGTGTTCATAAAGCAATTAGAATAGAATAAAATTTCTGACGTTGTTTATAGAATGTGAAGCCCTCAATTGTGTCTTGAGGAACAAATGTAAATATTGATCCCAGCCCCGATAATGTTCGGGGACAACTTTGGCTAGGTACTTTCCTAACGTCCTGTTCATTCTTTCAACCATTCCATCGGATTGAGGATGAAGTGGCGTGGTTCTAGTCTTCGTGATTCCAAGATGCTTGCAAACATTTTGAAACAACGCTAATTTGAAGTTCCGATCTTGATCGGAGTGTAATTCCAACGGAACTCCAAAGCGACAAAACAACTCCCTCACTAGCACATCTGCAACCGTCTCGGCTTCTTGGCTAGGTATGGCATATGCCGCCAGCCATTTGGTAAAATAATCCATTGCAACCAAGATGTATTTATTTCTTTTCCCTGATTCAGGAAACTGACCAGCTATATCAATGGCTACCCTCTCAAAAGGATTCCCCACGTTATACTGTTTCATTGGGGCTTTCCGTTTTATGGCCGGGCCATTTGCAGAGGCACACAACTCACATTTCCGGCACGACTCCGTCACATCTTCTTTGCAGTTCACCCAATAGATTCTTTCTCTCACTTTTCGAGAGTTCTTTTCACGCCAAAGTGCCCTCCGGAAATACCATCGTGCAAGTGCTGCAACACTTCCGGCACTCTGCTTCTCGGCACTATCACTTGAAGTCTCTCAGTGCCATTTTTACATTCCAGGCGTCGTTTCAAGATTCTATTTTCAATCACCAAGGAGTCCCACTGTACCAAGTATGCTTTTAGGCTCCTACTTGAAATACTAATTTCTTCCCAAACTGGTCGTTGTCCTCTACTTTTCCACTCAATAATACGTCCCAATTCGGCGTCATTTTCCTCGTCTTCTCGTATTCCTTCGGGTTGCCAAGTATCATCGGTTACTGTCATTCTATGGATGACGCTTATTTTCTCTTCCATCTTGGAGCAATGATTGCAGTCTACCGGACAAGGTCTCCTTGATAGAGCGTCTGCATTTCGATAGCTAGTTCCTACACAATGTTCAATGTCAAAGTCATATTCCTGCAGCCGCTCTATCCACTTTGCAACTTGCCCTTCAGGATTTCGAAACTGCAGTAACCATTTTAGTGCAGCATGGTCTGTTCTCAACAGGAATTTACGGCCGTATAAGTACTTATAAAAGTGCTCTACGGATTTGACGACGGCCAACAGCTCCCTTCTTGTCACACAATAGTTCCTTTCTGGCTGCGACAACACCTTGCTGAAATACCCAATAACTTCTTTTTGTCCGTGCTGCACTTGAGAAAGAACGCTTCCTATAGCTGTGTTACTGGCATTGGTATCCAACACAAATTTCCCCTCCATCCGTGGATAACTCAAAATTGATGCTGTAACTAGTAGCCGTTTTAGTTGTTTAAATGCTCTGTGGCAGTCGTCATACCAATCATATTCTTGTCCATCTTCGGTTAATTTCGTTAACGGTTTGGCAATGTTTGCAAACCCAAGTATAAAACGTCGGTAATATGTGCACACTCCTAGAAAACTGTATAGTTGGTGTATATCTGCTGGTGTAGACCACTTTTGTACCATTTTTATTTCGTCAGGGTCAGCTCTTATTCCGGTCTCCGAAACGACATGTCCTAGGTATTTCACTTCTTTTCCAAATAGGTGACACTTTTTGGGGCTTAATATAAGGTTTGCCCGGCGTAATCTTTAGAATATCTCCTCTAGGTTCTTAAGATGTTCTTTAAAAGATCGGCCTAACACTATCACGTTGTTTAGGTACACCAGACATGTCTTCCAGGACAGTCCACGCAGTATCGACTCCATCAATCGTTCAAAAGTAGCAGGGGCATTGCATACTTCAAAGGGCATGACCTTGAACTGCCATAATCCAGTTCCAATTGTAAACGCAGTTTATTCTTTATTGTTTGGTTTCAAGCCTACCTGCCAGTATCCCCTTTTCAAGTCCAAGGTCGAAAACCATTTAGATCCGGATAGAGTATCCAAGGTGTCATCAATTCTGGGCAAAGGATAGCTGTCTTTCTTTGTCACATTGTTTAACCGCCGGTAGTCTACACAAAACCTTGTCGATTCGTCCTTTTTCTAGACAAGCACTACCGGGGATGCCCATGTACTATTCGAGGGTTCAATTACTCCCTGTTATTCCATATCGGTGATTCTTTGCTCGGCTTCTTTACGTTTTGCCAAAAGAAGCCGCCTGGAGTGTTTCTTATCGGTTGCGCATCTCCAGTATTGATCTTATGTTGCACAACAATCGTCCTTCCTTTCTCACTATCATCCAGTGCAAACACACCTAGATATCGTCCGACCAGTTCTCTTGCCTTGCCCAGTTGGTCGCCGTTTAATTCTTGACACGAAGGTATCAACATATCCAGCAATTTCTGTGAGCAACCGTTGGCTGGTTTATCTTTCGTGTCGTCCACACAACGTTTAATATGGCATACTGGAATACAACTTCCCACAATCATGTCTTTCTTCAGGGTCACCGTATGCGGATTAATTTTTAGCACCCTTACTGGTATCATATTTCGAAACTTTACCAGCTTTCTTCCAATCAGTAATCCCTCCTGATCCATTCCCGATTAGTTGCTTCCATCATGCATATTTGTCCTTCCCGGAGCGTACCATCTTGGCGTCCCATTACTATCATTTCCGCCTTCTCGGATATTTTCGTATCACAAATCATTCGTACTTGCATCCTCTGGTTATTCGTCCCTTGAAATGGAATCTCATCATCATCTATCCGTAGCACATTTTCTTTCATGTTCACATGAAACCCATATTCTCTCATGAGATTCATTCCCAAGATCACTTCTTCTGTGATTTCAGCTACCAACACCCAATGATTAAATAGTTTGTCTCAAATTCCCAACATTACGGCAGTCTCTCCGTGAGTAGAAATTTTCTCACCACTTGCCGTTCGAAGACATACCGATACAGGTAGCACTTTTCCACGACCAAACAAATCCGGTCTCACAATAGTCTTTGCGCTCCTGTATCCACGTGTAATCGGACAACCTTACCATTAGTTCTACCATCAATATAAATGCTGTCCTGACTTCCCATCGACGATGCAGCACGGATGATAATCTTCGGGGCACTACGTTTTGCTGTCGACGTTCGCCCCCTTACGTCGACTTGCTCTAGTTTTTCTGCTGCTCAACCGGTTGTTTTTTTGGTTGAGTACAGCGTGTCTGTATATGACTAACTTCACCGCAGTTCCGGCATCGTAAACCTCATCTCCTCGGTCGTTGTCTTTTTTCTTTCTTTTTTTTAGGCGTCGCCGTGGATCAATGTAGTAAGCGTAGGACTACGGATTCCAATGTCCTGGGTTTAAATCCCGACACGGCCGACTGATTGAAATATGACAGGTGAGCATTTTTCACAAAAATTACGCCCTCGTTCGGATGAGAGGTTAAATGGAGGTCCCGTGTGTGAGTGTTGTCACGCACGTTAATGATTCCTACCTTGCCTGGAACGGCAAGGGTTCGGCAAAATTTTAAATTTCCAGGCAACAAAAAAATCGCCTCCTGGCCAATGTAGTACCTTCTGGTGGAGCATTGGAAATATAAATGAACGGTCGTTGTTATTCCAGCCTTTCCGCCTTTTGCTTTTCAAACACACGGTTGATTATTTCTTCTATGCTGTTCTGCGATTGCTCAGGTTCTTCTGAGGCAGACCGAACTTTGTGACTCATCCTGTGTGACGTCTGCTTAGCTGCTTCATATTCAATCGCATGAGCCAGTGCGTCATCTAACATTTTGGGCCGTGCTAATCTTAGCGCTTGCTGTATTTCGCTGTCTTTAATGCCATCCACAAATGTTTCAACTGTCAGTTGTTTAAAAAAACTATTTGGTGCCGTTGGATATGCCAATCTAACTAATCTGGCAATGTCAGCTTCAAATTCTTGCAGGCTTTCATTTGTCTTTTGCGAGCGGTTTCTAACTTGTGGATGGTAAACCTGTTGAAAATGAGCGTCTCCATATCTTATCTCTAGTTTCGATGTTAAGAGGCCGTAATCATTCTGCTGGTGATCGGGAATCGTTTGTAAGATGTTAAGAGCTTCTCCCCGTAGGCCTACTGTTAGAGAGATAGCCTTCTTTTTGTTGCACCAACCGTTGGCTATTGCAGCAGCTTCAAATTGTTTCAAATATGTGGGCCAAGGTGTTTTTCCATTAAATATGTGGGTGGTTTCACTTTAAATTTTGACGGTATTGACTCGCTTTTTATCATGCTTTTTATTTCTGGAATGTTCTGATTTACAACTTGGTTTACTAATTCAAGTGGCCGCAGTGTTAGTGAACTTACTTGTTCTTGCAGCCTCATCAAATCTTTTTCCATTTTTATCAATTTACTGTCTAACTTTAGCTGAACTGTTTTTACCTGTTCCGTAAAATTTTCTTTCAATGCAATGGGGCTTTCCATTAATTTTTGTTCTAACGTGGCTGTATTTTTACTTAACTTTTCTATTTTCTCAGCATTTTCACTTAACTTTTTTTAAGTTTTGATTCCAGTTCAACTGACCTCACTAAGTTTTTATTAGTGTCACTTCCATACCGTATTTAAACTCTTTAAGGGTTGATTCCAGTTCAACTGACCTCACTTCCAATTTCTCAGCATTTTGACTTAACTTTTCTTCCATACCGGATTTAAAATCCTTAAGGAAATTTATTAAAGTTTCTGCCCCCATTTTACTTTGGTTTCTTGTAACTGGCATATACAAACTACTTAAATGTTTTTAGACTTGTGTGTTTTTCCGTTTAAAATAATCACTATATACCCTACACAGGCTGACACTAGAGTAACGGGCTACTACTAACGCGTTTCTCTAATTTAAAACAAGTAATAACAAGAGTCTTTAGTACTCACTGTTCACAAGTCTAATTAACAGTATATGCCTTATTTATAGATGTTTTCAGTCTAATTAACAATGAAGCACTATTACACTAATGAATTTACAAGCACTAATGTCTTCTTAAACTAAGTTCTTTACCATATGTCCATTAACAACACTAACACAACTATTTATTTATTACACTTTTGTCTATTTATGTATTCTACAAGCTGCATGTACATTAGACACGTGCACTTAACATTTATGTTTTTACTCTTGGACTTCCAAAAGCTTAACTATTTAACTATACACGATATAATTTATATTCGACATTTTGATAAAGACTAACTCTGTACTTCATCATCGGTCTTATTTATACCGTGAATTAAAAATGATGACTCAACCTCCAGTAATTGCCAGAAGCTTCTCGGTCCATGGAGAATATACAGTGCCTGCGGCGTTTGTGTGTTTGACGGGTTGCCTAATAGTAGCTCGCAACAATATCATACTTTCTGCAATGCAACATTATTGTAATTAATATACGAATTGCTTTGCATAATGCTAAAATCTCGTTCGCTCGTTACAAAATTTTTTAGCCGCTTTAAATAACTACTCCCGTCTCTAAGCAGAGAGAAGACAATCACTTCGTACATTATTTGCAAAACTTGAACGATCGTTTTAATATAATTGTGCAAAAAAGAGCGACTTGACGAAATTAAATAAATTGATATTGAAGCCGCAGCTGTGACAAATCCATAGGTATCGTCTCGGTAAATCGAAAATAAAAGTAATATGCCTAAAGCCACAGCTTTCAGAATCTTAAAACGTAATAAGATGCATCCGTACAAAGTCCATGTTGCCAAAGCTTAAGTGGCACAGATAATGCACAGTTAGAAAGGGTGGCATCTGATGCAAAAGAAGTTGCTGCTGTTTGTACTTCTTTTCGCCAGAAGTAAAACGATTTGAATGTATGTTGTTATGCAAATTACAACAAAAGTGGCAATTTATTCAAACATAAACTTCCGGCTTGTCACTGAATCCCACAGTATCAGTTTTTAGGTTCTATAGTTAAACATGGTAAAAAATACATACACATACACACATACACAAAACGTGTGATAATGGATTTAAAATCGCACTGAAACACTAGTGTTGTTTAGAATTTCGTCTCTATTAACCTCATATTGAAATAACAAGTTAATGACTGTTTTGAACACCCCTGCTTTGCAAAATAGAAAAATGTTTGGACTTTTGCATTGATAATATAGTTTAACTTCACATGTTGACTGCATAATCTTTTTAACACTACGATAATTATGATAGATCAAGAATTTTATCTGCGTTGTTTTGTATTTGTAAGTATATTTTGAGCCCGTCCCATGAACACATTGTATGCTTGAATTAACATGTGCTTTCAATATGATAGCGTTTACAATTTAATGAGTCCTGTTGTGTTAGTGCGTTCTAATGCTTTGAAATAACTTTCTTAACCTACTGAATTTAATCCTAACACTATAAATCGAATGATTCATACTCATAATATTTTACGAATTAATACTATTTATACAGTTTGTAACTTCGACTTACATAAATTACATGAATAATTTTCAATGTTATGAATCTTTATTACACATGATATTTTCTAACTATTTATGAACTTTTGAGAAATAATGGTTAAAAATACAGTGCAACCGAATTCAAAATGTATACATGTAGAGCTGCATTCTGTGAAAAGGACAGTAATGTTCGTGAGGAAGGTCAATACAGTAGTATAAAGAGAGATTATTTTATAACATAATCCCATCTGAATTCTACAATAACGCCCGACCCAATTCTAACGTGTATCCAACAACTCGAAATCTGTTTCTTAGGTTTATCGATCCCTTGTCTTTCTGCCGTATCCTGAAATTTTTATAATACTGTATTAATGATTCTTAAGAATTATACGAACATACCTACAGTTCTATCAAACGACAGGATTTTCGTTGAATACAGCTTCCTTAAATGGGGTTCTCAAATTTAAACAGTAGACACTTACTTAAACACATACCGTAACGGAACTTAAAAAGCTACTCGAAAAATTGACCGTTCTGTTTCAGTAGCGTTTAAAGCTTGTAGTTACCATTCAACCCAGTCTAAATATACTGAATTATTACTCATCGCAGTTACACATTCAACAACGTTTTGTATAGTTCATATTGAAAATTTGGTCTATTCTACACGTCATTGTCCATCCCACCGGTTAGATTAAACTTTAGATAAGGAAACATTTTTGGCACAACATAATTTAAGTATTGTGGAAATTGTGCTAACAAAGAACGCCTTCCAATAATTTATAGAAGACAACTATATTAAAAAAGTTTTAAAATCAATTTCTTTCTGACGAAAGTGTTTCCCTACAGATTATTTCCAACAATGTCAACACATCCTGAGATTAGGGAACTACATTTCAAGACATGTATGATATTTAACGTCTATGATATATATTATAGTACAATTTTGTGTAATAGCTGTAATGCAAACTGTAGGTGTAACATTTTCTTCTAAAAGTGGAACTATTCATTCGTAGTAGTGAATTGTCAGATATAAGGATATCCCTAGCTTTCATTTAAGTCACTAACCTTCTTGTACACTCGATTAATTTTATGACTCAAACACGTGTTGGTTAGGAAGACCAACTTGAAAGAATAAGAATTTAATTCTAAATTTTAAATACAGATTCGGTTTGAAATAAAACTATGTGATAACAGAACATATTATTTTATTACATGGCATAAAAATAAAAATAAAATAACATTCTAAAGTTGAAATTAAACTAATTCTAAATAAAATATATTTCAAAGGATAATATATTATATATTTATAAATTACTCGCTCTTCAAGCAATTCTCACATATCATTTCTGCGTGTTCAAAAACAAATATTTTCCAATGAAATAATTAACAGTACTGATATTTGACTGAGTAATATAAATATAAAGTACCTTGGAATTACGTTATTAATGAAACTATTAAACTATATAATCTTGAACCGATTGTACTAAAGAATTTGTAAATATAAAATCTTAGTTATTCATTATAGGATGAATCAGGTTTGATTTTTTTATATACGTACAGAGTGGACATACACATTTTGAAAGGTGATAATAAATATTTGATAGTGATGTTGTGATGTTTATAAGTAGTAACTATGGTTAAATGTATCAAGGTATATTTTCTTAGTTCAGGTCTCATCCAGACTCAAGTGTGTCAGTAATTCAATTTCATGTTTCGAGTTATCAAATTCACCCACCCGCTTTGGTTGTTCGTTTTGGTTTGTTAAATAGATTGGTTTGTATTTTATCCAAATCTCATCTGATTAGACGTAGTAGGGTTATATATCAACATCTGCGCCATCATTCGTCACTCTCAAATTTGTCTCATTTCTATACGTTTAATTGTATTCCGTACACAGTGGATTCTGTATATCGCTTCTAGTCATGTCTTGTCCACCCGTTTGAATGTTTTCCCTGCAATAACACAATCTATCCGCCCCCTAAACATATTATGCCTGTCGTGTTCATTGTACCTTGTGTAACTAGTGTGGAAATTCCTACGTCTATTGTGTGTGCGTTTTAAATTATCTATGTCATCGTACCGCTTAAAATATTCTAAAAATACGCCCCTTGTCTTGCACATTCTGTAATACCACATATTGTAATTTTCCGTCTAAAGTGCCTCGCTAAGTAATTAATTATTCGTCTGTCTTCCGTCGGTGGTTCTTATTGCCTTTTGATATTCATCTTTCAATTCGCATATTGTACTGGCGTTAAACCGTGTTCTAAATTATATTTTTCCTTCATTAAATTGTCGCGTACTTTGAATTACTTAATGTCGCCCAAACAAAAATTCTACAAATTACCTTTTAAAACCCTCAAATGTTTCTACTTCATGTTCAAATAAATCAAAACATGTCTCTGCGTTCCTCTTAACGTCAATCTAACCACATTAAATTTATGTTGTGTATTGATGTACATTTTGAATTTTTAATACAAATTTTTTGATTAACTTCATTATCCTTGTAAAATTTCGTTAAATTTTCATAATTATTATATGGATGTCTTTTTATTGAAATTGCTAGATTTTCCATTTTTACCATTTACATGTCCATTTCTAAATCTTGTACTCTATAATTAATTTGTTTATTATTTGTTTATTAAATTCCTCTAGTAATTCGTTTAACTTTTTATCAAATTTACCTATCAGATCTGATTGACGTTCTGTTTCGTAAAATTATGAATATCCCTCATTTTAATTTCTGGTTCTGTTGTATTTAAAATTTGCGCTAATCCCTCAATGATGCTTTAGAATATAAAAAATTGAATACATTACAAACTGGTTCAATTTGAAAATCTTAAATTCTACAAATCAATAAAGTTGTTGACAATTACACGTCTCTTTGTTGGGTCACCATTGATATGTGCTGTGACTTCCACAATATAGTTGTGAGTCAATAAAAATGTTGTGAAGCTTCGTCCTTGACTTGCTAGCTTTTGGAATAATTCCTCCCCAGATATTAGATATGAAAACCCTTTTTAAAACTTTGGAATTTCCAGCTTTAACATTCTGTTATTAAAATTAGAGGGCAATCAACTAGTTTTTATTAATGGGACATATGTACAATTAAACAATTATTCTTAAGCAATAATTTGAAGCAGCGCCAATTTAATATAAAAAAACGTAATGTTAACTATTTTATCAATGTTATTTTATCCTTTAAATAATGAAAGTTTTATAAAGTTTAATGTGTCAAACTGGGTACTTTCATACAGTGACTTAAATACTTGCCTTACAAATGACTAGTTGACAGACTGTAAATGGATTTATTGGTACACAAAAATCTCCATAGAGATTAATATTAAAAAGTTTAAATTTCAATGCGTGAAAAATTTATATTGGATAGCACAACTACTATTCATATTACAAAAATGAGTACCAAAATATCGCCAACACATATCAGTGTTCATACAGCAATTAGAATAGAATAAAATTTCTGACGTTGTTTATAGAATCTGAAGCCGTCGATTGTTGTGCTTGGTACCCCAACCAGCACAGTGTTGTTTCTGCATGGATTTGTTACGTATTTTCTAACCAACATTGATCTCCATTCATTTAAATTATTTTAATTACCAAAATTTAAAAATTGTATAAATTACCACGTACTTTGACTGTCATTTGAAATACCACATTTTCCAACCACCATTTAAAATATTTAAAATATCATTTAAAGTTAACTTTTTTTTGACCACCAAGTAAGGACTACTTTTTCTGACCACCATTTACAGTACCACCATTAAAGCTCAACAAAATTTTGTCTAAATATCAGTTAAATAAATTCTAACCACTTGCGATTGTTAAACAGCTATCTGTATTATTTGAATGACTCAACTAAGTTCATTTTAAAAGTTTAATTAAATTCACTATATACTTCCCACACATACGCATGCTGACACAGAATAAAATCATTCCTTCTAGATTTTATCTGCTATTCTATAATTTTATACAGTGATAATGGATTTATAAATCGCAATGAAATTTTTGTGTTGTTTAGAATTTCCCAATAAATAAAATTTTTACGGTTTTTGCGACTACAATGCATATGTTTATATTATTATTATCGCCTTTATTAACCTCATATTGAAATTACAAGCTAATGACCCATTTGAACACACCTGTCTTGGAAAATGGGAAATTGTTTGAACTTTTGCTTTGACAATATTGTTTAACTTCACATGTTGGCTGCATATGCTTTTAATAACACGCTAATTAAAATAGAATAAGACTTTTATCTGTGTTGTTTTGTATTTGAAATTATATTTTGAACCTCTGCCATGAACATACTGTATGCTTGAATTAACAAGTGTTTCCAATATGATAACGTTTACAAATTTATGAATCCTATTATATATTGGCGTTCTAATGCTCTGAAATAAATTTCTCAACCTACCGAATTTAATCTCACTACATAATTCGAATCATTCATACGCTTTCCGTAATATTTTACGGATTAATACTATTTATACATTTTGTCACTTGGAGCTACATAAATTACTTGATTCATTTTCAATGTTATAAATCATTATTACAAATGCTATTTTCTAACTATTTATAAACTTTTACAAATAATGGTTAAAAATTGAGGGCAACTTATTCAAAAAACATATGCCATATACATGTTGAGCTGCATTCTCTGAAAGGCGACGGTGATGTTTGTGAGAAAGGTCGATACAGTGGAATAAAGAGAGATTATTTTATAACATAATCCCATCTGAATACCGACTATAACGCCCGACCCAATTGGAAAGTATATCTAATAACTCGACATCTATATCCTAGGTTTATCGATCCTTGGTCTTTCTGCCGTATCCTGAAATTTTTATAATACTGTATTAATGATTTTTAAGAAGTATATGGGTGCACTTACAGTTCTATGAAACGACAGCATTTACGTTGTATACAGTAAACAGTACACTCTTAATTAAACACATACCGTAATAGAACTTTACAAATTACGCAAAAAATTGCTCCTAGTGACCGTTCCATTTTAGTAGCTAAGCATCTTTGTTTGACGTTTAAAGCTTGTAGTTGCCATTCAACCTAGTTTAAATATACTAAATTATTACTTATCGCAATTTTACAATCAACAACATTTTGTATAGTTCATATCGAGACTTTGGTTTATCGCACACGTCTTGAGGAACCCCATTTCTAATTGGTTCTATCCGCATGCGAGAATCTAAGTCTCCAAAAACAACCGAGATAAACTTGAATCGGGAAGGTATTTTTGATTTAACTCTAACCGCTTTCACTTTATGTTAGCTTTACATAGGTACTGGAAAACGCATTGAATACTATCAGCCCAAAGCTGGGAGTTTTAGCAATTGAATTAAATACCGCATATCAACGTGTAGCATCATTGTCCATCCACTTAGACCCCACCGGTTAGATTAAACTTTAGATAAAGAAAAATGTTCGACACGACATAATTTAGGTGTCGTGGAAGTTAGGCACACTAATAATGTCTTCGGACAATTCATAGAAGACAATTATATTAAAAAAAGTTTTAAAATCTCTGACGAAAGTGTTTCCCTACAGATAGTTTCTTACTATGCAGCATATCCTGAGAATGTGGAGCTATATTTCTAGATGTATTTGATATTTAACGCCTATGATATAAATTTATAACAATTTTGTGTAATAGCTATAATGCAAACTTTTGGTATAACATTTTCTTCTAGAAGTGGAACTATTTATTCGTAGTAGTGAATTGTCAGATATAGGGTTATCCTTAGCTTTCATTAAATTCATTAAAAACTTAATAAAATTCAGTACTTCGTTGTCATATTTAATTACTCATGATGTGTACGTCATGTTGCGTAAGTCTAGGCGTATATACCTTTTTCTTTTTGTTGAGATATAATGTTATTAGTGAATCGCCTGCTTGATTATCGTACTTGTTGATCAAAACCATAAATACGTGGCTTTTTGAGATACTTCCTTAAAAGTTATTCCTGGAAGCAATTCCATTTTCGTTTGGATTGCCGTTCGAAGCAAGTGCCACGGCAATGTGTCCATTAGTGGTCGGTGTTTAATAGGTATGACTTAGATAATTAATTTTACACCTGAATATTTTAGCGCTTTTTTTAAGTGTTTAAGTGTTTTAAAACTATAACTTAGTTAAATAAAATATTTCAGTAAACATCATGACGTTCATGTACTTGGAAACTTCGATTGTTACATATGAGAAATATTTGAAAATTAAAACGTTCGTGATCTGATACACAGATGGAGATTTGAAACATCTGAGCTCTTAGTGTTGGAATATTTAAGTTTGAAACTGAATTTTGGTGTTAATATTCCTTAGTTTGGAAGTCCTAATCAAGTTTGTTGTCTTTACATGATGCAAACTTGAAAATGTAAGGTAGGTAACTGTTCGCTTTGTACAAAACAGGATTTAAAGGATTTCTTCTATAAATTTTTGTATAATATTCTCGTGGTGAAAAATTAATAAAGATTTTGTAATTGTGATAATAATTTGCCTTAATTATTTGTTCGGAAAGTGTTAAAGTACAAGCTTAAGATACAAGTATTAATTGCTTTATTCGGTACTGCTACACCTATACAAAAAATCTGCTTTAACAAATGTTACTAATTTGTATATTAAAAGCCATACGCAAGTTACGTTTCGGACCTTGGGAGCGGTGTTTTTAAAAACTGTTTCCAAGTCTTCGTAACAATTTATTGGTTCAATTTAAACAGAAATTAATATAGAATTTTGACAAACTGGTATTAATTATTCTAAGTAGAAATAAACTGATTTAATTGAACTATTGTGAGTCACCTATTGTGACCTGCCACCTGCAGTATCACTATCGTCTGAAATACATTGTATTGCATCCGTTATCATGAACTGTTAATAACCTTTTTATATTTATCTTTGAGTTACATTGTTGTACTCGATTTATGATTTCTTTAACAATTTCTAATAATTTCCTATTAGATTCTATTATTTAATATATATATTACTCATATTTAGACCAGGGTAGAAATTAATGGATTACATCAAATAATTTTAATCACCGTGTATAAGGAAGTTTATTAGATAATACGCTTTATTAAAAACCCGTGGAGAATAAAAATTCATTCGTTTTATTAAAAATAAGAGATTAAAATTGTTTACAAGACGCTTCATATAAAAATAAGCAGTTTTAAAATGCTCAACGTGTAATTTAAATATTCCAAAGTAAAGAATCAAATGGAAATTACGTGCAAGATTTATATGAATTGATTCAAGTTTGGGCAACGAGTATTAAACGAAACGTACAGATAATAATTGAATATTTAATTAGGATTCACTAAAAATTAAAGGCTATTATTTTTAATTGAAGTTAATTGAATCGTTAGTAACAGATAATATCTATAGAAACTTGTAAAAACCCAAGATTATAATACCAGAAAATAAAGCTCTGAGAATTAATATTATTTTGAACACCTGCGTAGTTTAAATATCACATACGGCGTAAATTTTGTAGATAATTAATAGTTTCAAAGAATCTTGGAGAAACCGGGGCTTAATATTCACGAGAATGTGCGATACGGGGTTATTAAACCCAGATAACAGTCCACATGGACTAAAATATAATCGATAATAAATAATATCAATTTGCACCAATACGAACAGGTTAGAAAAGGAAAGAGAAAATGCGTCAAGCAAAGACACATATAGTAAAAGGCGGGATTTAAGCAACGTCACGAGGGTCACAATTGGTTGAAAATAGGATGCAAATATCAGAGGTAGAAACAACAATTTCGGTATAAAAGTCAATTAGTTATTTCTCGGACATGCTTGCGTGCCGTGTGTTGAAATTTCTGAGATTTAAATGGGACGAGTGAAAATTCGTAAAAATCGACGCGCGAGCGACAGACTGGGAACATAGAATGAGGAATTCTTTAGAATTACCCGTTTTGAGGACAAAAGCGACGTGCCGGCTTTTGCTATATATACCGAGATGAATATAAACAAGCTCTCTTAGACTTTTGACTATTCGATGCGTTAAAAGCTCTTACATCCGCGACTTGATTGAAGATGTTAAACAGTGCATTTTAGTTTGAGAAAATAATTTAAAATTTTGCTCGTATATTTTAGTGATTCAAAATAGTTGGTTATTTACGTGCTAACATGAATGTACTTCAGTGCACTTAGATACAAGGTAATAAAATTTAGTTTCACTGTACCAATTAGCAAAATTTACAACGACAAATGTATACACAAAAGTAGGCAGTTTTGGCGTATATTGGTGAAAGAAGTATGAAGTTATTTGCTATTTTTCGGGGGTGTTAATAATTAAATGGTTCAAATACGTGTCTGGATCCACGAAACAAGGGTCAGATATACATAGATGAGTTCCGGAAAAGCCCAGAAACAACTGGTGATGGAGAAAATTTTAAAAGCGTTGAGAATTAGAAGCCGTAAATATAATCCTGTTGGAATGGTGTGATTAACTAAAGGGACGATGTACTTTGAAGCTACGAGGACAGTAACCTTCAGGTAAATTATACTATTTTGTTTGACATTTTTGTGTGTGTTGAATAACTTTATAATTGATTTACTTTAAATGGACATTAGTGAAATTGTACTAACCATAAAATTTTAATTTTAAGATGAAATTTGCTTGTTGAAGTAGAAAGGGTATTTAGTTTTGATGTTCGGTAATATGATGAAAATTTGGGTATGTCTTTGAGCTCAATTAGACGAACCTGGTTAATTAACGTAAAGGGTGGTAGATGCTCCTTTATACTCAGACTCCGGTCTGCTTATATTGTTATATTAATTAGTAGGCATCCAACAAGGACTTTAATTTTGGATGCACATTAAAATGATAATAAAATTAATCTTGAAATTCTTTTTAAAACTGAAATTTATGCTGAGTTTTAATTTTGAAATTTTAATGTATTCTGAATATTGATGTAAATAGAGTTAACGTTGATGTTTTTGGTAGGAATATGTTTGTTTTTTTTATGTATGAGGATGAAAGCTATCTAGAGGAGCAGCCGAGGCGATTAACAGAAGAAAATCAACAGACCAGGTAATTCAAGAGGTTGCACAGCATTCTTGACGCCCAATCTGTGAGGCTCGATTCGAAAAGCGGAGTACCCGGATAGTGGAGGTTTCACAGCAATTTATATATATAAATTGAGGGATACATAACCCCTCCCGACGTAAATGAAAAATTAAGGTTTTTCTTGCTTAATTTTTAAATTCGTAAAATTCATTATTTAATTTCATTATTTAAAATTCATTGTTTCTAGGGGTACACTTATTGTATCTTTATTTCTCTTTATTTCCTTAAATCTAAAACTGTTTTCTTTATTCTTATATCTAAGATACATTTCGTAAAATACATATATAATTAGAAAATGATTAAAATGATTAACACAATTGTCCAAACGCTTATATTATCGTAGTGTAACTTGGGAACTTTGAATTCACTTAAATGCTTTTTGTAGTTTTCCATTAGTTTCACTGCGTGGTTGAGAGCGTCTAATTCTAGATGTTCCATTTGCATGGGTTTTTGGATTATTTCTTCGTCTTCTGGTTGCTCTATCTTGAACTGTAGTTTTGGCAAATTTGCGAGTTTCTTTGTTGCTATGGGGTCCTAATTAACTCTGATTATTTCGTCTTTCAACTTTAAATAACAGTTTTCTGTGAGGGTGATTAATTTACTTCCGGTTAGTGCTAGACTGTTTTCGTCTCGATTACAGTAGACGGTTGCTATTACTTCTGTTGGAAAAATGGCAATCCATTTGTTTTCTGTAATTTTTTGAATCTTCATGTTGGTTATTTGTACGGGTTTGGCTTCACAGTTTCCGTAATGATTTGAAAATTTTAATATTTGTATTTTGCAAGGGCTGTTTTCTTGAATGGTTGTTGTCGTCAACGATTGGCATAAATATTAGTTTGGTGCGACTTTGTTACATTATTCGTATGTATAACCATATCTTTGTCCATTTAAGGATAAGAATTTGGTTTTAGGTATGATAACTTAGTATGTGATAGTAATTTTCATTGGAAAAGCAAATAAATGATAATAATTATAATTATTACTCTCTACTATTGGGATTTCTATTAAAAATATTATTTTGTTGTTCTTTATATATCCTTTAACTATAGCTATTTTTTCAAATATTAGAATGTTTGATCCTACTACATCAAAGGGTAATTTGCTATTAGTTACAAATGATCTAATTCTCAATAATTCCTTTAATACATCGGTTGGTGCAATGATACTAGAGTGTAGGGTATTTAATTTTGCAAATGTTACTGCGTTTTCTAAAGTTGCTAAAATTTGTTGAATTTTATAATTGTTGATTGGATTAGAGATTTTTGGTTGCTAATTATGGTTTTTACATCGTTTTGATTCTCAATTAATTGCTGTATGGCGTTGTTATAACGTTCTGTGTCTTGATTATCTAAATTGTCTGTGATAACTTTTATTACGAAACCTAATCCGTTGATTAGTCCTCTTTTTCGTCTTGTACTTTGTTCTGTGGGTATTATTCTGTTGAATTTGTCTTCTATGTTTCTAACAATGCTTTCTATTATACCGTTATAATTCATCATTTTTATGGCGTATTCCTTTCCGAATTTTGCTGTGTCCATTGATTGTTTTAATCGGTAATAATTTTCTTTAATTGTTTGAAATTCTTGTTTTAGCTCCGTTAGGTTGAATTTTTGTGCGAATGTCCAATAGCCTATTGTGTCTTGCATGCTGCCTAATTTTATTGGTAATATACCGGGGTTATTTTTTATATCTTTTATTAGTATTTTGTTGTCTGTTCTACTTGACGGAAGTTGACGGTAAGGGTGATGATTGTCCATCTAAAATTACAAAGTGTCTTAAATTTTTCAAGTGAATGTAATTTGTTACTTTGCCGTTGCCTACTACGGCTATATTTTTGTCTGATATTTTCTTAATTTTAAATGGGCCTAAATTTTTGGGTGCCGTTTTATGTCGTTTACTTTGGAAATTTTTCTCGTACACGGTTTGTCTTATTGAAAAATTATTTGCATCGGTATTCTTATTACGGGTTGTGGCGATACGTTCCTTATCGTTATCTAATGTATCTTTTACCTTGTCATAGATTATTTTTAGTTTTTTTTATGATCCTTGGCGTATTGCTGATATACTTCTTTGTTATAATGTATGGCGTAGGGGTTGCGTGAATCTGAATGTTCTAGAGTTATTTCTAACGGTATAAAATTGATTGATCAATGAATTGTATTATTTTAGACGGTCAGTGCGTATGACACTAAATTGGTGATGTGTTCTTTATATAAGTTATTCTTAATAATCGGATTTGTTCGAACAGGGTTGAATGAAGTCGTTCAATTAGTCTATTTGATTCAGGGTGGTTCTCAGTTATAAAATAAATTTTTATTTTGTGGAGTTCTAAAGTGTTTTGTATTGTCTCATTTTTAAATTCGCTGCCGTTATCTAAAGTTATTGTTTCGGGTGTTCCATAAAATGTATAGTATTAAAATTGCATAACAGGTAGAAGCTTTAGAGTACATAAGAACTCAAGGATACGCAAATTAATTGTAATAATTTTAAATCAAGCGCATGGGATAGGAAAGGAGCTTTCAAGTATAGAAAATCAATAATTTAAACGCAGAATTTCATTTAAAGAAACGAAAACGTTCGTTTTACAAATCTTAAGAATGGTTAAACTCGGGATTGTTATTTTCAACGGACGGTTGTTTCGAAGAAACACCTGTTAGTTAAATGTCGAGTTCATAGAACTTGATTATACGTTAGCAGAAAATTCTATAGAATTTTGTTTGTAACAGTCAATGTATAAGCTGTTAAAATAACAAGTGCTTTGAAGAATGAGTGAAATATAAGAACTATAATGTAAAACAGACAGAGAAGCGTATAAGAAAGCGTTGGTTACAAGTCACGTCTAAAATACAAGGGGAGATGTGAAGGCCAACAACAACATCGATTTCTTGTAACTTGGGAGGGTTTCCGAATGAGACGGTAAATATGCGTGGAACGGTGGAGTAGCTGGGGGTGGAACGTTATAACAAGGCAAAGCAATATCATTTGTCAAAGGAGGGCAGTTTTTGAGAAGCGCGCATACGTGGAGGTTATCAAACGAATTTCTATGTAACAGCACAATGAATGGGGAATTTGCAGCCGTTGGAGTTCGTTACGATAAAATTTTTAAGAATCGGTTTAGAAAATAAGATTTTCAATGGAAATAGGTTTTATGAGAAGTAATGAAAAGCATATAAATACTCGGAGAAAGATACTAAAGCTCTCATATCTTATATCTCTTATACCTTATATCTGATATCGCGCTTAGATCTCTGACGTAATTGTTTGTACGGGATCTTAAGTTGTATTAATTATTGTTTATTCGGTACAACATCCTAATTTAAAGTATGTAAAGCAGTTTGTAACGGATCATAAAAGTATTAAAAATGATTTGCACCAGTGATTGCTAAAGTTGCAAAAGGTGCCGTTACCACAAGATACAACTGAATTATAGGATGGTACTTGATTGGAATGTTAAATAGAAGTATTCGGGTAGAATAAAAGGTGATTGCAGAGAGTTGGATAGTAGAGATCAGTTGGATTCAGACATAATTGTTAAGTATATGGACACAACGACGAGGGTTTCTGGTACACATCTCCTGAGGTAACAATGGACGAAGCCTACTCCAGGTAAAGGAAATTAATTTCCTGCTTTTTGCTTAACATTTGTGCTGCTATTGTTGTGTTTGAGTGTTTTGACTCGTTGGGGGGTGTATTTATTACCATAAAAACTCATTTCCATGGGTATATGTACAGGACAATTAATATTGATTATTTAAAAATGATTATTGATGGTATAAAACGTTTATTGATGTTAAAAAATGATGTTGTAAGGAGTAAACGGGTCTCTAGATTTATTTTTAATGGAAATGCGAGGTTTTAAAAGCATTTAGAAGAACTGAGTTATAATGAGCTCAAAATAAACCAGAATAGAATCAATCTAGGGTTGCATGACGGGCCCATCTACTCGTCTTAAAGACATTTGTTGAAATAATTAAAATCATAAAATATTGAAATATTTAAAGATTGAGATGGTAACAGTTGTTTTATCAAACTTGATGTACCAATGTGTAAATATCTTCTTAATAATGGAAACTTGTTAATATGTGTAAATAAAAAAGTTGTATGTTTTGTTGCATCATTTGAGTGGTAATTTCATTTGACTGTGTTTGCGAGAGAGGTAGGTACTTAGGATGATAGGTATTCAAGAAGAAGTCGATTGCTGAGCTAGCCAGGTGTGCAGAAATAAGAAGGCGTTCCAAAAAGGTAGTGTAAGAAATTCTGTTTTTATTATTTTTTTCCAGAAAATTTTATGATGGCCCAACGCTGGGACTCGATTTAAGAGCTTAATCCCTGTACCACGGATATATATATATATAATATATATATTATATATTATATATATATTGCTGTGATATTCTCCTTTGAATGCGGGAACTGGGTCCTTTCAACAAAAAAATTCTAGTCCCACAGATTGGGCGTCATAAACGGCTGTGATCCTCTTTTCGCCTCGGCTGCTCACCTAATGTTATAAACCTCCTCATTCATAAAAAAACAACACATTCCTACCAAAACATCAACGTTAACTCTATTTACATCAATATTCAGAATACATTAAAATTTCAAAATTAAAACTCAGCATAAATTTCAGTTTTAAAAGAATTTCAAGATTAATTTTATTATCATTTTAATGTGCATCCAAAATTAAAGTCCTTGTTGGATGCCTACTAATTAATATAACAATATAAGCAGACCGGAGTCTGAGTATAAAGGAGCATCTACCACCCTTTACGTTAATTAACCAGGTTCGTCTAATTGAGCTCAAAGACATACCCAAATTTTCATCATATTACCGAACATCAAAACTAAATACCCTTTCTACTTCAACAAGCAAATTTCATCTTAAAATTAAAATTTTATGGTTAGTACAATTTCACTAATGTCCATTTAAAGTAAATCAATTATAAAGTTATTCAACACACACAAAATGTCAAACAAAATAGTATAATTTACCTGAAGGTTACTGCCCTCGTAGCTTCAAAGTACATCGTCCCTTTAGTTAATCACACCATTCCAACAGGATTATATTTACGGCTTCTAATTCTCAACGCTTTTAAAATTTTCTCCATCACCATTTATTTAAAGTTGTTTCTGGGCTTTTCCGGAATTCATCTGTGTATATCTGACCCTTGTTTCGTGGATCCAGACACGTATTTGAACCATTTAATTATTAACACCCCGAAAAATAGCAAATAACTTCATACTTCTTTCACCAATATACGCCAAAACTGCCTACTTTTGTGTATACATTTGTCGTTGTAAATTTTGCTAATTGGTACAGTGAAACTAAATTTTATTACCTTGTATTTAAGTGCACTGAAGTACATTCATGTTAGCACGTAAATAACCAACTATTTTGAATCACTAAAATATACGAGCAAAATTTTAAATTATTTTCTCAAACTAAAATGCACTGTTTAACATCTTCAATCAAGTCGCGGATGTAAGAGCTTTTAACGCATCGAATAGTCAAAAGTCTAAAGTCTAAGAGAGCTTGTTTATATTCATCTCGGTATATATAGCAAAAGCCGGCACGTCGCTTTTGTCCTCAAAACGGGTAATTCTAAAGAATTCCTCATTCTATGTTCCCAGTCTGTCGCTCGCGCGTCGATTTTTACGAATTTTCACTCGTCCCATTTAAATCTCAGAAATTTCAACACACGGCACGCAAGCATGTCCGAGAAATAACTAATTGACTTTTATACCGAAATTGTTGTTTCTACCTCTGATATTTGCATCCTATTTTCAACCAATTGTGACCCTCGTGACGTTGCTTAAATCCCGCCTTTTACTATATGTGTCTTTGCTTGACGCATTTTCTCTTTCCTTTTCTAACCTGTTCGTATTGGTGCAAATTGATATTCTTTATTATCGATTATATTTTAGTCCATGTGGACTGTTATCTGGGTTTAATAACCCCGTATCGCACATTCTCGTGAATATTAAGCCCCGGTTTCTCCAAGATTCTTTGAAACTATTAATTATCTACAAAATTTACGCCGTATGTGATATTTAAACTACGCAGGTGTTCAAAATAATATTAATTCTCAGAGCTTTATTTTCTGGTATTATAATCTTGGGTTTTACAAGTTTCTATAGATATTATCTGTTACTAACGGTTCAATTAACTTCAATTAAAATTAATACTCTTTAATTTTTAGTGAATCCTAATTAAATATTCAATTATTATCTGTACGTTTCGTTTAATACTCGTTGCCCAAACTTGAATCAATTCATATAAATCTTGCACGTAATTTCCATTTGATTCTTTACTTTGGAATAATTAAATTACACGTTGAGCATTTTAAAACTGCTTATTTTTATATAAAGCGTCTTGTAAATAATTTTAATCTCTTATTTTTAATAAAACGAATGAATTTTTATTCTCCACGGGTTTTTAATAAAGCGTATTATCTAATAAACTTCCTTATACACGGTGATTAAAATTATTTGATGTAATCCATTAATTTTCTACCCTGGTCTAAATATGAGTATTTTATATATATATATATATATATATATATATATATATATATATATAAATTGGGGGATACATAACTCGCGCAATCTAAGTTAATTTAGAATGCTTTTCTTGGTTAGACGCTAGATGTGGTGATGATGCGGCTGAATTTTGCTCAAAGTAGTTAATTGTACATGTGATATGTTCTATATGTAATTATAGGGTTCTTATAGATGCTTAAATTAATAATACGAATATAATATTATATAATATTTATAAACCTTAAAGAATTTGTCTGAAAATGTGAACAAGTATCAGTAGTGATATTGACTTTGAGTAATATAAATGTAAAGTATATTGGCATTACATTATTATTGAAACCATGAAACTATATAGTCTTGGACTAATGATTTTTCTATGATTAGTCGAACCTAGAATTTGTAAATATGAAACTTTAGTTATTCATTATAAGATGAATCACGTTTGATCATTTACTTACATACAGAATGGACATACACATTTTGAAAGATGATTATAAATATTTGATAGTGGTGTAATGATGGTCACAAGTAGTAACATTGGTTAAATGTATCAATGTTTATTTTCTTTTATCAGATCCCATCCATCGTGAGATTCAAGTATGTAAGTAATGCAATTTCATGTTCGGAGTTATCAAATTCACCCACCCCCTATCTCACACTCTACCCAAGAATTTAAGTTCTAGCTAAGCCGTGAGCACCATCTTGGGTTCTTTTCCTGGGAAAGCCGTTTTGTCAACGTTACTATAAATATGCTTATTTCTGAATTCTAGGAACCAACTTATATCTATTCGATATCATCACCGCGGTAGGGTTACCAGGTCCTCCCCAGGAAAAATAGTTACAGTTATATTTTAAAACAGCTTTTCTGACACTTTGTTCATAATCTTTTGAACGAGATGTTTAAACTTTTATTAAGAGTTTGGAGAGTTTTGGTGAGGACTTCTTGAAGTTGCACTTGTTCTTTTACTTACAGTCTTTTCGCTCAACACTACATGAAAATTCTAGACTATTAAGGACGCACTCTAGTGGGAGAGGGGGGGGGTAATTAGGTATGATTGGTTAGTAGGACCTTTCACAAAAAAGGCAAAGCCCGGAGAAGAGATGATATTCTAGAGGCGAGGCCTTTCTAAATCCTAAATGGGATGTCAAAAGTGGGCAAGGAAATTAACTCAATGGTGTTCATATTTTGCGGATTCTTACATTTAAGTATTTTACATATGCTTTGCGCGCTTAGATTTCAAAATAGCCTAAAATATGGGTTATCAGATAAAATTAATGGTAAGTATTACTATTCCACTTTGTAGTTTACACGAGAAACGTCGGTGTCAATCAAACGTACATATAATTTTATATGATCATCGAGTCTTGAAAGCTGGGTAAACTAATAGGCTGATGTATGATAGGTATGCCACGTATTAAATATTTTCTACTTAACAAAAATTTGTTTATTCAACGTTGTCACTTAGATCTTTAAAGGACTTAAAATAAGATATTTTTTGAATAGATTTATCGACTACATTCTAAATGCATCATTCGGTTCGAAGAACCAAGAGGGGCTATATAGTATTAGTTTTAATTTAGTAATTTTCTTTTTCATAAACTGTTGTCTTATTAAGATTTGTGTTGTTAAAGATCCATAAATACTTGAAATCCTGGGTATTTAGGTAAAATATTTTGCTTACGCTATTGCTACTAAGTTACTAAAAAATTATTTGTTAATCCCGATATCTTAAAGAGCAAATCGCTTCCCACACTTTATAAAAGCGCAGAGAAACAGGATCGAAGGTCGCTCATTATTTTAATTATCGTGATTGAGCATGCTAGTAGTTTTCTTCTGTTTGTCTCGTGTATAATAGAAGAGTTAAGCTTTTCGTCTCGAAACCCAATGGCAGCTTTCAATTACTCGAAAATCACAAATTATCTAAAGTAAAAGTTATGCGCTTTTTGGTTGTTGTACGGTTTGATATTTTTGCTAAAGAAGAACTAGATTCAGCTCACTTTCATAGAGTAGACTTATTAATTTTATCCAGCGTCATAAAATGTAATTAAACGACATACTGCTACGCTTTTTGATTTTAGCTTTAAAAATTCATACCGACCGAGGTTAAGATAGGGTTGACCCCTCTCAGATAATGCACAGTTAGAAAATGTGTCATTTGATGCAAAAGAAATTGGTTCATGTTTTTACTCATTTTTGCCAGAAGTATAACGATTTCAATGTTGGATGTTATGCAAATGACAATAAAATTGACAATTTATTCAAACATAAACTTCCTGTTTGTCACTGTATCCAACAGTATCAATATTTATGCCTAAAGTTAAACATGGTAGGAAATACATTTTAGGCTTGTTGTTGGTTTTTAAGTAAAGCTCACTTTTAAGAGATAACAACGTAAATTTTCAAAATCAATACTTGGGTAGATTTGCTTGGTTAACTTCTACATAACAGCGTGATCAGGTAGCGATATGTAGATATTGCGTGATCTCTGCAATCGAATTTGTGGGTAAAGGCAAGACATAGAAAGTAGGAACCTTAGTAGAAAATCTTGATGTGCTGAAAAGGATGCAGCAGAAAAATTTAAGGAGCATGAAAAGTTAATGTACCACATCTGAATCATTGTTTTTATTTGATACTTTTGGTAAAATCTTTTATAAATCACAAGATGACATAGATTTAAACTTAACAAAAACTGTAGATGGCAGGCGATGCAAAATTGCCAGAAAATCAAACCTATTATAGAAACTATATTTTCCGTGGGCGACAAGAATGTTCCCTGCGTGTGGCTTCAGACTGGGGACTACGCAGTTCAGTTTTAGTTAATGAAGGTGTGTTTTGTCTCTTCCGTGTTTTCGCGTTAGGGTTAGTGAACAAATATTACAAGGACATTTACGAAACTCTGCATGTAATGCAACCCATCCTAGCTCTCAAATACAAAATTGCATTAGTTTGTTATGTGGGAATATAATTCAGGGTACAGTTGTATAACAAATCAGTAACTCTAAAAAACTTTCTATCTTAGTGGATGAAAAATTACTTTGAATTATCTTGCCAGACAGACTCTAACGTACAACTGCAACTCCAATAAAACCCCAGGCAAATGAAGGTAATAAAACACTTACCGCGTGATTCTAGTAGGGTGCAGATGTCGTCCTCAGGGAGTAGGTTCCTTTGTTGTGGTGGTAGCTGCTTCTGCTGTTGCTGCTGGTGATGCTTCGCTGGGCGATACAATAAGGAAAAGGTATAGAGAGTGGGAACGAAAACGAAGTACTTACATCAGCACTACACAGCAGACTGTAAGGTAGTATTCAATCTACAGAAGGCAGTACGGCAATATTTGCAAAGCTGCATTTCTCACATAAAACGTCCACCTCCTACAACCGTGTTCGAAGCATTTTTACTCACGTTGGTGGGAACCAAACTTGTTTCTATGCGTGAACTGTTATGTTAGGATGTTTAAGAGCGCAATGATAAGTCAATAACGTCAACAACTGTGTGGACACAAATTAAACTTGGTTTTCACAGCATCAGCGGTATTACTAAGATCTGTGGGGAATTATCCCACGCAGAATTCTAAAAAGGACCCTAAATCTAAATTAATAAACTAATGCCTATGTGTTTTACAAAATAACAGGTAACAAATCACTATAAACCTTTAAAGAAAAACAAAAAAGAAGAATTTTCTTTGTATAAGAGCTTACTCATTCATGGGAAACTTAACCTACATTTGTGTATAGGCGCCATCCGATTTTTTAAATCATAGCAAAGATTTAATATCAGGTAACGGAAATGAGCAGTCACCCGATTTTAAGACTTACTCGAACTCAGCGCGCACAGATCTTGTTTGTCGCAACACCGATCGCACAAATTTCGTCGGATGCATAAGGCTCACGTACTTATTACTACACTGTAAAGCTAATTACCGAAGTTGTTCTTTCGCATTCCTTTATCAATGCGTTCAAATTTCATTTGTCTTATTAAAGGCATTTCCTATAGGTAAACAAACTTATACTATCTTTAACAAAATAATGCAAAATGTAATGACAGAGTTGCAACATTAAATTGATACATTAAACAATGCTACCGCATTTATAATACCTAATTCCTTAACACTATTCTATTAAGTATAATCCTAAGGTGCAAGTTTGCTTTTTCGCCCAACGATAGTAAGTCCTGCCTTTCGGTCAGGAATATCAAGGGTCTGGAAAAATAAATTAATTAAGTGATTTCTTAAGCTATTTTATTACGAAAAGGATATCAGTAATTAACTTATCGGTAAAGTCAAGATAAATATAACATCTCAGAGATCATAACAAAGAGAACGCTAAACACCTAACCATCCATGGGTTAAGGTATTAAGTAAGGTACGATAAAGTTTCCAAGATATTTTCGAAAGAAAAAAAAAGTAATCAACCAATCATGGTTACATAATAAATCGGTAGAATAAAATCCTTAAGACACTCTATAAAAAAAATGATAGGTACTAGACATTTATAATTTAACCTAAAAACGCAAGGTACTATAAAATGATACGATTTGAGACTAATTTTTTTACTTTTAAAACATAAAACCTAATTTGATTTGGAGGCCTTATTTTCAAGGCACACAGCAACCTCCTATAAATGTAACAACAAGAAAGTGGGGACTCCCGAGTGAGTAGAATGACCCCGTAGAAACTTAATATTGGGTAGTTTCTTACACATGCCCTACGGAATTGAGAAGCTCCGTGAAACGCACTTGATCACTTTTACGGAATGCAGGACCAATTAGTCCGGGACTGCAGTCCCTGCACCCCGGTGTCGATTAGGAATACCGGCAGAGCCAAAACTATAACAACTGTCCCCGTATATCAACAGTAGATTGTGGCGATGCACAGCCAGACTGATGTCCTTCACACCCACGGCCCAATGTCGTGAAGTAACAACGCTCTAGCTTTACAGTTGGAAATAAAAGAAGAGAAGAGAAATAAAGGACGATAAAAGAAGGAAATTGGAGGTTACGAACTATGTAGCAACCCATGTAGAAGAAATAAGACAAATAGCTTGCATTGAGCAAAAAGGATAGAAAACCAATGAATAGCACAGCAATACTCTATCAGTCAAAATGTAGTCAGTAGCCCGGAGTGGGGGAACACCACACTTATGCGATGGATTATTGTCTCGGGACTTAAGACAGGTCTACCATAGGAAAAATTAAGATTTAAAACGGAAATAGCAGGATAAAAAAACAATAAAGTTTTGGATAAGCATCCTAGAGAGGAAGTACAGAAAATATAATGTCCCTGTTAAAACAGATTGGTCTAAAAGACCACCTGCGATATTAACGATAACATAAAACTTTTATCACCATGCGGATACTTAAAAACAACTAAATTCCAAATAAAACTTAGACATTTCGTCTTCCTACCAAGAACATACGCTACAATAAAGAGATCAAGCAAGGGTAACGTGAACGACTTAACCATACGCCCACGCTAATTTCGAAGACATGACTGTCATGAACACAACGGTAATTGTACGATGGACTGTTATTTAAAGATAAAAATAGGGAATTTTGAAACAGCAACAAGATAAGGAATAACATTTAATACAAAAAGACCAGAGCCACTCACCAACACTTTCAGGAATAGCAACAGAATGCATTAGTATTCCTAAAATATAGAAATGATTGATAACGAAAATATAAAAAAATGATGAAGGTAGATGCGTAAGAAAAAACATCTAATAGAAATTCCCTGTATTCGTAGCTGTGGAAACTGGATTTACTACAGAGACATAGATAGCGGTCCTATGTGTATCCCATGAGTAAAGCATCAGACGTAGACATCAGGTTAGGACAGGTCGTAACGATTCGCTGCGTTGTTCAGACGAAACATAAGTCAACCACGATAATAACTGTAGTAGGTTGTGAAATAATATCCAAATAGAATATAAAAACGTTAAAGAGAATTTGGTATACCTGTAGGTAGTAATCATTTGAAAAAAATTGTGCTAGGTATGGGAGGCTATCTTTTAAAAAGAGAAAACTATAATGGCATAACAAGGTTTAAAAGCTTCTAGGTTAATGGGTTAATAATTATCTAGATATAGGAGGGTTCGATAAGTAGATAATGTTTAGGTACGGAAGTTAAAGTTAAAAGGAAACTTGAACGAAACAAAGATGGAAAATCAAAGAGAAACATGTATAAATGAAAGTATGAATATAAATGTATGTTGATAGTACTCGTTAAGGGCAGATGAAAACGGTTTTAAGTCTTTAACACGACAACGTTCTTGAGGTTTGCCATTCAAATCTCGCAGTTCATATATTAACGGAGAGAATACACGAGTGTTTAAACATGCGAAAAATTTAGAAGAGAATAATGTGAGCTACGCCGAAAATAAGAAAAACTTGGTCTAAAAATTGTATGATTGCGGAAGAGGTAGCTTTTGATAAAGAGGAACGAAAACAAACTTGGAAAAACAATCAGTTGCAACCAATAGGTATTGATTACCTTTCTTAGATCAAGAACGGGGTCCTTATTGGTCGAGAGAAATTAATTGAAAGGATAAGATACTCTTTTAAACGTACTCATTAAACCAGGACGAGCTTCTTCTAATCTCTTTTCTGCACCACAAGCTTTACAGTTTTTAATGTAACGGAGTGTCTTAAGTTGGGTCAATATTAAAATCCGGTATTTTCGATATAGTTTTTGTAACACTTAAACGTGCAGAGGTAGGATCATTATGACACATTTTTAACACATCAGGCAAATTAGAAGCAGGAATTACTAATTTCCATTCAGGTAAGTTTGCGGGTTTAGGTGAAGAAGAATTAACAAATTTATACAAACGATTTTCTATAACACAAAAAGAAGGGTAGTTTTCAGAATGCCAAGTCACTTTTTGTACCGTATTAGAGAATCAGATATCGGGAGTTAAATTAGGAAAATTTAAGGCAGCTTCATCACGAGAGAGAGCGTCAGATATAATATTTAATTTCCCAGAGCTATGACGGACAGTAGAAGTAAACTGAGTAAATACGTAAACTCCATCTGGCTAATCGTCCAGCGGGTTGTTTCAAATTATTTAACCAAGTAAAGGCACCACAATCGCTAATTACTATAGACTGAGTTCCTTCTACATAACCTCTGAATTTTTCAATTCTAAGGTTCACTCTGAGAAGCTTACGTTCGGTAGTATTATTTACTGTTTGGTAATGGTTAACGTACGTCTTGCGTAGGAGATAGGGTGTTCTAAACCATCTTTTGAAATAGAATAGCACCTAAGCCAGTAAGTAATACGCGCAATACCCCATTCGAAAGAAAGTAATTTATCATTTTGGATTAGCACTGGCGCACCTTCCTTTACGTTTGATATTGTCTCTTCCACTTTTTTCTATTCTGCAATTGCTCTAAGTAATCTCTAGACCAGGCCTTTCAAAAACAGCATTGTATTTTATTACTTAATTTCCAAAATTTTAATTTGTTTATTGGAGTGTCTATACACTTCCCTTCTGGGATACATGCTAAAAGACTGCTTATTAAAAAGTGACCTGACGTCAAACAAGACAAGTCTGATACGTCGTTCGTTGATGCGCACAATGGTCTGGAGTTTTAGCATGGACTCCATCTGCATAATAACAGTGATAAATTCCTCATATGCTAAACAGTAAGGCTAACTACTCTTTTAAAGTGATACCTAAATATTTTTATATTTCGTTCCCATAACCCCCCGAAGTTAGTGCTGTAGGCCGGAATAAACGACCATTGAATGCGAAGACCAAGAGCAAATATTTCGATCTCCTGTTTATTCACCTTTTTAAAATGATTATACAATTGCTCTAATTCTTTGTCGGCACCCTTAAACGTGCTCGCATTATCGCTGTAAATTATCCTAGGCACCCCCGTCTGCCAATACAATGTTTTAACGCCGCAATGAACGTCTCTGTCTTTAAGTCGGACACTGCCTCAAAGTGAACCGCCTTAGTGACAAAGTATGCAAATGTAAGTCTTCGTTACTAACACTTTACGTAGACGTGACTGCTTTACTAAGAAATGGCCATCAAAATCAATGCCGATTTTCTCAAACGGCCTAGCTATATTAACACGATCATAAGGTAAGTTTTCCATTATCTTTTATCTGCCTCGTCGGCTTTGATTTAGGTTTGAAACTATACACTCGTGCAAAATACTTCTTATTTCTCTATTCGCATTAAGAATCCAATAATAATTCTGGTAATAAAACCTTTGTAGGTAAAATTATTGGAAATTTCCTTTCAAACCATAGTGCACTATTGTGCAACCTTCCCCCCACACGAATTAACACAACTTTTTCCTTCTTTTAACTTTGAAATTTCTTCTGAAAAATGTTCAGCTTGAACGTGTTTTAAAATAGCAATAACAGCTGTATCTAGTTTGTCAACAGTTAATTGTCTCTAGTTTCATTGTTTTTATTTATACAATTATAAGTGAAACGCATGCAATATGCAAGTACTCTAACCATTTTGCTAAAATTTAAAATTTTGTCAAATATTGGTAACTTATCAAAATTTTGTACTGCGACCCCTACCACATGCTTTATTTTTGGTAAAGCTTCATCAAACCCTTGCAGTTGAAAATTTTTAACAATATTGATTTCTTTAACCCATAAAAATTTCGGGCCGTTTCACCATAAAGTCCTCCTTTGAATATTTTGCGGGAACACCCCTTTCAACATTAAATCAGCAGGGTTATAACAATATTCTGCAGTAATCTCTTGAATTAACTTAATTCTATTAGCAACATATATTATTAAGTTTCCAGTATTTCGTTTTTAACCAAGCTAAAACTATCTGCGAATCACAAAAAAGATAAACTTCATTTATCCAATCTTTAAACACTTTTAAAACTCGAATGCTATGATTGGCTAATATTACCACTCCAGTAACTTTAAACGTGGCATACTTAGCTCATTTTTTCTGTTATTAATTTTAAATTTAGCACTCAATAAATTCATTTCTACACTACTATCAGCCTGGATTACCCGTAAATAAATACATGTCCCATGCGCTACCCGAGATGCTTCGCAAAACCCAACTAGTTCTAACTAGCTTCTGACATTTTTCCATCTCTCTTTATTTCTATTGCCGGCATGTTCATCAATCCTTCAGAAAAAAGTTCCATCTCTTTTTTTATGTCACTAGGTAGGTCCTTATCCCAACCGATATTTAAATTCCATATTCTTTGCATTAACGATATTGCAGCCGTAATTACAGGTGATATGAACCCAAATAGATCAACAACTTTACAATAAACCCTAACATTATACATTTATTGCACACCAATGGAGCAGCAGCAATACTACATCTTATAGTAAAATTATCTGTGGTTACATTAAAAGATAAGCCAAGGGTTTTCAAAATTGTCCATTTTTCATTGCAAATATCAATTTTTTCAAAGTGTCTTAACTCCTAAGGAATGTTCGCTAATGTAGTTGCATCGTTTGAACACCATTTATGTAATTAAAGTTCGAAATAAGAGCAAAATATCAAATAATTCCGATTGGTAAATAGCTCAGTTTCTTAAAATATCATTTAACGAAACATTGGTTTTTGTTTTAGCACACTCCATTCATGACTACCCTTAATTTGGTAGTAGCCTTGTCTTCCACAATGACGCAATGATGCGGTAAAAAATTCCAGCTTTCTTTATGTAACACAAATGCCTCTCCACTAACAACGTTCTAGACTTAAAAGCTCTTCAATAAACTTTGAATATTCTAGGAACAACGATTTGTTTAATGCAAAACGCCGTTCTAAACTTTTAAACCGCTTAATAGCCATTTGAACTAAATCGCCCAGCTGAAAAGATTCTAGATCGACCTTTAAAGGTAACTGGACCTGGAACCTATCCTCAATTCTTTTAAAGATGTTTGAGAAACATTGCTCAGCCAATACATGCTCCGACAAAGCTTCTTCGGTGTTATTGTCACTTACTTTTTCACAATCCCAAAATTTAACCATGGGTTCTTCCATTTTCACCTCAGGTTCAATAAAACACGTGCCGTGTAACGACACAGAATGTAATTGTATCTCATTTGTTATTTTAGGTTTTTGGCTTATTGTTTCGCTTTCAAAGTATCCAAAATAGGAATTCTGTGAAAAGGGTTGACCCATACCCAAGTTAATTCTTTATGGTAGAATCGAAAAGAAAATATCCGCTCCGAGAAGCATATCTATCCCGGCGGAATCGTAAAATTGTTCATCTGCCAGCAGTAATTCTCTAGGTATTTTAAAATTATTTAAATTAAAATTTACCTATGCGGCAAATCAACTGTAATATTCTGCACAACACCAAAGTCGTGTGAAAATTCATAATTACCTAACTTCGCACTAATATTCATTTTCAACCACTTAGAACATGCTGATGACTTGCTGGAAAAACCAGAAAGCTGAATAGATCGTCCAGAAGTATTTAAACCTAACCCCAGTTTATTATTTAAATGAACAGTAATGAAACTTGTCTGTGAACCCGAGTCTAATAAAGCTCGAACAGGCACCAGTTTGCCCTTCACATTTTTTTATTAATACTGTAGCTGTAGGCAATAAAACAAATTCCGAAAACTCAGCACATATTTCAGCTGCACCTTGAGCGGCCTTACATGTGATTTTCCAATGCTCCACCCGAAGGTACTACATTGGCCAGGAAGCGAGTTTTTTTTACCCGAAAAATTTTGAAATTTACCGAACCCTTGTTGCTCCAAGCAAGGTAGGGATCTTTAATGTGCGTGACAACACTCACACACGGAACCTCCATTTTACCTTTCATCCGAACGAGGGCATATTTTTGTGAAAAATGCTTCCCTAACATTTTTCAAGCGGACTGTGTCGGGATTTGAACCCGGGGCCTTGGGCGTAGTAGTCACACGCATACCAACTACGCCACGTAGCCGCCCACCTTGAGCGGCCACTAAATTTTCAGTTTCTTGGCCTTGAACATCCCTATGCAAAAATGTATGATGCTGCTTCGTGTGACAGACAATACATTTAATGTATACTGAACATTGTTTACCCTCGTGTAAATTTAAACAAAGAACATATTTTATTTTCAGAAAAAATTGTTCCCTCTTTTCTAGTGTAGCATCTGTAAATACATTGCACCTAAAAAGCTGATGCATTCCCCTTTTGCAAAATTTGCAGCTACTTGCATTGGAACCAAATCGATCCTTTGCATTCGTTTCTAACCGCTGTTTGGGTACTTTAATACATTGACTGAAATCGTAGTCGCGACAGAAACCGCTTTGAAATTATTGTTTTTGAATGGCGCTTTGTTATTGGTCATTTTTAATCCGCAAGGTTTGCTTAGCTTTGCATTCAATGCTCGCTTGTCTAAAAACTCTAACAACTTATCTAAATTAGCTCTAGTATTAGGTTTTAGTTCACTTCGAAAGGCACGATTGCAAAAAAGATCTAACTTTTCTAATATAAGATGCACCACCATCGCATCCCATATTGGTTCTCCCAAATTCCGTAAGTTTGTCTTATTTTCGACACAAATTCCTTCAATAATACAAAATCATTACAGTTACAAATTGATAATTGCATGAGATCTTTAATATGGCAATCAATGGTTAAGGAGTCATCGTACCTCTTTTATAAAATATGTAAAGCAACATTGTATGAATTATTTTCTACCGATAATGCTGATATTAACAGCAATGATTCATCTTCCAAATGTTTACTTAGATACAATAGCTACTCCATATTCTCTAAATTTGGGTTTTTGTCAATCAATGTTATGAACATGACCAGTAAAAATCGGCAGCTGCAACGCCTCTAATTTCATGTTACCTTTAGCGGTATTACTTTGATTTCTGTTGCCATCATTAGGCAACATTTCTGTTTCAGCAAACCATCAGACTTGACATGCCTGTTAACAATTCTTTTAAATTTAGCGCAAGTTGAAGTATGTAAATCTTCTACTTCTTTGATTTCATAAAAGTTGCTATCGTGAAATCTAGTTTTCATCTATTCAAATTTAACTCAATTTCTTCAAAATTAATTTCTGAAGCAGTTTTGGATTCAATTCTGTTACGTAATGTTTAGCCCTAAATATCCTATTCTTTAAAAACATACGCTCTGAATATAAAACGCTTTTGCTTTTCGACATGTTGCAAAAAGAAAAACTAGAAACTCGTTTCTGCGTTGTTATCACTGATATGACCACGTGGAATTTAATCAGCTCGTTGCACAGAAATATTTAATTTCGTTTTTAAGTTGAATACAACCGTTTTTAATTTACAGATTTAAACATATCCGTGCCGATTCATTTATAACAATTTAAAATTTAATTTTGAAAGGATCATTTCAAAATTCTTTTAGAACAACTTAAAAATCTGCTTTGAAGGACCATTTAAGAATTCGGCTCGAAGGGCCTTTTAAAAATATGGTAATCACGATTAGATGTAACTAATTAAGAAAAATGTGCGTGTAAAATCCATAGGTTCATTCTTCACCATTTTCTTAGAAATAACAACAAATAAATTACGAATGACAAATTACGTATATTGCGCACAATAGGAAAGGACCTAATTGCAAGTAAATAATAAATAACGAATACATGTTCACTATAGAAATAATAAAAGAGTGCGAATGTTCCCTTAGTAACAAACACGTCTTTCACCAACTACGCCTAAATTCATACTCATTCTCTAACCTGTTATTTAAAATGGCGAGCAGCTACAAAAATCCGTTACAAATAGGGAACGTGCGGCAACCAGGGTTATCGCAGGTATGCAATGTTAATAATAAAACGTTATGGTGGCATGTCGCTACCACGACGTTTAATTTGAACTGTGTAAAATATTAATTGAATCAGGCTTGGGCAATAAGCTCCACCTACCCGTCAAAATTGTGTTTAGTACAAGTTAAATAAATTCGTACCCCTTACGCTTGGTAAACAGCTTTCTGGATTACTCAAATTGTTTGATAGAATAATTATATACTCCATTCACATAAACCTGCTGATACACAACAAAATCTCTCTCTCCTAGATTTTGTCTGGTTATCATACGAGTTTAATCGTGTAATAATTGATTTATCAGGCATTAAAACTTTTGCAACGCTTGTGTTGTTTAAAATTTTCCAACACAAAGAATTCACATACGCTTTTAACGACTAAAACGTATATTTTTTTATTATTATCTTCGCCTTTATTAGCTTCATGTTAAAATAACGAGATAATGACCGATTTGAACACACCTGCCTTGCAAACTAGAGCTTGTTGAACTTGGTACCCCAACCAGCACAGGTGATGTTTCTGTTTGAATTTTTCCGTAAATTTTAACCACAATTGGTTTTCATTTATTAAAATTATTTTAATTACCAAAACTTAACCTATGCAAAAGTTACCACATACTTATTTATAGTGCCACCATTTAAAACTATTATAACTATTATAACTATTAGTTAAATAAATTCTTACTCCTGTGCTTGTTAAACAGCTAGTTCTGTTACTTAAATGATTTCACTAGGTTTATTTTAAATGTTTAATTAAATTTACTATATTCTCCGCACTCATAGGTGTATAGACACAGAAGAAAATAATTCCGTCCTAAATTTTATCTGCTATTGCATTATTTTAAAGGCGTGATAAGGAATTTATCAGTCGCATTAAAACCTTCCCAGTACTTGTGTTGTTTAGAATTTCCTAACAAATGAAGGATTTGGTTCGTGTTTAATACTTTATTTTTAATTTGTATTTATGTTATGTGTTACCTTTGTAAGACTGAACCACGTCTGCCCCCTGTTTTGTAAAGCAGCTGTGTTTAACCATCATTTCATTCGTTTGTCGACATCACTGGTATATGGCACTCTCGTGTTTGCTTCTCATTTGTAAATATACTCAAGCTTTTGTAAAATAAATAATTACATACAGTCCTGCGTGCATTTGTTAGTTAATTTATTATCAACATTTGACGTATTAAACATTGGTCCCTCACCGAATTTTTGAATTAGCAATTACGCGAATTTAACTATAATTTTACACATCGCATCATTGTATTCGAAATGCAAAGATTATGTAGCTCGATTGCGCGTACTTCAAGATAACGGGATGAAATATTCGTTGTTTGCAATAACAAACTCAATGCTCGTCCCTGACGGTTTACTCATCGGAAAACTGTAAGTACATCACATTTATTTTATTCAGTCTTCCTATAAAAATGTATTTGTACTAAAAGTGCCTTCTTTGATTATGATTGCACTAAATGAAAAATATTACAACCCACTGTTTAGAGTACCAAATAAGTAGTACATATTTGCAAAACTTTGCAAAACTGAACTGAAGTTGAAAAAAATTTTGTTGTCAGTGATACTTACTTCTCTTAAATTTCATTGCAAAATTGTTACATAGTGAATATTTGTTATAATCGCGCTTTTTGTTTATAAAACTGATGTGCTCAAATGCCTCTCTCTGACACGTATTACAACTAAGCTATTTTGACTAAGTTTACAACGAAAGAGTGCCTTCTCGTTTAATTACTCTCTTATCTAGAAAGAGTTCTCAAATTTTGTAGCAAAATTCTTCGTTACATTTGCATACGGGTTTTTGGACCGTCTTAGCTTTTAAAAAATTATTAGTATTTCAATTATTTTTTGCTCTTAATTATGGCGACAGAAATTCAAACTTTACGTAAAAACTACCGGTGTTCAAGCAAAAGGCAACACATTTTGGAACGCTTATTAATAATGTACAACAAACAATCACTTCTTCTGTCGTTCAATTAACTGAACTGCGTAAACGATTAAACCTATTTGTATGCTTACCCAGTGCATTTCATGATATTCAAAATCAAATTGAAGCTATCACTGAGGATTTTGGCTCGGAGCTCGCGGCGCAACGTGATGGCTTTGAAGAAAAATATTACACTCTGTTTACGGAAGTCGAACTTTTGTTAATCGTCAGTTTAAAAGCTAACTCTACAAACTCCGTCATAGAATCTAAAGTTCCCAGTATTGACAATTCGCAAGGGCAATCACCTGACTTTTTCACTCAAGAATCTTAAGTACTAATGATTGTTCTGGACATTCGGCTATCAACACCCTTTGCAATTACTGTAAAGGTGCACACTCAATATACATTTGCAAAGAGTTTAAAGCTCTATAGATTTAAGATAGAATTTCCAATACGAAATCTCTTGAACTCTGTCTAAATCGTCTTGCACGTGGTCATATCGGCAAGGATTGTAAATCTCGATATACATGTCGTACTTGAATCGCTAGGCATAACACTCTATTGCATATAGATAAATGTCAATCACAATGAACCGAAGTAAACGGTTCAGGTACGTCGGGTATTTTGCAACCACCTCCTTCAGAACAAAAATCTCGCTCTCTTTGTTTATCGATAATGTCACGAACGTCTTTCTTTCTACCACTGTAGTGTCCATCTCAGACTTGCAGGGTAAGCTCCATAATGCTCGTTTGCTTCTAGATTGCGGTAGTCAGAGTAAATTTATTATGAATGACTTGTGCAACCTATTAAAGCTCGAACGTAATAACTTTAATATAAACATAACTGGTTTAGCCAATTATAGCTCTCAAATCAATGCAAGGTGTAATGTTTCTCTAACGGTCAAGCACAGTTCGAATATTTTAAAATACTCTTGCTTAATAATAACTTCAATTACTGGCAATATCCCAAGTGCAATAACTGACATGTCACATAAAATTCTCGCCAAATGTAAAATTATCTGATCCCAATTTTAATACTCATAGTAACATAGATATATTGCTAGGAGCTAACTGTTTTTATGACTTGTTATGTGTTGGGCAAATTTCTCTAGGGATAGGACAACCCAAATTACAAAAAACGCTTTTTGGCTGAATCGTTAAGGACCCTACGTTCTCTAATTCAACTTCAAAAGCAGTTACTTGTAACTTTTCCTCTAGTATAATGCCAATTAAAGACCAATTTTCTTGTAAAACGACTAAGTTTAAACGAACCTCTTCGTGAACGGTATTCAGAATTTTGGATAAATACCTAGAGCTATCTGAAATGCCCTTGCCCAAAGGAGACAATGTCGACTAGGAATTACCTTATTTTCTGTCTCACCAAGCTGCACTCAAAGAACGGAGTTCCACCGCCAAAATGTGGGTGGTATTTAATGGCAGTGCTCGGTCAACCACTGGTTATTTCTTTAATGATATACAAACGGTTGGTCCTGTAATTCAACGAGATTTATTCTCAATCCTGCTCAGTTTTCGATCTCATAAATTTGCTATATCTGCTGATATACAAAAGATGTAGAGACAAGTACTTACTAATTCCTTTTAGTTACCTCTTCAGCAAATATTGTGGAGAAATGACACTACTAAAGAAACTTAGTGTTATAATCTGAGAACTATGACTTACGGTACAGCGGCGGCCTCTTTTCTCGCAATTCGTTGTCTACACCACTTAGGTATTGAATGCCTAACTACTCAGCCGGAGTTCTCAAAAATAATAATGGAAGCTTTCTATGTTGACGATCTGCTTACGAGTGCAGATTCTCCCGATGACGTTCAAAAAACATATTATCAATTCCTAAAATTCTTTTTTCTGGTTGCTTTCCTATAAAGAAATGAATGTCCAATAAAAGATGTTAGTCCTACTGATACACATTCTGATTTCTTAGAAATTGATTCTCAAAACCATACAAAAACCCTAGGCCTATATTGTTTGTTACTGCAACAGTTGTGGTTAAACGAAACAGGGTGGGATGAATCGATATCTCAAGATTTTCATCAAAAATGGATCCAATTTCAGTCTGAGCTCTCTGAATTGCATTGATTAGAAATTTCTCGGCATGCGACTTCTTTAAGCCCCACAATTATTAGGCTGTACGGATTTTGCGATGCCAGTGCACACGCCTATGGCGCCTACATTTATATAAGGTCAATCGACTTTAACGATGTAATATCTTGTCAGTTTCTTTGTGCAAAAATCAGAGTAGCTCCTCTGAAACACTAACTACTCCCAAATTGGAGTTATATGGTGTCATTCTTCTCTCAAAATTAGCGTACACTGCGGTAATTGCGCTAAGGAGCAAAATAAACTATTGTTATTTGTGGACGGATTCCACTATTGTCCTTGGATGGCTAAAATCAGCTCCACATCTTTTTAAAACGTTTGTTACCCATCGAGTTGCAGAAATTCAAAATATCTTACGCATGTGCCTACTCATGACAATGCTGCTGATCCACTGTCACGTGGACTTATGCCTTCCCAATTATAAAGATGTAATATTTGGTGGAATGGTCCAATTCTTCTCTATAAGGGCAAAGTTGAATTTAATGATACATCTGTCTTCGAAACGAGCTTCCTGAAATAAAAGGTGAAGACTCTTTTTTCGTAATTATCTCGAATGTACATTTTCCTATAGTAAACTATTCAAATTTCAATAAACTTGTAAGAACAGCAGCACATTGCTTGCGTTTTGCTAAAAGTTGTTCAGTGAGACAGGATGGTACGCTATCTGCTAAGGATATCAATTCTGCTCTTATACATTTAGTAAAAATTTCGCAGCCAGATTCCTTCAAGGAAGAAATAAAAATGTACTCAAAAAAGTGTTTCGTCGCGTAGCAAATTGAAAATTTTGTCTTCTTTTCTTGATAACGAAGGTTTGTTACGCTTAGGAGGATGTATTCAAAATCCTGAATTCAACACTGATAAAAACACACTATTATTTTAGACGGTTGCTATTCCTTTTCCAAATTAATAACCGCATGTGAACATGTTCGGCTTTTACACTGTGGTCCTCAGTAACTCCTCACGTACATTATAGAACGTTTCTGGCTTACGCATGGTAGGAACTTGGCTCGCCAAGTCGTGCCTGATTGTGTCAAATGCTTCTGCTGCGCACAAAAACAATCAATCTTATAATGGGTAATCTGCCACAAGATAGAATGGCACAAAATTTTCCTTTTGCCGTTGTAGGTATCAATTATGCTGGACTTATGCTAATTAAAACTAAAACTGGTCGTCGAAGTACTAAGAGTTACATTTGAATCTATATTTGTTTCGTCACCAAAGCTGTACACCTTGAGCTTGTTAGTGATTTATCTACTCAAGCGTTCGTAATGTGTCTGACAAGATGTATTGCTCACCGTGTCAAGACCTATAGTATATACTCAGACTGCCAGCAATTTTGTCGGTGCGAACTCTAGTCTAAAGGTTACATAATTTTGTTAAAATTAATAAAGATGCATTGATTGATGCTACTTCGAAGAAAGGTATTCAAAGGCACTTTATACCTCCTCAATCGCCTTAGTTTGGAGGCTTTTAGGAGGCCCGTGTTAGGAACATGAAACATCACTTAGAGCGTTCTATTAGTAATTTTCTACTTACGTTTGAAGAGTTGTATGGTCTTTTGGTACAGATCGAGACCTTTCTTAATTTCAGACCACTTTTACCGCTATCCTCTGACCTGCAAGACCTAAACCCTTTATCTTCTGCTCATTTTTTAATCAGGCGGCATATCCAGACGTTACCGATACTGCATCAAATCGACTCAAGAACTTTGCTCCAATACAACAACTACATCAGTCATTTTGGACTACTGAACTACAGCAATGCGCCAAATGACAAACTAATCATAGCATGCTTAAATTGGATCAATTGGTTGTCATTAGGGATGTCAATATAGGAGTTGCATTTTTGCGACCCGGGCGTATTATAAACGTTCATGCTGGAATGAATTGAGTCAACCGTGTCGCTTCAGTGAAGACCTCAAATGGGCTTGTGCGTCGCTCGTTTTGCGAAGCTTTGTCCGCTGCCTGACAGCGTGTATTAAATGTGCTTTTTTGATATTTTATCATTTTGCGGTAGTGCACTAAAGTGTTTCTTAACTTTGTTTATTTTACATGCGTTTGTTGGTCTACTTAATACTACGTACCAAAAAGCGACCTTTAGCTTGTCTTTTTTTCAGGCCTTTATGTTCAATACTTTATTTTTAATTTGTATTTACGTTATGTGTTACTTTTGTAAGACTTTACCACGTTTGCCTTCTAGTTTGTAAAGCAGTTGTATTTAACCATCATTTTATTTTTCGCTAGCATCACTAGACACTCTCGTGTTTACCTCTCATTTGTAAAGATACTCAACCTCTTATAATTTGTTATTTAAATTATTATCAACATTTGACGTATTAAACAGTACGCTCTTAGCGATTACAATGTATATGTTTTGATTACTATTTTCGCATTTATTAACCTCATATTGAAATATCAAAGTAATGAGCGATTTGAACACACCTGCAATACAAAATTGAAGAATGTTTAGATTTTTTTATCTGATAACTTTGTTTAACTCCACATGTTGATTGCATAATCATTTAATAGCACGCTAATTAAGATAGGTTAAAGCTTATATCTTTATGTATTTGAAATTGTATTTCGACCCTCCTCAATGAACATATTGAATGCTTGAATTAATGAGTGTTTCCAATATGATATCGTTTATAAATGAATAAATCCAATTGTATGAATGCATTCTTAGCCTACTAATTTTAATTGTAGCACTATAATTTGAATGATTCATACTCTTTGTGTAACATTTTACGGATTAATACTATTCATACACTTTGTAACTTTCAGCTTAAATTACTTGATCTATCTTAAATGTTATAAAACTTTATTAATATTCTATTTTCTAACCATTTATGAACTTTTACAAATAATGGTTAAAAACACAGTGCAATTTATTTAAAAAAACATATGTCGTATACCTGAAGAGCTGCATTCTGTGAAAAGCGATAGTGATGTTCGTGAAAAAGGTCGATACAGTAGTATAAAGTAGGTTTATTTTATAACATAAGCACCACCTGAATACCACTGCAACGCCCGATTCAATTGTAAACTATATCTAATAACTCGAAATCTGTCTTCTACGTTTAACGATCCATTGGCCTTCGGTCGCATGCTGAAATTTTTATAATACCGTTAAACGGGGTTATATGGGACTTAGGGGGTAATATGAGACAAACATGGCCTCATTAAATTAAACACATATTTTGTACAAATAAGGTATGTTTCTACTTTTCAATTTTTAAGTTATATGCTGTGTTGGTGCTGTCTATTTGCTTCATTCTAACTATTGTCATGATGTCAATGTCATCTGAATTTCTGGTTAAGAAATTGTTTGTTTTGTAAAGTGAAGTTGCTTCTCATATAAAATTAGACTTGTTTATTTTATAGTTCCCGAATTGTGTGAAGAGTTTTCATAAAAAGTTGTGAAAATAGGTAGAAAATCATTTATATGTAGTTTTAATTATTTTAGCTTCTACAGTGTGTTTAACGGAAAATTGTGCTTCTAGCGGTTACTTGGGACAAGTGACAAAACACATTGTTAATGCCGCGAAACTACAAGAGGCACCTAGGGGCATCTTTAAGACGAGACTATGTCCTTAACAGTCTTGAAAGAGCTTTAGAACATGTGATAAAGCATAATAAATTCAAGACCAAAATATAATTAAGGCCATTAGTATTGCTGCAGAATTTGGTTTCCCATTTACCCCAATGTCCTTGAGAAAATTTGTACAAGACTATCTTGAGACGAGGAACAATTGTTTCATGTTTCAGAGATAACATGCCAGATTGTTTTTATGGTTTTGAAAAACTATATTTTTATTTCTTTTATGACCGGACTGGCTAAGAAGTTTTCTAAAACATAATACGCAACTGTCTGTAAGGTTAACGGAAAATACGAAACGATGCCGTGCTGTTTTATCGCTGAATTCAGTAAATCTGGCGGCTACGTGGCGTAGTAGTACGTGTGTGACTACTACTCCCAAGGTTCCGGAGTAGTAGGATTGGCCGGTCCTGGCGCAGCGCCTCCTCCTCCCCCTCCTCCTCCCCCTCCTCCTCCCTCTCCTCCTCCAACCGCCACCACCGCCGTCGCCTCCTCCGCCTCCGCCGCCTCCTCCGCCGCCGCTTTTGGTATCAATTAATATTAGAATTTTCTCAGCTACTCGAATTTCTAGGAATTTTTTAGATAGCATCACCCCCCGGAAAGCTACCCTCATTTTAAGATTTTTTTACCGCTAACATTCTGAACCAAATAGTTTTCTTCGACTAACCATTTTTCATCTTGCGAGATAAACCTATCTTGTTTGGTATCAATTAATTTTAGAATTTTCTCAGCTACCCGAATCTTTAGGAATTTTTTAGATAGCATCACTCCCCAAGGGAGCTACCCTCATTTTAAGATTTCTTACCTGTAGCGACTTTTGAGCGTTCTTATAAATTTTTTTAGTTATGCGATACATTAAATTAGCTTAGAATTTTACGCAAAATTCGAATCTGTAAACAGATTTGAAATCGGATCACGCCCTGCAAAGTTATACCCCTTTAAAGCTCTCAAACCTCTAAATGTTGCTCTTTGCTCTATAAGCAAACATCTCCAAAAATCAAAAACTGTGGAGATTTTAGAAATGAATCCTTTATGGTCCATAAGTGTTTAATATTTAAAACCATTTTTTCAAACAGTAATGTGCTCTTTTTAGAATATCGCAAAAACCCAAGGCTTTTAAAATTTTTCTGGTTTAACATTTTCCTAAATAAGTACGTCACAAATTATACTCAATGCTGAATAGTCGGAAAATACGTAGACGAGGGCAAACTAATTGCTTTACAATTATGTGACGTAAAGCGAAAGTAGCCTTTTTTTTTATTAATTAGCGGCTATATGATTTGAAAAATACAATAGATATGTTCAATGCTATATGCTTGGAAAATACAAGTCGTTTCCTTAACGAGTATGAGCAGTCTAAATTACATATGAAAGCTGTATATAATTTCTTTTCTTGGACTTTCTATTAATTATGTTTGTGTATTAGAAATTGATGAATAATTGCCGAGGATTCACACAAGGTATTTTCTAGTAACCAGCACGTATTTAGGGAAAATACAAACGTCATTTAGTAATTTTTTTAAACCGTATATAATGCAGTGTGATTACTAGAATTCTATTAGTGTCGCACGCTTTTGTGTAAAGCCCGTTGAAGTTTTCGTTTCGTGTAGTTATTTTTGTAAAAGTTTTCGAAGATTTAAGGGTAAGTAATGCGCTGTTTTACAGATATATTTTTTTTTAAATTTTAAAGGTATGCTTTTAGCTAAGATAAATAAAAAAAAACAATACCCACAAAATATTTTATTAAAAATTAAATACATTAAAAAAAAGCCTCAATAGCAATACATTCTCTTTAGAAGAGCTTAAGTTATTCAAACAATGGTTTAAACAGTGATTGTACCTATCACCGAATCTTCTTAATTCTTTGAGTCTTGGAAGTGAGAATACACTTTCCATGTTTAAAATGTTGTTTGATAAATATTTTGGTAGTAACTGCCTTTTCTGTTTTCTTTTAACATAGACAGTAGCATCGGGAGGTATGAATTCTTTCAGTAGATCACCCACATTTGTATATCCACTTGTGGACTGCCCATCCCAGCAGAGCCCATTGATTCTTTGCTTTAACCACCGAACTTGCTTTTTGAAATCATCACTTAGGGTGTTATACCCCACCGCTATATCCACTATCTCATGCCATATTACATTCTTTGCTACATCCAAAATGGCAATCTCCTTGCAATAGAAATCACTAGTTTTGTATTGATATCCTTGTAAATCGATTATGAAACACATGCTTCCTGCTTCAAATCATAAATGGGAATGGGGTTCTAAGCAAATCTCTCCTATATATCCAGTTAAGGAACTTTACCCCCGCCAACTCTTTTTATGATTTTTTCAACTAGGTAATTATCTAGAACTTTGGCTGATACTAAAGCAGGTCTGTTTTCTTAATCCAACTTTTACCATCCCCCAACCACGACACTAATAATTCGCGTCCGTGCTTCCGTTTCCGTAAAACTTTTTCCACTAGGTACGTGTCGGGTGCTGCTGTGAGCTGAATCTCATCGCCGTAAAAAGCACCTAGAATTGGCCGACCTTCCAAATCTTGTAGCAGGTAGGTTATCGGTCTCGTTTGTTGTACTTTAACAATTTTGAATAGTTCTGTACTCCAGTTTGGGTGAAATCCTCGATCGAATACTGCTTTATATTTTGATATACGCACAATGTCTCCAACCTTATACAACTTCTTGCGACTTTTAGAAGCGCTGTTAGCGGTGTAAAGTTTTATTCTTTCCGGATGTTCTTCTGCCTCCATAGGCGTCATGTTAATAGCCCGATGCGGTGTATTATTGTATTCTTCTATAACCTTAGGCAAAATATTCACCCATTTATGACTGCCTTGCAAGTAAAATCTTCTGTACAATTTGTTTTTGATTGTTCTGATCAATCGTTCGACCATACTAGCTTTGATTGCGGAATACGTAGAGTAATGGTTTATCTTATATTTTTGCAAGACCGAGCTCCTTCTCATTTGTCTCAGAAGTTGCAGTCAAATTAATAAAAAACTGTATAAACGTTTTAAAGTCAGATACAAGCTTATCCAATTTTTCATTTACATATTGTTTATTAACTGCATCAGATGGTTCAACTGCTTGAGCAAGCATTGTGATACGCTGGTTTCTTGCATTGAAGGCTTTATCTTTACGCTGTATATCATCAGAACTTTTTAGACAGTATAAAAGGCTTGATTCACGAGCTTGATTACAGATTTCTTATTAACACAATCACTATCGTCTTTAGGATCCATTACATCAACTAACCTTCTTTTACGAAAACTAATTGTTTCTTCTCCAGACTTGAATACTATAGTGCTTCTCTGATTAACACAATCACTATCTTCTTTCGGGTCTGATGAATTCACTAACCTTCTTTGCTGCATATCGTACCCATCACCATCCAACGTTAGCACAAATCCTCAACCTGGAGGACCGCGCCGAATATCAGCATCTTTACGCTCTGAACGTCCGAAGCGGTCGATAGGCATTTTAAAACTGTGTAATTATTTACTGAACTCACTGTATTATACCTTCTTCTATCAACTCTTCTATTATGGATACCATCTTGTTAATGTTTTCGTCGCTTGTATTTCCAGCTCGGTTGGATGCGTTCAACAATCTCAGCCGATCCACAAGTTCATGTACATTATTCCAGTAGACATATTGCACCGGCTTTGAATTTAAACTTTTGTAAAACCGATTAGAAAAGCATAAACCCGCTCCCTTAGACTGTTTTCTTCTCTTTGGCTGTTTTCTTTCGGAATTCCTCCGAAATTCGGTGAAATATTTATGCACATATTTGTTAAACTTTTTGTTATTTGTTGGGAATCCGCTTAAATCATGCGGTGCAAATGGGTTAAACTTTCTTCTCAAAATCGATGCTGATTTGATCACTTCCAAGTAATTCGGTAAATCTTCATGCAAATTGAAATCGCCTTCCTCAGGGCTGATGTCTTTGTAAACCAGCAGATTGTATAAACCTTTCGTACCCGGGTATATCACATTATTTAATGTTATGTCACTGTTTTCCGGGTTAATTACCAATACACTTTTCCACAAACTCCATGCATCGGTTTTCACATTATACTTTACTCCATAAATTGATTTGTCAATATTTTCGTCTTCGTCTCTAGCTAACACATCCGCATAGTAAAGATGGAACGGTTCTTCGGGAACGAGTTGCTTAATTTTCTTTATAGGTACGTCCATGTCTTCGACTTTAACCTTTGTTGTAGGCATGGGAATTTTTTCGGTGATCGATTGCAACTGGGAAGCGGTTATTTGCAAGAGATCGATCAATTGTTTGTGCACTTCTTTGAATTTTTGCTGAGATGCGGTGTCTCCCTTTTTGTACGCTACAAACTTTTTACGTACAGCATCCTGCATAAGATGAAGACTGCGTTTATTCGCAATAAAATTGTTAACGTCCGTCATCATGAAACTTCGAATGGGAACTAACTTTTTTTTTAATAATGTTAAATATTTATATACTCGTCGAAATTCTTCCGATATATAATCAAAATTTTTCACAATAGTTATAAAATTATGTTTTGAGTCACCCCCACCCCAACACTGTAAGCACATTTCTTTAAATTTCGGATATGTCATGTCACCACTTATATAATCCGAAAAGATATGGCGAAGGTTTGTGTCATCCTGTTTCCATAATGCGATTACATTGGTGTTATCTCTGAGTCTATGTTTTAAGGCGCTAGCGTAAGTTTGACATAGATAGAACGAATCTATTGCTTTATGTCGACCGAACGAGAAAAACTGAGTGATTTTACTTTGCTTGTTTACAGGTATATCATCGAAAACCATAATTGAATCTTTTTTGGTATCTCCGGGTTCGATCAAATCATCGTAATTTTCAAACTCATGGTACCCAATTTCTTCTTTTAATGGTGTAAAAACGTTTCTTAACAATTCGTATTTCGGTTGATATAAACTTTTCGAAAATACATACACATTTTGGAATCTAAGACCGTTCTCGTGCAGGATCAGTGATATTAAAGCGTTAGTCTTCCCACAACTCGATGGTCCCGCGAATATAGCTCGTATGTTAGACGGGGACAATGGACCATGTTTACCATCCTCTCTTGCATTAGCAATAGCAAAGTTATCATAATTCTGTATAGGTATTTTAACTTCTTGTATAGCATCACACATGTCTCTCACATTTTCCGGTCTAGGAGCACCATTCTTCTTTTGAGGTTTACGGAGATCCAAATGCCTGCTTATCGTTCTTCTGGGTATACCATATAACCTACTTGCAGAGTTAACACTTATACCCTTTTGTATTTCACTAATTGCTTGCTCTAAAGATTCCTTGATGTACATCTTTCAAATATAAGTTTAAACTGATTCAAATTGAAAATTATATCCCCTTATATACCAGCATTACAAGAATGCGCATGGGCAGGGGTGTGCACGCGCAGGGGTGCGCATGGGCAGGGGGGCGCACGCGCGGGGGGTGCGCATGGGCAGGGGTGTGCACACGCAGGAGTGCGCATAGGCAGGGGTGCGCACGCGCAGGGGTGCGCATGGGCGCAGGCGTGCTTAGGCGTACACCGGAGTATGTGAGAAACTGCGTTGGATCACCAAAAAATCTTATTAATATTAAAACAACATAGATTTTATACTATTTTATTAAAAATATATACAAAATATTTGATTGTGAATAAATCTATTAACAATTTCCGTAAACGGATTATATTCAAACATAGAGTCATGTATAATTAAAGCATAAGCCTTCATCGACGGTTCAAAATTTCTTGAAGCTTCTAATTCCATTCTTACATCAACCGTTGCATCCTTGATGCTTTCAAATTGATGACGGCAGTCGATTACAAAGACGGGTGATTCCTTAAACCTGTTGTAGTCCATTAAACATTTATTTGACGATTTGTTCGGATAGTATTTTTCCATAAAAGATGCATAAGACAGGTCCGCTGGCAAGTAGTCGTTCTGCTCAAAATCCAAATTTAATCAACCTTGAGGGAATGCTTGAGAGTTTAAAAACACTTTGACATTGGTTATATTGGCATTCGTAAAGCTCGTAGCATTTTCTGCTTTCCTGTCGTACTTCCCATTTTGCAACGCCAGTAATATCCACCGAGCCTTCTCTGTTTCGTTCGATACTTTAGTTCTCCATACTTGTGACTTTGATTGTGTTAGAGATGGTAATTCGTGTAGTTTCCATTTTCTGAATGCAGCCACTATAGATGATTGATTTTGCATCTCCGAAAGCAGCAAAGCCTTGGCGAAGTCACTTAATATTATATGCGGAACCTCCCATGAAATACGTTGTATTTTGAACGTTACTGTATTTCCAATCGACTTGTAGCAATTTACGTCCGACTTGGATCTGATTAAAATCAGCTCTTGAGGCATGTTGACGATAGTTTTCTTGTAATCTTCAAAAAACCCAAAAATGATTTTTAGAGGTATAGCACAACTAAACCGTCCATCTTGGAATGTGGTATCAGGCTTCCACCCGGTATGTGTAATAGATTTTGTTTCTGATTCTTCCATAGATACTAAACCCTTAATAGTTCTTGTAATTCCTGGGATTCTGCAGACATCTATTATTTGATTATTATCCAATTTCTATTGAATTTCCTCAAACAGAAAATATGGTGCATTTCTAGTAAATTCGTAAGCTTTGGGATCTGGTTCCGCTGCTCTAATCGGGTCTACAGTTGTTGACGCTTCTCTTAATGTTTCCGTAGGTTTATAGGTGCCCCTTATAAATATGAAACTTTCATGGGGGTATGTGATGTTATCACTGCTCAGGATTTCAATTGAAATTCGATCGTTGTTTTCTGCATTTAATGTAAAGGGAAGATATGTATAATAATCTTCCTTTATTATGGTTTCGTCTAATTTATAACCTCGAAACACATCCAATTTGGGTACGTCCTCATATTTAAGCCTTCCAAGTTTAACGTTTTCTTCGCTGTGGAGATCTAAGCTGCGTTTACTTTTGCTGCCCATCATTTATAACTTTTAATCCCAAAGATTTTAAGAAACGTATTTCTTGCTGTAAGTCTCTCGACAACTTGACGCTTTGACGTCGTATTCACTATTGGTCGTCTGGGGGTGCTGTAGCGTGCTTTATATACAAAATCGATGGGCATTTTCAGCTACTTTTTATTTCCAGTCTTACACAGGTGTATGTTTCCGGTGAAAAGTTTACCAATTCACCCAAATGATCGACTAGTCTGATTGTAATATTATCAATTTCTGTCACGCTCAGCGGATAATATATAACGTGGTTAGGCTCCTTTTACAGATTATACCCGGGTGGTACAGATAGACAAAATTCGAATATGCTGTGAGTAAGAAAATTGTTTCTGAACGATCCCCTGGTAATATTGGTTTCCACAAAAATGTTTGAGACCGATATTATGTTTACTTGCTGATTAGCGATATGTACGGTATCTGCAGCCAATTTGCGGTTGGTAAACCCCAAGATGCTTCCAATATTGTTTTTACGGTTCGCTCCAAAATCAATTGGTATACTGCTTCGTATAGAACACTTTAATGTATTATTGTTGGCACTCAGTTTAAAACATTTTTCAATGTTCTCGTTGATGTCCGGCTTCCGACTGAACCATTATTTGAAAACATCCTGTATATATGCATTTATTTCTTCTAATTCGTATGATCCAGGTTCAATGGTTATTCTGCGATGCTCTGGATCGTTAATGTATAAGTTATTGTTTCCTGGATGTATGTTTTGCACAGTGTTACAAGTGTACAGTTCCACTAGACCCAAAGCATATTCACCGTCATGTTTCAATTTAATTGGTGGGTAAATGGATCCTGTCGATATGACATTACCATACCCGAACACGCTCACTGTTTTAGCCATTCTCACTAAGAAACTTTAGCACTAAATGTTCACAATTATATGTGTTATAGGTCTGTTCCGATACACTGTTGTAGTAAATGTTGCAGCCTCGAAAATAGCTCTCGACTTCTTCCGGTGGTCTCAAGTCTCCAAAGGAATCGTAGTACAATACGGTATTTCCAAATTTTCGGTAGCCAACCCAGTGAGTACCTCGTCCTTTCGTCGTATCCAAATTAATCACTCCAGACTCGTTAACGTGCGGTCTAATATTCTTCAACTGATCTCTAGAAAAGACACCGCGAAAATGAGAAATGTTAGATGTGTAGTTCCTTATATCCACGTCGGTGAGAGCTCTTCGAGGTAACTTATCTAGTTTTTTGACTGTCGTACTTTTTTACAAATGCCACGCTCCTGTTTGTACGGCTTCAAGAATAATGCGGCATCTTTTTTGTACGGTTTTAGAAACAGTCCGCTTCCTTTATTACCAACTGCCATCGCTTCCAAAGATCTGTTGTGACGTTCGCTCTCCTTCAACTGTTCACTAGATGCTTTTGCATCGTTAACCGCCTTTGCGATTCCTGCTGCACCACCTGTTAGAGCTCCTAGAACACTTAATCCAGCAAATATTGGAATCAATGGCAAAAAACCTCCCTTTTGCGGTACGGGGATAATGCGCGGAACTTTAATCTTCTTTCTACCTCCAGCACCTTTTATAATTTTTTTCCCAATATTAATGCCCACTTCCAACAGCTTTTTCAAATTATCGGACCCCATTGCTGGTCGTATTTTCTTTAGAAACCTCCTTTGAAACATATTTTATTCTTCTTCATACCCATACCCATTTTTCTCTTCGCTTTCATTGTGTTTGTCACGAATCAAGCTGCAGCCTTTTCACCAAACTTTGCGTTTTTTGACTTCACTCTATCCCACGCTCCTTCTTCTAAAACTTTGTCTGCTTGATGCCTAGCCGGGAGATCGTCGGGGTATTTGGAGTAAGCAATGTCGTGCTCTCTACACAAGCGGTCCAAGTCGTTAATACCAGGATCACCGCGCGCTAGTCGCTCTTCCAGTCTAGTCCCTGGTCCACAATACGAATAAGTAGGAATGTGGAGCTCAAATGGTAGATTATTTATAACTTTGTTAACTAATCCCCCACCGGAATGCACAATCATTAGATGTGTACACTTCCACAGTCAACAACTGAATGAATAAAATATAACAAAATATCTCTATTTATACTTTTTACAACCTGTTATATACAACAATTTATAATAAATTCAATTTACAACATTATAAATAAATATAAAATTAGACATTCATCTCGCTGTAAGGTCTTTTCCTAGAACGCGGGATGCGCTGTGGAACCGGAATCGTCAAATTTCTATTTGCGTAAAATTTTACTGGGAATGGTAACTATCGTCTTCCTCTTCATCGTTATTTTCATTTAAAAAATTCCAATTTTGAAATGATTCGATAAACGCCTTTACTTGCAACACATCCTTCACAATTCTATCGGGGATATTTGTGATAATTTCCAACATACTGAGTGGATTTAAATCATCTGGCTTGGTAAATAAATCATTTACAACTATCAGCTCCATTTTCAATAATATTGCACAACGTTTACCATCCTCGTTTAGATTCTCAAAAGACTCGCCATTGTTTAATACAGTATCAACCATACTGTTTATTAACCGATTGTAGTAAGACCAAAAATCTTGATGCCTCATTTGCTCAAATTTAAAATTAATTAACTGTTGTAAGCGGTGTAATTCCAGACATTCTTCTTGACTCAGAACAATTTTTTGTTCGTATTTCTCTATTCCGACGGATATAGCAGTTTCAAAAATAAACAGCGAAACATTAAAGGAAGGACATTGCACAATATAAAGATCGTTCCCTTTTCTATTTTCTTGACTGCAAGTTGTCCGTATTTTTAACTCGATTCCCAGGTTGCAAAACTTGTTCCATTCGTATGCATCTAAGGTAACACTTTGAGCAGGGAAACCTTTATACACAATTCTTAAAACTGGTATTATTCCAACGTCTTGAACAGCGAAACCAACTTCGATGTTGTACAAATCACTCAATGCATACAAAGTTTTTGATGTAAATTTCTCCATTTTATGCAGTACGATAGATGTCTAATCGGAACTGAACAATTCAGTAAACTAAAACTCTGCAAGAACCTGCTTTATTATATACTCGTGCTCGCGCATACGCAGTCAATTTTTACCTTCATTCGATAAACTCAAGGAATTCCCATACAAGAATCGACAAGAAACCAACCTCATTAACTTTCGTTCTGTTAATTGTCTTTGACGTATTAATTCTTGAATTCACATACAAGAATCGTCAGGAAACTTATTTAAATTATAATTATGTTACCGCGTGTTATCCCTTCCTAATGACCTTGCTATTAGGTATATAAAGGAGTACATGTTATCAAATCATCAGTTTTTATTCGGTCGTGTACTAATCGAGTCAAGTTTTTATTTGAAGTGTCTAATAGTTTTTCAAATTACAGAAATATGAATCAATCCAAGATGTTTGTGTGTGAGGTATGTAGCGCCGCTTTTTCTAGAAAAGATAACCTCAACCGTCATCAACGTAACGTGCATGGGTTGGAACCATCTGCGTCGGTTGCGACTAAACGTGCTGCACCACCTGCAATTGAGGTGCACACCCCCGGAGAACCCTATGGTGCGGTGTTTGCTTGCGACGTGTGCCGCTGTACCTTCACCCGAAAAGATAACTTTATTCGACATCAACGCACTCAGCATGGGTTACAAGCATCAAGCGGAGTTAAGCGTACAGCTGCGCCTGCAGAAGAACATGCAGCAGCAAGACCGCGTGGGGTTACACGTTCACCTGCATGTGAAGATGGTCCTTCTACATCAAAACAACCACGTATCGCTGTTGTTAAGTGCGATGTGTGCGACATAGAAGTGTCGAAAACTGTGTACACTGCGCATTTACGCAGCAATGCGCATAAATCGGCAGTAAGTCATGCACACCCTGGGGGAGATGCAGTGGAAACTATTGCCACCGCATTCAAAACTAGGATTGCAACGTATCGCATAAAAAATATCTATGACGTTGCTGCAGTTGACGAGTTCCTGCAACAACAAGAAGGTTCTTTTATGCGGTTGCTGGGTGAAAAATTGGAGTCTCACAACGCGTTGAAAGTTAACGTAGAGCTGTACGGACTATACACCAAAATGGGCGATGGCCGAAGTGTTGACGACGTTAAATCGTTTAACACAAAAAACCAGGTTATTAGCCAGTTATCGAACTTGGGCGAAATCTATAAGTCTATGGCACGTGAGATGGTTGTAAAGTCCGAGGAGTTTCAAGGACGAGGTTCTGGCTGGAGCCTCAAGAAGGTGCTGTACCTAGAGGTTAACATTAATAAGTACACACCTCTCCGAGGATCCTCCTACATCGAACAGTCTAAGTGGGTTAAAGATAGGAAAGCAGTCATTAACATCCGAAATGAAGACTTGGCATGCTTTGCATGGTCGGTGGTAGCTGCATTACATCTAGCTGATCGAGATCCTCAAAGAGTGCTTAAGTACCCGCACTACAGCACCGCTCTAAACTTTGATGGAATTCAATTTCCTGTCAAGATGTCTGATATCCCGATTTTTGAGCGATTAAACAATGTGAGCATTAACGTCTTTAGTGTCGAAGGAAAGTCGATTGTGGGACCTTTACATTTCACCAATAACAGAAGACCTCACCACATCAATTTGTTGTATATACAAGATGGTTCTCAGCCATTATTGTTGGATAAAAAGTCTTAGAAAATTGGTTGGTAGCCAGTTATGTAAACGAGAGCATCAAACATGGTTATGCGATGGGTGCTTAGTCTACTTCCGAACCGAAGAGGAACTTCGGAAGCATTCGGAGCATGAGTGTAACCATGTTGTTACAAAAATGCCGAATGCATTCAACAATATCGTAGAATTTAAAACATCCATAAACAGATGAGAACTCCATTTGCAATCTACGCAGATTTCGAGTCGGTGCTGAAACCCGTTTGTTCTGCTGTTCCAGACAACTCCACTTCGTTTACAAACAACGTGCAGGAACATACCCCTTATAGCTTTGCCTATTATATTAAGTGTTGTTATGATGATAGTTTATCAAAGTTTGAGATTTACCGGGGTCCTGATGCAGCAAAAGTGTTCATGGAAAAAATGAAAGCGGAGGCTCGAAGGTTAGGTACAATTCTGAAAACTACCGTTCCTATGGCTCCGCTTGAACCGCTGGATGAATTACTCTTTCACTTAGCGGTGGATTGCAGCATCTGTAAAAAGCCTTTGGGAGAAGAGAGGGTTAGAGACCACAACCACCTAAACGGAAAATTTCGCTTCGCGGCTCATAGTCATTGTAACTTACATTACAAAGTCCCAAACTTCATCCCGGTGATTTTTCACAATTTGAGTGGGTATGATGCTCATTTCATAATAAAGGAGCTGGGATGCGACCAAGAAAGTGTTAGTGTCATACCGAACAACAAGGAGAGGTACGTTTCGTTCACAAAGAACGTGAAGCTGAATGATGATGATCTGAAAACGATGAAGAGGATGCAGACTGCATTCAACTCCGTTTCATCGATTCGTTGAGGTTCATGGCATCGTCTTTGGATAAGCTGACAAAAAATTTGGATTACGATCAGTTTGTGGAACTGCGTAAGTATTTCCCTGAGGATAAGGAATTCGAATTAGTTAAACAAAAAGGCGTGTTCCCGTACGACTGTTATTGGCCGACGTATTCGAAAACTTTCGGAACGTTTGCATGAAAATTTATGACCTCGACCCGTGTCAGTACCTGACCGCCCCCAGCCTGAGTTGGGACGCAATGTTGAAGTATACGAACGTTAAACTAGAATTGCTAACTGACATTGACATGCACAATTTCGTAAGGGCAGGCATAAGGGGTGGTCTTACGCAATGCAGCGGAAGATACGCTCGTGCCAATAACAAATACATGGACAATTACGATGCCGCTGCAGAGTCTCGATACTTAAGGTACCTCGACGCTAATAACTTGTATGGGTGGGCTATGAGCCAATATCGAATTAAGCGAGAATTATGGATATACCCGAAACCTGCGACTTGGGATATATATTAGAAGTTGACCTCGAGTACCCAGAAGAACTGCACGGTCCTCATAACGATTTGCCCTTCTGCCCCGAAACTAAGACTCCGCCATATGCTGGTTCTAAGCTACCGAAACTACTCGCCACGCTGGAAAATAAGAATACATATATTATTCATTATCGAAACCTCCAACAGTGCTTAAAGAACGGTCTCCGGCTCACAGCAGTCCACCGGGTCATGGAATTTGAACAGTCTCCATGGTTGAAACCGTACATTGACTTGACCACCGGGTTACGAACCGCTGCTAAAAATGCGTTCGAAAAGGACTTCTTTAAGTTGATGAACAACGCGATTTTCGGTAAGACCATGGAGAATGTAGACAAACGTGCCGATATTAAGATTGTGACTCGGTGAGATCCGGAAGGCAAAAATTGTGCGCGAGTACTTTAATCGCATGTCCAAATTTTAATAGTTGTACAGTGCTTAGCAAGAATTTAGCTATTATACAAATGGATCGGGTGAAAGTGTCATACAATAAACCTATATACGCAGGATTTTCGATACTAGACCTCTCCAAGACTTTAATGTACGACTTTCATTATAATGTTATGCGACGCATGTATGATGAGCAAATTCAGCTCCTATATACAGACACGGATTCTTTAGTTTATAGTGTAAGAACTGATGACTTGTATTTAGATATTAGTAATAAAATTGACTTCTTTGATACTAGTGATTATCCAATAGACAATAGATACAAAATGCCATTAGTTAATAAGAAAGTGTTAGGTAAGTTTAAGGACGAAATGAACGGGGATTTGGTTCTTGAATTTGTGGGCACTAGAGCCAAATCGTATTGCATTATAAATGAAAAGGATATTATTAAAAAAATTAAAGGTGTTAACCGTAGTGTTGTGCACGGTATTAGTGTAGATAGCTTTAAGGATATTGCTCAAAATAATATAGGTGCTCTCAGGCATACAATGACAACTATTAGGAGCTCTAAACATGAACTCTACACCAAGCTTATCAACAAGACTAGCTTATTCGGGGATGATGACAAACGGTTCATCATTCCCGGAACTGTAAATACGTACGCCTGGGGACATCGAAAAATAGACGATTTTTATTTCACCTAATTTTAAGTTGTTTAGTGTATAGTAGCTTTAAGATTTTGTATAGAGGAGTTTTTGTATAGATTAGTTGCCGATTAATTCTATGTTTAAATTGTTTAATAAATTTTTATTTATATATAGTCTTTTTATTTTAACACCAAAATTCTAAGGTTAAACAATATGTCTACAACCGGTTTAAGGTATTTAGAGTTATATGCGTAACCAAATAAATGTGACGTAAGCAAATATGGCGGATGTGACGTTATGAAAAACTTGGTGGATGTGTATGTTGGGTTGCAAACAGTTAAGCGGCGGCGGCGGCGGCGGTGGTGGTGGAGGAGGAGGAGGAGGCGCTGCGCCAGGACCGGCCAATCCTACTACTTTCCGGGTATGAATCCCGACACGGTCCGTTTGAAAAATGTTAGGCGAGCATTTTTCACAAAAATACACCCTCGTTCGGATGAGATGTAAAATGGAGGTCCCGTGGGTGAGTGTTGTCACGCACGTTAAAGATCCATACCCTGCTTGGAACAGTAAAGGTTCGGCAAAATTCCAAATTTTCCAGGTAAGAAAAAACTCGCTTCCTGGCCAATGTAGTACCTTCGGGTGTAGCATTGGAAAATCACATGTAAGAGATTCAGTAAATGCATACTTTGATGAACTTGAAATAACACTGGCAAACATATCAGCTGATAATATAATTAACTACGATGAAAACAGTTTGCCCAATGATCCTGGTCGTGAACAAATAACAGTTAAAATATATATATATATATATATATATATATATATATATATATATATATATATATGTTCGTCGCACTATAGGCTCTTTTAAATCATCGGTGTCGATCATGTTTGCGGCAACAGCAAGTGGTAAACTAATAGCACCGTATGTTGTGTATAAATCCAAACATTTATATCCTGAATGGATTGAAGGTGGTCCGGATGGTTGTCAATGTTTGGGATATCTTTGTATAATTGTACATCTTCGCTGTGAATCTGCTGTACGTGTATTCGTGACTCTTAGGACCAACTTATCAATAAAACTGAAAACTTGTTTCTTGCTAAGATAGAAATTGTAAAAAATGCTTGAACGTGGAATACATTTATTGTAACTGAATATGATTGAAAATTAAGTAAAATACATTAGAATTAATGGGTATCAGCTGTCACGAGCTAACCCCTCAGACATTTTAAACGCGAATGAATTTCTGGAAAACGAAGCACGCAACAAAACTTGAGCGCCTTCCGCCACAAAAGTAGTTCTTGGCACAAACGCGAAGTAACTTCACATCTTAAAATTCTATAATCCCCAAGAGTCAATACTATAGGTCACCATTTGGGTAGTTTAACTTCATAATTTTCAAGGACTGGTGTTTTAAAATCATTCTTCCTTATTTAAAGCGAAAAAATCGTCAGGAAGTTCTCATAGGAGACAATCTAGCTAGCCACGTTTGTGAATCAGTTGTCAAAGCTTGTGAAGAAAATAATATTAAATTCGTATTCTTCTTGCCTAACAGTACACATAGATGTTAACCTCTAGATCTATCTTTTTTGACACCTAAAAATTAGCTGGCGTAAAGAAATAACGGAATGGAAACTAAGGCACCCTGGGTGCACTCTTAAAACAGTGTTTCCAAGTTTATTAAAAAAAAACACTTTAGGTAAACTTCGTTCTGTTGATGAAACCATAAAATCGGGATTTAGAGCTGCTGGGATCAGCCTTCTAAATATAAAGTTTTGAAAGATTTGCTTTCAGATCCTGAAGATATTGTTGACGATGCATTAGTATCGTCATTTTCTAACGTCCTTAAAGAGTCAGAAATTAACTTAGTTCCACCAATCAAAAGGTCTAAAAAAATACAGGTTGCACCAGGTCGATCAGTTTCAGTTAGTGATTTGAAGCTTAACGACAATATTGTAAACGACCATAACAGAGGTGAAGATTCAACTGACGGACCTGCAAATTCTGACTGAAACTGAAATAGAAAACAAAGACTCTGGAAAGGAAAATTACCCTCATAGAATGAACAATCCAGTCGTCAACGATTTTATAGTGACCAAATTTATATATGACAAAGACTCTAAAAGAGAAACGTTCAAATATTTTGTAGCTCAAGTCATTGATATTATGAAGGATAATATTAAAGTTCGATGTATGAGATCTTATACAAAACATGAAGACATTTTCATATTCCCTCAAATAGAGGATATTGCTAATATCAAACGAGATGATATCATCAATACTTTGGTTCCACCCGTAATTTCTAAAGGACGTCCTATATGGAAGAACATCAGATTAAGTCAAAAAAACTGTTTCAATTTAGGTTTTTAGTGTTTGACTTTATGCAATATATGTATAAACACTTGTTAAAAAGATTGAACCTCTTCTTCACTATTTTGAGTGCCTTATTATCAAAGTTTTCCAAAATTTTGTAAAAAATTGCTAGATTGTCTGAACTTATCGTGCTTTTGAGTAGGTAGAGTAGGATAAATTTTGCAACAGCATTGAAATTATTATATCATTTCCTAAAATGTCAACCAATTCGTTTTAATTAGGAACAACAGTATTTGACAATTTTTTCAGTAATTATGTATGTCAATAGTTCAACAATAATTGGATTTGAACGTCTAATACATCCTATAATCTTGTTATATTTTATTTTTTAGTAAATTACTCTGAAAAAGTAGTAAAGTTGAATTTGTGTCTAAAACTGTCCCATATAACCTCGTTTGACGTTACTGTATAAATGCATTAATGTTTCTTAAGAATTATATGAGCACATCGACCGTTGTATAAAAGGACCACATTTATGATGTGTAAAGCTTTCTTCACACGGGATTCTCAAATCAGTACACTTTCACTCAAACACATACCGTAATGGTGCTTAATAAGCTACGGGAATAATTGTTCAAAGTGACCTTTCCGTATCAGTAGCTAAACATCTATAGTTGAGATTTAAAGCTTGTAGTTACTATTCAACCCAGTTTAAATATACTGAATTATTTCTTATCAGAATTTTTCATTCAAGCTACATTTTGCAAAGTTCCTCTCAAAATTTTAGTTTATCGTAAATGGCATTGCTAACTAGTTCTATTAGCACGCGAGGGTCCACGCTGCAACAAACCACTGAATCGACAAGATGCTTTCAATTTAGCCCTAATCGCTTCCATTTTATATTAGCTTTACATAGGTACAGGAATTTGCATTGAAATCTATTTAAATACCACATACTTGAGTGTAGCACCATTGTCCATCCACTCAGATTCCACCGGTTAGTTAAACTTTAGATAAGGAAACATTTTCGGCACAACATAATTTAAGTATTGTGAAAATTGTGCTCACAAATAACGCCTTCGGACACCTCATAGAAGATAACTATATTAAAAAGGGTTTAAACTCAATTTCGTTCTGACGAAACTGTTTCCCTACAGATTATTTCCTACTATGTCAGCATATCCTGAGATTAGAAAACTACATTTTTAGACATGTATTATATTTAACGTCTATGATATATATTATAGTACAATTTTGTGTAATAGCTATAATGGAAACTTTTGGTATAACTTTTTCTTCTAAAAGTGGAACTATTCATTCATTCGTATATTGAATTGTCAGATATAAGGTTATCCCCAGTTTTCATCGAATTCAACTAAACTTAATAAATTTCAGTACTTTGTTGTCATATTAGTTATCTATAATGAGTACGTCGTGTTGCGTAAGTCAATGCGTGCAACAGTTTTTGGAATATAATGTTAATAGTGAATGAGGCTTGCTTGATTATCGTACTTATTAAGACCAGAAATACGTGGCTTTTGTTCTAGAACGACCGTGATAGACGCAAGATGTTTGCAATATGGCGGTCTAGGCGATTCAAATAACTGTCTAGTAACACTTGTGGTTGAGAAATATGGAAGTGGACGATAAGCATAAAGTAGGGGTTTTAGAGATATTTCCCTAAAAGTTATTCCTGAAAACAGTTCCATTTTCGTTTGGTTTGCCGTTCGAAGCAATTGTCACGGCAATCTGTTCATTAGTGATCGGTGTTTAATAGGTATGACTTAGATGATTAATTTAACACCTAAATATTTTTAGCACAACATATATGGAGTGTTTTAAAACTATTACTTAGTTAAATAAAATATTTCAGTAGATATCATGAAGTTTATGTACTTGGAAACTTTGATTGTTACATATTTGAAATATTTGAAAATTTAATACGTTCGTAATCTGATGCACATATGAAGATGTTGAAACATCTAGGTTCTTAATGGTGGAATATTTAAGTTTGCAACTGAATAATAGTATCATATTTTCCTTAGTTTGGAAGTATCAATCAGTTTTTGTATTTACATGATGCTAATTTGAAAATGTAAGGTAATAGTGCCCTTTCTAAAAATAGGATTTAGGTAGATTTTTCTATAGATTTTTGTATAATATACCCGTGGTGGAAAATTAATAAAGATTTTGTACGTAATTCTGACAATACGGTACCTTTATTATTTGTTAGGAAAGTGTTAAAGTACAAGTTTAAGAAACAAGTATTAATTGCTTTATTCGGTACTGCTACACCTATGCAAGTAAATCTGCTTTAACAAATGCTACTATTGTGTTGACAACCACACGTGTAATCTAAGTTAATTTAGAAGGCGTTGTTTGTTAAACGCCAGATGTAGTGATGATGGGGCTATATTTTCCTCAAAGTAGTTAACTGTATATGTGATATTTTCTATATGCAATTATAAGTTTCTTAAAGATGATTAAATTAACGATACAAATATAATATTATCTATTATTTATAAACCTTAAAGAATTTGTCAGAAAATATGAACAGGTAACAGTACTGATATTGACTGAGTAATTTAAATGTGAAGTATATTGGAATTACGCTATTAATGAAACTATTAAACTTAGTCTTCGACTATTGATTTTTCCTTGTTCGGCTGAACCTAGAATTTATAAATATGAAAGTTTAGTTGTTCATTATAAGATGAATAAGGTATGATCTTTTATTTACATACAGAGTGATGGTCATAAGTAGTGACCCTGATTAAATGTATCAATGTTTATTTTCTTATTTCAGAACCCATCCATCGTAAGATTCGAGCATGTCAGTAATGAAATTTAATGTTTCGAGTTATCAAATTCACCCACCCTCAATCGCACACTCTACTCGAGAATTTGAGCACCAGCTAAGCCGTGAGCACCCTTTTGGGTTACCGTTTTGTTAACGTTATTTTTAATACGCATATTTCTGAATTTTAAGACTCCCACTGGTGTCTTACCGAAATCATCAATGCGGTAAGGTCACAAAAAAATTAAATATTTTTGTCTTGTAAATTCTAACGTGACCTAACTAGATAGATAAAGCTGAGCTAATTTAGAGAAAACCAACATATCAATGACCAGAAAAATATTTAGATTCAGTGGTGGGATTGATGCTTTCAAAAGTTGCATTTCTTCATGTCCTCTCTTCGTTCCTTGAAAATTCTTCCACATTGGAACTATCTTCAAGGAAATTGAGCCAAACAAACAACGTTACTTATACCATATAGTGTAGCAATTTTATTTTCCACCTAATATATATCCGTGTAATTAATCCTTTTATTTAATAGTAAATAATATAATGCATTATAATGCTATCCAATCCATTTAATTTAATATCATCTATTGTCCAGTAAAGTATTAGCAGTTAGTTCATATTAAAAATTAATTTCTACGGTGACAATATAAAAGCTCTTGTTTAGTATCCTTCCTAAAGCCCCCTCTACTCAGAAACTGCAAGGTAACGTTGTTACCGGGCAGCAACACGCTCGGCCCGTCACTTCTAACACAGCTGTGGGAAAAAGCAGATTGAAATTGTTCTTAGGAACGATGTTCTGGGATGACTTTTTGTGTTGGAAGCATGTGCGATTGAAGTTTGGTACGTGTAGGCCATCTTCGAAAATTATTTTAGATGGTCGATTTCTTGTTTAAACAACTCGTGGAGAACGAGGAGGTGTTCTGTTAAAGGACCGTTAGGAACAGTAAGTGAATTTGTTTCTATAACGATATTAATTAAAAAATTTTCAGTGTAACTTTAAGGAATAATGTAAATTATAAATAATGCAACGTAAATTATAAATAAGCAATTTTTCTGAATGGTATTCAAGCGAAATTAATGAAAACTATTCTGTTCTTACATAACATGGAATCCCATGTGTAATTTATCCAAGTTAATTACAAACAACATTCGCTCTTTCTTGTGGTTTGAATTACTCCTGGAACATCTGTAAAGTGAAGCGTAGATAATGGAGGTCACGTGATGTATTTTTCAGAGTGCAGCACAACTATTTGTTTAAAATGGAAACAAGTATTTAGGTATTTTGGTGCAAATTGGAGTTCTGGTATGTACAAAAATTATGCCCGTATGTTATTTAAACTATCTACGTAGTAACGAGATAAATTTTACTTTAACTGACTTGTGTTAACTTTGAACAGGTCAAGGACAGACCTCAATTATATTTTTCGATGTTATGCGATATGAATCTGTAATTCGCTCTTACTAAATTCTCTTATTAATTCAATGAAACATCAGAAGATGTCACTACTAATTAGATAAAGTGAATTCTTACAATTTTGAGTACTTAAAATTAAATTTTACATTTGATATTTTATGAATACTTATCTGTAATTATCTACTGTAAAATTAAGGTAGATCTACCGTAATTAATTTTTTTGCTATAAATAAGCAATTTATGCTTTGTCAATTTGTTATATATGTACCGCATTAAATAGTAATTGGTACGGATCTTATCCAGTACCATTGTAATTAATTCTTCATTATCCAAATTAACTTATAAAGAAAGAAATATTTTTGTAGAAAAGTACATTATTGAATACCAAAAGAATAGACTCTTATTTTCGGACTAAAGACTACTTTTATTTAAGATGAATGAAAGATGAGTCTGATTGTATTTAATTATTTTTGAGTTTGAACGCACAAACAGTGCTTTTCTTTGTTTAATCTGTTCACAGGTGCAGAGGAGGATTGCTAAGGTCAAGGTCGAGCCATAAGGTAAGAAACTTCAAAGATTAGGTGGTCTTTGAAAATTATATAGCGGTTATAGGAGAAAGGTTTCCGCATTAGCCTTGTACAAGGGACTTGTATCAGGTCTTCTCAGTATAAAAAAATACGGTGGCGCCTTATTCTGATTATTAGTGGTTGCAATTACACCCCGACCCACAGCTAATTCTCTACCCAGAGCATATAGTTCGACTAGCCGCTTTACCTTTGAGATTTCCTCAACATAGAGCCACCTTCCATCTTAACTTGCCGTGGGCTCCTTTCCTAATTATCGGAAATTCTCGTTAAACAAAAAAAAGAATAATAGTTAAAGGTTACAAATAGCGCCCAGCGTGTAGGCCTCGATTGCTGTACCAATTGTATAAGCACATAAAGTATAGGCTTCGATTGACTTTGGTTGTTTACACTTGTGGTTTGTAATTCATTTACCCTCAGATTAATTTAGTCTATTGATGTTGTTGTTTAATTGAGTTTAATTTGTAATTAGTTAGTTAGTCTATTCCATGATGGCTGAGACGTATCAAGTAGTTTATTTGCATAAAGATGAGTTGGATTATGAATTGAGAATTCAAGGAGTTGTCAGCAGCAGACCGATGCAGGATAAAAGGAAAATGTTAGGCCGATTATTAGCCAAAGAAACAACATTACCTGATTTTATTTGTCAATTAGCTCTAACGGAAATTGATAGTATATCAACATTAATAAACTTGTGTAAGAAATTAGAAGAAGCTTTCTTACATGAAAAATTGTTCGATAGGAATATTATTGTTCTTTTAGTCGCAGCTTGTAGTATTTCAGTGAATAATAATTCACAGTGTAGTTGATAATAGTGATTTGTATTTAGGTTTTTCTTCCATTTGTATTAGCTACAATAGTTGTTTGATAAATTTTTTATAGTAGAGATGATAGATGTTTATAATTTGGTACACTGGTTTTTACTGTCGGTAAACCGTTTCAAGATTGCTCTTGTGCATAGGCACGTTTTGTTTTGATATAATTTATTTTGATAGCAATTTTGATTTATTTATATCCGCATTGCAACGCAGTATGTTAATTGGTTGTAAGTCTAAGTGAAACTTGTCGTCGTGGTTGGTCGGATTAGCAGTATGTCAGTCTAGACGAGACTTAGGAAAAGTCGGTCGCTCAGCATTACATTAGTCTAAACGAGACTCGAGGTAAGTTGTCACTCTAGCAATTTTGGCATCACTATTTTGAGATTGGTGATGAGGTTATAATTTTTGTTTATAAGTCTAGGTGAGACTCACAGAGGAGTTTGTCACCCTAGCAAGTTTATGCGTTGTGAAGTACTTTTGTCTATCTTGACAGTTTGATTATGAGTAGTGTAAGAGTGTACTAGAACATTGATTTATTGTTATCCTAGATGGAAGGTTGAGAGTAATCTAAATTATAAATTTATTATGTTTAAAATTGTCATTGTCTGCGAATTTAAAAGAGAAGGTGTTCTTAAAGTTTGAAGTTCATTGGTTTAATGTTTGAAGTCATGTTGATAATTTAGTTGAGATCAAGTTAGATAATGTGGATCCTTGGTATGTGTCTCTTCGAAAAATTTTTAGCTTTACCTGATGATTACCCACAATGGAAGGTAGAAGATAATTATGTATTTAAATTTCTTTCATCAAATTTACCACTCTCGTCGAATGTAAGGGAATGGAAATATTTAGTCCCTAGATCACAGAAGGAAGAGGTTATTCGGATAAATCATGACCCTTCAGTGGCCGGACATTTTGTTTTTTTAAAAAACATTGGCACGCATACAAGAGAATTTTTATTGGCCAAAAATGCGTATTGATGTGTTGAAATTTTGTAAAGATTGTTTAACGTGTGGTGCACAGAAGGCATCGAATAGAGGACCCCTTGGTTTAATGGGAAAGGAAAAAGAAGTGAAGTTCCCCTTTCAGATTATTGCTATAGATCTCATAGGCCCATTTCCACGATCCAAGGTTGGACACAAATGGTTATTAGTTATTGGTGATTGGTTCTCAAAATTCACGTTAATGTTTCCGTTACGCAGTGCAAAAGCGCATTTAATAGAACGTGTGTTAGAGGAAAAAGTTTTTTTAGTTTATGGTGTTCCAAAATTTATTATTTGTGATAATGGCTCACAATTTAGTGGTAGAAATTTCAAAGCAGTATGTAAAAGATATGACGTTCAAAAAATTTGGTTTAATACAGTTTACTCTCCCCAATGTAATTTTGTAGAGAGGATAAATAGAACAGTCGGAACAGCTATACGTTCGTATATTAAAGAACATGATACTTGGGACATAGAGTTACCCCAAATTCAGTATGCGATTAATTCTGCAAAACATCATGCCACTGGTTATTCGCCAAATTTCTTAGTTTTTGGTAGACATGTTTCTGTGTCTGGAAGATTTTATGGTCTTGATGTGGAACCCTCAGTTGATATAGATTTTATTTCTAGTGATAGACCTTCGTATGTGTCAGATCATCAAGGACTATTTGATATTTTTATAGACGTACAAAAAAGGTTACATTTAGCTTACATGCAGTCTAGTAATTCATATAATTTAAGGAGACGTAACATATCTTTCGAAGTAGGTGACAAGGTTTGGAGGTCAAATAAAGTTCTTTCGAAAGCAAGTGATAAGTTTACAGCTAAGCTTGCGCCAAAATATGTTTTGAGTATTGTTAGAAAAAAGGTTTCGAATTTAATTTATGAATTGATTAATGAAAATGGTTCAAGGGCAGGCAGATGGCATGTTGAGGACTTAAAGCCTTATTCAGAGTTCAGTGGTGATATTGAGAGAGAGAACGTTTCTGAACATTAATTAGTGTTGTTGATATATTTAATGGTTGATAGTAGGAATTGTTTTTGTCTTATCTTTTAGTAAAGAATTTAATTATTGTATTGGAATACTGTTTGGTAGTCTAAAATTTAGACGTTGGATAAGAAGTATAAAAGGAATTTTTGTAGTGCAGTAAGGTTGATATTAGACTGTGCTGATAAAGTTGCATGTTTCCGTTTGTCAAATGATTCCATTTGTCGTATAATTCTCTAGTTCAAGGTTATAAGGGAATGTTTAGTTATACTTATGGCGATGAATTTTAATAAAGTGTTTGATAATTAAAATTGAGTATATTTGGTTATTATTTTCTTTTGGATTTATGATTAAAGTGTTTGATGATTATATTGGGAATCAAGTAGTTTGAGTCCATATTAAATATTGGTTGGAGGTCAATATTGTTAGTAACTATGATAGTTATGTTTAGTATGAATATTGTGTGAGATAGCAATGTTCTATCTTTAATATGAATATTGTGTGAGATAGCAATGTTCTATGTTTAGTATGAATATTGTGTGAAATAGCAATGTTCTATTTTGTTCATTCATGCGTGAGTGAGATTTGTGAGGAGTAAGACGTGGTGACGTTTTACTTGTCTCTTCAGGGATAGAGATATTTCTACATTTTGGTTGCATATACATGCGGTAGATTGTTGAGCGTTAGTGATTTCAAGACATGTTTGCTGTTTTGAAGTTATGTTTGTCGTGGATCTCAATGGTAGTGAGAGTCCTTTTTCTTTTTGTAAATATGTAAATTACTGATAATAAAGCAAAAATATGTTTGTCATGATAATTCGATATTTTTTTAAAGAATCATAATACGGCAGTATTATATGTTTTGTTGCTTAAGTTTCGAGTATAAAATGAGTGATATAATAACCCCGAATATGTAATAAGTGATAAACCCTACCGATTAAGACTTCCCGAATTTGTCCCCTTGTGGCGTATAGTACGCGTAGTTACTCGTCACTCATTTTCAATTATGCAGTATCTTAAGTGATAATTTTTGTTTTGGTTTGTAAAAATTAATAATAATAAGTTGTAAATATATAACAGTAAGTTTAAAAAAAAAAAATTCTTCGCATTTATTCCAGAATTTTTTCTCTTAGAAAGAGGCAGTGTAGCAATTATATTTTCCACCTAATATATATCCGTGTAATTAATCCTTTTATTTAATAGTAAATAATATAATGCATTATAATGCTATCCAATCCATTTAATTTAATATCATCTATTGTCTAATAAAGTATTAGCAGTTAGTTCATATTAAAAATTAATTTCTACGGTGACAATATAAAAGTTCTTGTTTAGTATCCTTCCTAAAGCCCCCTCTACTCAGAAACTGCAAGGTAACGTTGTTACCGGGCAGCAACACGCTCGGCCCGTCACTTCTAACACAGCTGTGGGAAAAAGCAGATTGAAATTGTTCTTAGGAACGATGTTCTGGGATGACTTTTTGTGTTGGAAGCATGTGCGATTGAAGTTTGGTACGTGTAGGCCATCTTCGAAAATTATTTTAGATGGTCGATTTCTTGTTTAAACAACTCGTGGAGAACGAGGAGGTGTTCTGTTAAAGGACCGTTAGGAACAGTAAGTGAATTTGTTTCTATAACGATATTAATTAAAAATTTTCAGTGTAACTTTAAGGAATAATGTAAATTATAAATAATGCAACGTAAATTATAAATAAGCAATTTTTCTGAATGGTATTCAAGCGAAATTAATGAAAACTATTCTGTTCTTACATAACATGGAATCCCATGTGTAATTTATCCAAGTTAATTACAAACAACATTCGCTCTTTCTTGTGGTTTGAATTACTCCTGGAACATCTGTAAAGTGAAGCGTAGATAATGGAGGTCACGTGATGTATTTTCAGAGTGCAGCACAACTATTTGTTTAAAATGGAAACAAGTATTTAGGTATTTTGGTGCAAATTGGAGTTCTGGTATGTACAAAAATTATGCCCGTATGTTATTTAAACTATCTACGTAGTAACGAGATAAATTTTACTTTAACTGACTTGTGTTAACTTTGAACAGGTCAAGGACAGACCTCAATTATATTTTTCGATGTTATGCGATATGAATCTGTAATTCGCTCTTACTAAATTCTCTTATTAATTCAATGAAACATCAGAAGATGTCACTACTAATTAGATAAAGTGAATTCTTACAATTTTGAGTACTTAAAAATTAAATTTTTACATTTGATATTTTATGAATACTTATCTGTAATTATCTACTGTAAAATTAAGGTAGATCTACCGTAATTAATTTTTTTGCTATAAATAAGCAATTTATGCTTTGTCAATTTGTTATATATGTACCGCATTAAATAGTAATTGGTACGGATCTTATCCAGTACCATTGTAATTAATTCTTCATTATCCAAATTAACTTATAAAGAAAGAAATATTTTTTTGTAGAAAAGTACATTATTGAATACCAAAAGAATAGACTCTTATTTTCGGACTAAAGACTACTTTTATTTAAGATGAATGAAAGATGAGTCTGATTGTATTTAATTATTTTTGAGTTTGAACGCACAAACAGTGCTTTTCTTTGTTTAATCTGTTCACAGGTGCAGAGGAGGATTGCTAAGGTCAAGGTCGAGCCATAAGGTAAGAAACTTCAAAGATTAGGTGGTCTTTGAAAATTATATAGCGGTTATAGGAGAAAGGTTTCCGCATTAGCCTTGTACAAGGGACTTGTATCAGGTCTTCTCAGTATAAAAAAATACGGTGGCGCCTTATTCTGATTATTAGTAGTTGCAATTACACCCCGACCCACAGCTCATTCTCTACCCAGAGCATATAGTTCGACTAGCCGCTTTACCTTTGAGATTTCCTCAACATAGAGCCACCTTCCATCTTAACTTGCCGTGGGCTCCTTTCCTAATTATCGGAAATTCTCGTTAAACAAAAAAGATCCCTCGGAGGTTTAAAAATTCTCGGCCTATTGTCGTTTGAAAAATGTTTGTAAATTATCGAAACAGGAGCGGGTCGAAGTTTAAGTTAGATGGATGATTGACTGAGTTTTTTCTACCTTTTACGAGGGAATTGGAAGTTGACAGACATCGAGCATCTAATTCTCTATTTGGACGATATCAAGTACTTACCGGTTCTAGAAATCAGTACGTGCGATCGACCGCTATGCGAAAGTGTAAAAGCCTACAGAAGCAAAATTTAATCATTAGACGAAAAAGTGCGCGATGTGCTATAGAAAGTATAAAAAAATGGTGCTTGCATCGGTCCTAACAGTAAAAAGGAGAGTGACTTTTTCTAGCAATTACAAGAATAGCAGTAACGCGGCGAAGGGGTATGCATGTATTATACAGCGCATTGTTGCTATAAAATATGTTAGTTTACGAGAAGCTCGAACGTGCACAAATTAAATTTTAATCTATAATTAACCACGATCGTAAAAATGGGAAATTAATGGTTAATTTTAATACTGCTAAGCATATACTTTCGCTTGGTGATTCATTTAGAAAATATTCAAGCCCACCATTTCCTAAAATATGACGTAGAAGTTATTTAACATTAAATTACTTTATTAGTAAGTATCCTGTAGACAACAAGTTGGTATTTCCTTAGTAATGGTTTAAAGTGTTTTTGGTTATAGTAGCACTGCATCTTCTACAGCACGACTTGCACACAATTTGTGTGCGTGTGCTATCACCCTTTTGGATTTTTAATATGCACGCAATCCGTATAACATGGAAGACGTTTCCGATGTTTCTACTAACGGCATTCGCACCATCGACGATGCGAACCGGGTGCATGCATTGACGCTAAATGTATTGGACGAGCAGCAAGGATTATGACGTCATTTAGTTCCCCGATGAATCCTCAACTTCGTTCGGGTGTCTTCGGAAACCTTCGGTTTGCATTCTATAGGGTACATAAAGCAGGTGCGCAAGAGTAAACTCTTTAGTTATAAGTTAGTTCGCTTACAAGTCAAGTGCTATAGTGCGGATTTTGTTTTGTACTAAAATGGTATCTGCAAACGTTTTTAAATGCGAGCTGTGTCACGTCTACTTTACCAGGAGGGATGCTCTCAAACGGCACCAGAACAAATGTTGTGGTGTAACATCGTCCACGGTTAAGCTTATACATCCGTCGGCGGCAAAGTACTTAAACTGTGGGTCTTGCGGTATCGCTTTTACGAGAATAGCTTACAGCGACACAAGGAAAAACAGCACGGCATGTCATTAAGCCGTAAACGTTCAGCTCCGCCAGCTGTTAAAGGGCCTTGTACGAAACAACCACGAATTATGTGTAAAGTATGCGATTTCGAAATGGAAAAGACTACCTATGCCGCACACTTGAGAAGCAACAGACATAAAAATGCATCAGTTACCGCTACTAGCGACGATGGTGTAGAAATGGTTAGTACAGCGTTTAACAACCGTATGGCCAGCTATAGCATAAAGAATGCTAGTGTCGACGATGGAGTGCCCGAGTTTCTTTGGAAGCAGAAAGAGCGATTTATTCGATTAATTAATGAAAAAAGAATACAACATACAGCAATAAAAGTCTACTGCGAACTCTACGGCGTTTACACCAAAATGGGGGAAGAGACTACCGATGTGAAATCCTTTAACACAAAAAATGTGGTTATAACGTCTTCTAGTAATCTGGAAAATATGTACGAGGTCTTAAGCGAAACCATAAGAACAAAATCAGAAGAATTTGAAGCATGTGAGTCCGGTTGGTCTTTGGAAAAGGTGCTCTATTTAGAAATAAATATTAATAAATACAAGCCGATATGAGAAGTTCTAGGTTAAGAATAAAAAATTGTGAATATGTATTTAGAAATGTGGTTTACAAAATTTAAACTGTATTAGTAAATATTGTCTGTAATAAAAAGTTTTAAGAGGCCAATCCAAGCACGCAAAGGAAATTTATAATTTAGAGGGTGCGTGTAAAGTGGTAAGGGGTGGCCCTATTTTAAATCTGTTTGCAGATTCGGATTCTACATAAAATTCTAGACTAACAAGATGTATCGCATGACTAAAAAAAAATTTATAAGGACGGTCAGAAATCAAAAATCAAAAATCAAAAATCAAAAATCAAAAATCAAAAATCAAAAATCAAAAATCAAAAATCAAAAAAAATCAAAATCAAAATCAAAATCAAAAAATCAAAATCAAAAATCAAAAATCAAAAATCAAAATCAAAAATCAAAATCAAAATCAAAAATCAAAAATCAAAAATCAAAATCAAAATCAAAATCAAAATCAAAATCAAAATCAAAATCAAAATCAAAAATAAAAAATCAAAAATCAAAAATCAAAAATCAAAAATCAAAAATCAAAAATCAAAAATCAAAACTCTTAAAATGGGGTAGCTGCCTTGGGGGGGGTGATGCTATTTGAAAAATTCCTAGAGATTCGGGTAGCTTAAAAAAAATTATAAGAACGCTCAAAAGTCGCTACAGGTAAGAAATCTTAAAAATGGGGTAGCTGCCTTGGGGGTGATGATATCTTAAAAATTCCTAGAGATTCGGGTAGCTGAGAAAAATCTAATATTAATTAATACCAAACAAGATAGGATTATCTCGAAAGATGCATTGGTTAGACAAAGAAAACTATTTGGTTCAGATGTGGGAGCAAATGTGGGTTTTGGGAGCAAATGTGGCGGCAGGATTCTTGATTTTACCCTACTCGAGATATTTAGCTTTTTATTTTTTTTTTGTAAAAAACTGATATACTTTCTTGACAATAATGTACATTTAAACTTACAGTTTAGAAACCAATTATTAGCAGATATACTATTCAAATGTTTGATAAACATTGAAATGTATTTGTTTCCATTCAACACCATACGAGGTGTCCGACATTTTTACTTAAAGTTTCTTGCATAAAAAAATCTGAAAAGTCAATTTTTCTAAATGGAACACCCCGTATATTTTGATATTTTCAAATTGTTCAATCATTTTTAAGGTAACTTTATGTAACAAGTCCTATTCTGAAGTTCAACTGTCTTTAAGTTATTTGATTTTAATGACATTAAGTGGTTCTACTACGATAATAATATTGATCCTTAAGTATTAGATGAGCACACCTATCGTTTTATTAAACGACAAAATTTATGTCGTATACAGTTTTCTTCATGGGAGCTTCCCAAATTTGAATAGTACACACTTACTTAAGAACATACAGTAATGGAACCTAACAAGGTACGCGAAAAATCGTTCATAGTGACAATTCCATTTTGGTAGTTAACTACCATTAGTTGAAGTTCAAGCTTGTAGTTACCATTCAACCCGGTTTATATAGACTGAATTATTACTTATCGCAGTTTCTCATTCAAGCAACGTTTTGTATATTTCATATCGAGATTTTGGTCTATCGTACACGCCTTTAGAAATTTCATTCCTAATTGGTTCTATTCCCACTAGAGAATATACGCAGCAACAAACCACAAAAATATGCTAAACTCGAGAAAGCGTTATTGATTTATCCCTAGTTGCTTCCGCTTTAGATTAACTTTTCATTGGTACCTCGAAACGCATTGAATTTTATGTCCCTAGCTCGAAGTTGTAACTATTGATTTAAATACTGCATACAAGCGCGTAGCATCATTTTCCAATCATTCATATCCCACCGCTTAGTTTATGATTTAGATAAATAAACAATTCTATATTTTTGTATTGTTTTTGTAGGGATCCACTCCCGCATCGATGTAATTAGCCGGTGCACCTTTAATTTTTTACGGGATTCTCGTCCCTTCTGGGCACCTCTAAATTTAGGAAGTTAGCGTTTCGTTCGCCCGTTACAAAATTCTTTGGCCGTTTTAAATAATTACTCCCGTCTCTATCCAGAGAAAAGACTATCACTTCGCACAATATTTGCAAAACTTGAACGATCGTTTTAATATAATTGTGCAAAAAAAGCGACTTGACAAAATTAAATAAATTGGTATCGTAGCCGCAGCTGTGACAAATCGGTTCGTATCGTCTCGGTAAATCGAAAATGAAAGTTATATGCCTAAAACCACAGCTTTTTTCAGAATCTTAAAACGTAATAAGATGCGTCCGTACAAAGTCCATGTTGCCGAATCTTAAGTGGCACAGATTTTGAAATACGCATGGGTTTCTATCCTTGGTTTCCTAACAAAATTAAGATAATGCAAATCTGCTTCTCAATATTTTATTGAATAGTGAAAGCAAGTTTATCGATTATGAAAACTTTAATTAAAAAGATTTCTAATACTACGCATCTGAAAATCCACATTCAATAAATCAAAGTAGGTTTTAGCAGAGATTTTCTATTAATGTATGTTGAGGTATAAATGAAAATGAATTGGTGGCCCGTATTTTATTTTATAGTAATTTAAATGGTGAAAGGTGTTTGTGATTTCTATAAAAGCAATGTGAAAATTTCTTAAACGATTTGCAAATAAATAGTTTTAGCCAGATGGAGCTCCTACCCATAGCCCGTTAGTTTGTCAATATTTCGATCACATGTATTCTCATGGGCAATCAGTACTTTGTGTACAGCTATATTGGAAAATGCATTCAGAGATATCTTTAGGCGAGTGCAGTTGTGTTGAAGTAAATGGTGGGCATTTGGAATAATTGTGAAGTTGTATTTTACTTCCATATTTTTCTTGAACCACAGTAATTAAAACAATTTGCCAATTCATTGTTTTGATTTATTTCCATGGTATACTGTAAAAAATAGTAAAATTGCTTGTAACATTTTTATCTACGCAAGAATTTCAAAAATTGAAGAAATGTCATATAAAGATTTGAAAATGTCATTCGATAAAAAAGAATCCTATATGGCGTCCATAAAAAAAGTTTCACAATCGTATATTAAATCTAGAAAGATTCGGTGAATTCTAATGTTCATTTTAATTTCTGCTCATGCTAAGATTCTCCAAACCGATTTTCAATTGCATATATCTGTAAATATAATAGTAATAACGATTTTATAAAAAATAACTTCAGTTTTCATGGTTATTCAGAAAACATTAGCAATATCGCCATTCAGAAAAATGTTTTTTAAATGACTATATCTCTGCTGGTTTCTAAAATACCTGTAGTGAACGAGCTTATGTGACGCTAGCTGCATAAAAATTTAATGGTATAATATAAATGTACACGAAAAAAGCTGCCCACCAGCTATTTACTTCATTACCTAACCAGAAATACTCCCCAAGAGACATAACAGAATAAAGAGTTTATTGAACAGAAGTTCTAAATAATTGCATTACAAGAAATTAAAGACATTGGTGGTATCACAACGCTTATTAAGTAATCACTTAAGTAACAGGCGTTGAATTATAAGTAACTACACAGCAAGAAATAAAACCTCGACTAATTTAAGCATTGTGTGTAAAAAAGAATATATGTTCTACCTTTTCTTCAGGGATATTTGTTTGCTGGTAAGAAAATCCTAAATTTTTGCAATTAAGAATATAGGAAAACGTATATTCTCATATCAGCAAACCCATATTCTGTAGCAACAAACGATATCAATTAATTAGAGGGTCTTTTCCAGAATACCAGAATAGCTTAACTTTTATATGTATGCATGTACGTATGTGTGTATATCTGTATGTAAGTATGTAAATGTGTATCTATCTACATACGTATGCATGCGTGTGTGCATATATAACCTCCGCCCTACAGTTGTGAGAGAATAAAAATGTTGTTAAACTTCGCAATATACCCAAGATGTTAGATACGAAAACTCTTTGTAGAGTTTGTAGAAATTCCAGGATTAACGTTCTCTTATTAAAATTGAAACGTAATCAAAAAGTTTTAGTTAATGCGACATATATGTACAATTGTTTTAAATATTACATCCATTAAACAAGTTATTTTTAATCAATAATTTCAAAGATAACCAATTTAATGTAAAGGAATATAACGTTGACTACTTTATCGACGTTATTTTATCTCTTAAATAATGAAAGACTTATAAACTGTGAATTATCAAACTGGTTACTTTCACACGCACTTAAAAATTTGCCTTACAAATGACTAAGTTTACAATTGAATATAAATTTACTTGTGCACAAATATCTCCATGAAACTTACTATTAAAAGGTTTGATTTCACGTACGTGTAAAATTCATCTTACATAGCATAATTAATATTTATAATCCAACAAGTTGAAAATGCAAGGCATTGTCGCAACGAACTTCCAAATGTAGACTTACTTTAAAACAAATTAAAGAAATTAAAATTATTATGTTGTAATAATTATAAGTATTCAGATAAAACCAAAAATTTATAAACAACAAAAGAGACATTTTAATATATTTTATTTTATTGAATAAATATTTTAAAAACTATATATTAGTTCTCATCAATAAGATAAGAAATTTTTTTTTTTATATGAATCTAATTATTTTCGGTAATCAAAATTTAAGTTTAAACAATGTCTATAATATTGGAATAATTGGCATGAAATGCCATAAATTGTTCAAATATGTGTCGCATATTGATTTTAAACTTATTTAAAATTTTAATTATCACTGTGGTTTTTCCCGGGGGCTCGGCGTCCCCGTGGCCCGATTTTAACTGACATCAAAACTTAAGCTCTGGACACCGAGCTGAATCGATTGATGTATCACACATTGATGTCCGACCATTAAAAAGGCCTCGGACACACAGACAAATAGATTTCATAAACGAACGAAGTTCGTTGAAAATTGGTACTGAAATATCACCAACCAGCCAATGTTCATAAAGCTTTAAGATAGAATAATTTACTCACCTTATTTATAAAATGTAATACCGTAGATTGTTGTTTTTGGTACCCCACCCAGCACAAAGGAATTTCCGTTTGGATGTATTCCGTATTTTCTAACCAAAGTTTGTTTCCATTCATTAAAATTATTTTGATTACTAAAACTTAACCATTGTATAAGTTAGCACATACTGTGGCTATCATGTAAAATACCACATTTTCCGATAATCAATCGTTTAAAATATAATTTAAGTTATAATTTCCTGACCACCATTTAAATACTACTTTTTCCAATCACCATTTAAAATACCACCATTTAAAGCTCTATATAATTTAGTATATTTATGACTTAAATAAATTCTTTCCTATTACATTTGATAAACAGCTTTCTGCATTACTTAAAAGATTCTGCAAAGTTCATTTTAAATGTTTGATTAGATTCATGATATACTTCACGCACATAGGCGTGCCAACACAGAAAAAAACCTTCTCTCCTATATTTTGTCTGGTATTCATATGATTTTAATCGGGTAATAATGGGTTCGTCCTTGAGTTGCATTGAAGCTTTTCCAACGCTTGCGTTGCTTAGAATTACCCAACATATAAAGAATCTTGATACGCTTTTAACGACTAAAATGCATATGCTTTGATTATTATTTTTGCCTTTATTAGCCTCATGTTGAAATAACAAGATAATGACCGATTTGAACACAACTGCCTTGCAAATTAGCTGATTGTTTGGACCTTTGTTCTGATAATATTGTTTAACTTCTTCTCTTGGCTGCATAATCTTATCAATAACACGCTACTTAGAATAGATTAAGATTTCTATCTGTGTTGTTTTGTATTTAAAATTATATTTTAAGCCTCCCATATGAACATATTGTATCCTTAAATTAGTGTTTCCAATATTATAACGTTTACAAATTAATGAGTCCTATTGTATGATAGCGTTCTAGTGTTCTGTAATAACTTTCTTAACCTACTGAAATGAATCGTAACACAATATTTTGAATGATTCATACTCTTTATGTAATATTTTACGGATGAATACTATTTATTATGCACTTTGTAATTTTGATCTACAAAATTACTTGATTTATTTTCAATGTTATAAATCATTAGTACAAATGCTCTTTTCAAACTATTTATGAACTTTTACAAATAATGGTTAAAAATACGGTGTAACTTATTTCAAAAAAACAAATGTCGTATACATGTAGAGCTGCATTCTGTGAAGAGTGATAGTGGTATAAGTAGTATAAGGAGAGATATTTTTATAACATAATCCCATCTAAATACCATTGCAACACCCGACCCAATTGTAAACTATATCTAATAACTTGAAATCTATTTTCTACGTTTAACGATCCATGGTCCTTCTGCCGTATCACGAAATTTTTTGATACTGTGTAAATGTATTAAATGTTTCCTAAGAATTATATGAGCACATCTACCGTTCTATCAAAGGACAGCATTTATGTTGTATACAGCATTCTTCATACGGGGTTTTCAAATTTAAATAGTACACACTTACTTAAACACATACCGTAATGGAACTATACGAAAATTTGTTCACAGTGACAGTTCCGTTTCAGTAGTTAAGTATCTTTAATTGACGTTTAAAGCTTGTAGTTATCATTCAATCCAGTTTAATTATACTGAAATATTACTTACCATAATTTTACATTCAAGCAACGTTTTGCTTAATTACTATCAAAATTTTAGTCTATCGTACTCGTCTTGAGGAATCCCAATCGTAATTCGTCCTATACGCACGTGTGTGTCTACGCTGCAACAAACAACCCAGGTAATCTTGAAGCGAGAAGTTGCTTTGGATTTAGCCCTAACGCTTCCATTTTATATAGGTACCGGAAAGGTATTGCATTCTTTTACCCCCAGCTCGGAGTTGCAACTATTGATTTAAACACCGCATACCAGTGTGTAGCATCATTGTCCATCCGCTCAGATCTCACCGGTTACATTAAACTTTAGATAAAGAAACATTTTCGGACAACATAATTTAAGTATTATGAAAATTGTGCTCACAAATTACGCCATCGGACAATTCATAGCAGACAACTATATTAGAAAAGGTTTTTAATTCAATTTCGTTCTCACGAAAGTATTTCCTTACAGATTATTTCCTGCTGTGTCAGGATAATTATCCTGAGATTAAGGAAATGCATTTCAAGACATGTATCTCTGCGTTTCCTCTTAACGTCATTCTGATTATATTTATTTCTCTTGTGTATTGCTATACATTGTAAGTACCGATTTTAAACTCAAATCAAAAATTTTAGATTAATTTGATTATCCTCTTAAAATATCGTTAAATTTTCATGTGGCAGCACATAATTATTATATCGAAGTCCTTTTATTGAAATTGCTAAATTTTCCATTTTTAACATTTACATGTTCATTTCTAAATTTTGCACCATATAGTTAATTTCTGCTTGGTTCCTTGAGAATTTATTATTAAATGGATCGTAATTAGCTTTTGAATTTGCATGTATTAAATCTATTTTGATTGCACGCGAATTTTCTACTTTAATTATCTTCTGATTTATTAATTCGGTCATACTGTTAAACTTACCTGCAGTTTTTTTTCAAAACTATTTAATTAAACATTAATACCATTAATTTCCTTATTAAATCCTTCCGATAATTCATTTAACTTTTGATCAAATTTACCTTTCAATTCTCATTGACTTTTTGTTTCGTAATAAAAATATCCCTTATACTAATTTTTGGTTCCGTTATATTTAAATTGTGTGCTAATCCCTCCATACTGTTTTGGAATATAAAAAATGAGGTATATTACAAACTGGTTCTACATGGAACTCACAAATTCTACAAATAAATTATGTTGTGGACGATTACATGTCACTTTGTTGGGTCACCATTAATAAGTGCGGTGACCTCCACTCTATAGTTGTAACAAATAAAAATGTTGTTAAGCTGCGTCCGTGACTTGCTAGTTCTTAAAGTAATCTCTTTCCAGATGTTAGATATGAAAACAACTTGTAATAATTGTGGAAATTCCAGGTTTGACGTTCTATTACTAAAGTTAAAGCGTGATCAAATAGATTTAATTAACTGGAGATATGTACAATAGTTGTAAGTGTTATGTCCATAGACAAGTTATTTTTAAGCAAACATTTAAAAGAGCGCCAATTTAGTATAAAAAAATGTAATGATAAACTACTTTATCAACGTTATTTTAATCTTTAAATAATGAAAGTTTTATAAAGTCTGAAGTATCAAACTGGTTACTTTTACACAGTGGCTTAAAGATTTACCTTAGAAATGACAAAGTTGATGGACTGCAATTGGATTTGTTTGTGCACAAAGTTCTCCATGAAAATTAATATTAAGAAGTTTTAATTTCAAATGCTTGTAAAATTTACATAACTTAGCATAGCTAATATTAAAAACACAAAAAAAGGGTACCCAGATATCACCAGCACATATAATGTTCATAAAGCATTTAAAATAGAATAAAACTTCTTACCTTGTGTATAGATTGTGAAGCTGTCAATTGTTGTACCAGCACAGGTGATGTTTCTGTTTGAATCTGTTGCGTATTCCCTAACCAAAATTAGTTTTCATTCTAAAAATTATTTTAATTACCAAAATTTAGGCATTGTATAGGTTACCGCATACTTTAACTAACATTTAGAACACTACATTTTCAGACCATAATTTAAAAAATCATTTAAAGTTAACTTTTCCTAACCACCATTTAAAGTACCATTATTTGAAACTCTAAAAAATTTTGGGTAGTTATTAATTAAATAAATTCTTACTTTTTGCGCATGTTAAACAGCTAACTGTATTACTTAAGTGATTTCACTAAGTTTATTTTAAATGTAAAATTAAATTCACTATATACTCCACACACATAGGCGTGCTGACCCAGAAGAAATCATCCCTTCCTAGATTTTGTCTGCTATTGTATTATTTTAAACGTGTGATAATGGATTTATCGGTCGCACTGAAACCTTCCCAACACTTGTGTTGGTTAGAATTTGCCAACAAATAATTAACCGGCGTATGATATTGTGTATAAATAAATGAATCCTACGGTATAATTGCATTCCAACGCTCTGAAATAATTTTCTTAGCCTACTGAATTTAATCGTAGCACTATAATTCGAATGATTCATACTCTTTGTGTAATATTCTACGGATTAATACTATTCATACATTTTGTAGCTTTGAGCTTCATAAATTACTTGATCTCTTTTCAATGTTATAAATCTTTATTACAAATGCTATTTTCTAACTATTTATGAATTTTTACAAATATTGGTTAAAAATATAGTGCAACTTATTTTAAAAAAACATATGCCATATACCTGTAGAGCTGCATTCTGTGAAAAGCGATAGTGATGTTCGTGAGAAAGGTCGATACAATAGTATAAAGTAGGTTTATTTTATAACATAAACACCCACCTGAATACTACTGTAACGCCCGACTCAGTTGTAAACTATATCCAATATTTCGAAATCTGTCTCCTACGTTTAACGATCCATTGGCCTTCGGTCGCATGCTGAAATTTTTATAATACTGTATAAATGCATTAATGTTTCTTAAGAATTATATGAGCACACTTACCGTTTTATCATAGGACGGTATTCTTGATGTATACAGCTTGCTTTATATAGGGTTCTTAAATTTAAACAGTACACTCTCACTTTTAAACACATACCGTAATGGAGCTTAACAAGCTACGCAAAAATTGTTCATAGTAACCGTTCCGTTTCAATAGTTAAACATCTTTAGTTGACATTTAAAGCTTGTAGTTGCCATTCAACCCATTTTAAATATACTGAATTATTTGTGTCAGAATTTTTCATTCAATCTACGTTTTGCATAGTTCCTCTCGAAATATTAGTCTATCGTAGATGGTGTCAGGAATCCCATTCCTAACTGGTTCTATCAGCACGCGAGGGTCCACGCTACAACAAACCATTGAGGTAATCTTGAAGCAAGAAGATGCTTTCGATTTATCCCTAAACACTTCCATTTTATAATAGCTTTACTTAGGTGCTGGAATTCGCATTGAATTCTATTTACCCACAGCTCGGAGTTGTAACTATTCATTTAAATGCTACATATCAGCGTGTAGCATCATTGTCCATCTACTCAGATCCCATACGTTAGATTAAACTTTAGAAAAGAAACATTTTCGGCACAACATAATTTAAATATTATGAAAATTGTGCTCACAAGTAACCGCTTCGGAAAACTCATAGAAGACAACTACATTTCAAGACATGTATGATATTTAACGTCTATGATATATATATATATATATATATATATATATATATATATATATATATATATATATAATAGTACATTTTTCTGTAATAGCTATAATGGAAACTTTTGGTATAACATTTTCTTCTATAAGTGGAACGATTCATTCGTAGTAGTGAATTGTCAGATGTAAGGTTATCCCTAGCTTTCATTGAATTCACTAAACTTAACAAAATCAGTACTTCGTTGTCATATTTAATTACCTATGATGTGTATGTCATGTTGCGTAAGTCAAGACGTGCACACAGTTTTTTTTTAGAATATAATGTTATTAGTAAATCATGCTTGCTTGATTATCGTACTTGTTAGTCAAGACCAGAAGTATGTGGTTTTTGTTCTAGAACGGCCGTACTAAACGTAAGATGCTAGCTAATATGGCGGCCTAAGCGGTTCAAATAACTGTCTACTAACACTTGAGGTTGACAAATATGGAAGTGGACGATAACCATAAGGTAGGGGTTTTTGAGATATTTTTCTAAAATTTCTTCCTGAAGGCAGTACCGTTTTCGTTTGGATTGCCGTTCGAAGTAAATCCCAGGGCAATGTGTTCATTAGTGGTCGGTGTTTAATAGGTATGACTTAGATGATTAATTTTACACCTCAAAGTTTTTAGCGCAACGTATATAAAGTGATTTAAAACTACTACTTAGTTAAATAAAACATTTCAGTAGCCATCATGAAGTTTATGTACTTGGAAGCTTTGATTGATACATATGCGAAATATTTGAAAATTTAATACGTTCGTGATCTGATGCTTAGATGAAGATGATGAAACATCTGGGCTCTTAGTATTGGTATATTTAAGTTTGAAACTGAATAGCGGTATTATGTTTTCCTTAGTTTGTAAGTCTCAATCACGTTTGTTGTCTAAACATGATGCTAACTTGAAAAGTTAAGGTAATTAATTGTTCCCTTTGTAAAAAAAGGTTTATCAGAATTCTGCTATAAATTTTTGTATAATATACCCGTGGTGGAAAATTAATAAAGATTTTATACGTAATTTTGATAACAAGTTACCTTAATCAATTGTCAGGAAGTGTTAAAGTACAAGCTTAACAAAAAAGTATTCATTGCTTTATTCGGTACTGATAAACCTATACAAATAAATCTGCTTTAACAAATGTTACTATTTTGTTAAAAACCATACGTATAATCTAAGTTAATTTAGAATGGTTTTTATGTTAAACGCCAGATACGGTAATGATGAGGCTATATTTTCCTCAAAGCTAGTTAATTGTACGTGTGATATTTTCTATATGTCATTGTATGGTTCTTTAAGATGCTTAAAATAATGATACGAATATAATATTATCTATTATTTATAAACCTTAAAGAATTTGTCTGAAAATGTGAACAAGTAATAGTACTGATATTGACTATGAGTAATATAAATGTAAAGTATATTGGAATTGCGTTATTAATGAAACTGTGAAACTATATAATAGTTTGGACTTATGAATTTTTTTTGTTTAGTCGAACCTAGAATTTGTAAATATGAAACTTTAGTTGTTTATTATAAGATAGATCAGTTTGATCTTTTATTTACATACAGAGTGGACATACACATTTTGAAAGGTGATTATAAATATTTGATAGTGGTGTTGTGATGGTCACAAGTAGTGATCATGGTTAAACGAATCAATGTTTATTTTGTTATTTCAGATCCCATACATCGCGAGATTCAAGTATGTCAGTAATGAAATTTCATGTTTCGAGTTATCAAATTCACCCACCCGCTCTCTCACACTCTACCTGTGAATATAAGTTGTAGCTAAGCCGTGGCACCATTTTGGGTTACCTTCCTCGTAAATCCGTTTTATCGACGTTATTTATGTTTATTTCTGAATTCTAAGATTCCCACTGGTATCTTTCCGAAATCATCAACGCGGTAAGGTCATCATTTCCTCCCAAGGAAAAATGATTACAATTATTATATTTAAAACAGCTCTTCTGACACTGCGTCTCTTATCTTTTGAACGACATGTTTAAACCTTTATTGAGAGTTTCGGGAGTATTGGTGAGGATTTTTGAACTTGCATTTGTTTTTTTACCTACAGTCTGCGTACAAAGTATTTACATCTTACACTTAAAAGTTTTGACTTAAATTCAGCTACTACCCTTGGACGTGCTATAAATTTTCCAAAATAAAACTGTGCGTCTAATCACAGTTTAGATAATTAGTGATGGGTTTCTTTGACATCTCATACATAAAATTTTAGACTACCAAAGACTACTCAAGTGTGTGTGTGTAGTGTGTGTGTGTGTGTGTGTGTGTGTGTTTGTGTGTGTATGTGCGTTTGTGCGTGTGTGTGTGTGCGTCTTTGTGTGGGTGGTGTTGGGGGCTTGGGATGCAGACCCTACCCGACTCCAGAAACATAACTCTTTTTTTCGAAGCACTACAAATGAGACTCCACAAACTAATGACACAATGTATTTAAATAAACTTTAACTAGCACATTAAATCTCCAATAAGTACATGCACTCATTTCAGAAGTATTAGAATTTTAAAGTTAATAAAACATAGCAACGTAAATACGTAGTAATTAGAGTAGGAGGAATTAGCCAATTCTGAAAAAAAAAACTCCCATTTAAATAACATTGTCATCTTAAATTTGACTCCCATAAGCAATACACAGGCAAAAAATTGCACAATAGCCATCATAAATTTGACTCCCATAAGCAATACACAGGCAAAAAATTGCACAAATCTGATATTTGCACAATAGTTTTCTTCGACTAAGTATCTTTTGTCGGTGCCCTGATCTGGACCGTCGGACCCCCGGCATCCTTCCCCAGGGCCGCCGGATAGGCAAATTCTTCCGCTAATTTATTTAATCTTTTAAACTAGCTAGTCATCATAAATTTGACTCCCATAAGCAATACACATGCAAAAAATTGCGCTAATTTATTTAATCTTTTAAACTAATCTAATACATAACTAGATTAATCCATTAACCCTAATGCAATCTTTTGCAAATTAAATTTTTATTTACCACAATCCCCCGTCGGGGTCCCGACAGGGGCGTCAGATAGACAAATTCTTCCGGATTAAGCTGATTAAGAGTTAATTTAGTTACATCAATTAATTATTTATTAAAGAATTACATAATAAAAATACAAAGTCATCTTAAATTTGACTCCCATATAACAATATGCATAACAATTTCTAAATTTGCCTTAATCATGGCTTGGGGATGCAGAGATGATTAAGAGTCAATATAATTACATCAATAAACTAATCTAATACATAACTAGATTAATCCATTAACCCTAATGCTATCTTTTGCAAATTAAATTCTTATTTGCCACAATCTTCCGTCGGGGCCCCGACAGGGGCACCAGATAGGCAAATTCTTCCGGATTAAGCTGATTAAGAGTTAATTTAATTACGTCAATTAATTATTTATTAAAGAATTACATAATAAAAATACAAAGTCATCTTAAATTTGACTCCCATATAACAATATGCATGACAATTTTTAATTTACCTTAATCATGGCTTGGGATGCAGAGATGATTAAGAGTCAATATAATTACATCAATTAATTATTTATTTATTAAAGAATTACATAATAAAAATACAAAGTCATCTTAAATTTGACTCCCATATAAGCATATGCATGGGGATACCTAAATTTCCCTTAAGATGATTAAGCTGATTAAGAGTCAATTAATTACATCAATTATTTATTAAAGAATTACATAATAAAAAATACAAAGTCATCTTAAAATTACAGACGCCAACATTTCGCAATAAGCGCAAACAATCGGTTACCATTCTTTACCACACAGGTTTAACACTATATCATTTAGCACAAATTTGCATTTTATATAATCCAAGTTTACAATAAGTATTTTTGCATGCATTTCGCACAAACATTTATGAAATGCAGCTTTAGGTCTTCTTCTATCGCCAGTATAATTACTATGCTTAATAACCTGCTTGTGGATAAAGTATTTTTAGTGTAAAAAAATTTGCAAAAACATATTGTTGAATGGCAATGTGTCATATGCAAAACAATTTTATTTGTTAATACGTTTCTGTTAAAGACAGGTTTCACGCGTAATAAAATACAGTTCTAGCTCAAAGCGAAAACATTAGTTTGGATAATGATGTAGTTAATATATATCTATAACCGTTCTAGAGGTGTATTTAATGAATATTGTGGTACAAGTTTTCGCATCCATTTAAACGTAATGCAAACGCTTGCAAATAATTTAGGGATGACTTAGCAGCATTTGCAAACTATCATTTTGAGTTCATTATTACGTTTATAGCACTAACCATATTTTTAGAATGTAATGAAATGTAATCAATAGTTTATACAGTTTATTCGGTATACTAATCATTAATAGCACAAATTTGCATTGCAAACAATTTTATTTGTTAATTGATGCAAGAATAATAATTTTAAACTAAAAAAGGACTTACCTCCTGCTTGCACATCGTTCTTCTGAAGTTGAAACAGATATTTTTTGAACTAGAAAACCCTAGACCAATACTTATATGAATCGATAGATCCTTTCCAATCAACATAAATCCTGTTATAAAACACGACCGTCGACTTTGATACCCTTTCACCGAACGCTGTACTTTCATATTGTTTATGGTAAATTCGAAAATGTTTCTTAACCTTAAGGTATTTTTGATGACGTTACATTAAATCACGATAATTACGTGGTTTTAAATAGAGGTATTGCCAAACTAAAACTGCTAAAAATACATATTGCAAAACAGTCTTTGAGAAGGATTCGTACTTTAGATATGCGTAAATAAAATTCAAACTGTAACAATATCTAAACCAAAAACGCTCCATATTTAAAATGAAATCTTTCACGTGAAAACGCTATGGTAATTACATCACATCTTGATTTTACCCATTTTCATTAACGCTTCAACAGGATGGAATTTGTAAAAAATTAGAAGCAGCTTGTTTATTGGAACAGAAACTCAACCTGTCCAAATTATATTAAACCAGATTATATTATATGTCATAATTCGCGAAGAAAATTATATTCAAGCAAAATAATAGAAATTACATTTACAGTATTTTTTTAAATAATTGTAATTATGCCAAATCGCCATAAATAAAGCCAATAGACTCATTTTTAGCAATATTCTACGTCATTAGAATGTAAACAACATAACTGGAAAAAAATTTGTTGACCGAAACAAATTCCTTTCATACTTATGATACATTACTTGTTAGATATAAATTTGGGAAATGTTCACATTAACAATAACATTTTACATAGATATGGATTTTAATTGATGCAATTTGAAGTAAATATATTACAAACGCAAATACGTTATTTTAGCCAAGTAAAAATGGATGCAAGTCATTAATAAAATACGACTTACAAAATAAAAACATTTTCAAGCCTTAAAATAAATTTACAGATTTAATAGTCTTTTAAGTGTTTATGAATACAATTTTAGTTATCAGTCTAACATGCTTTTGTTTATTTAACTTTATACTTATTGGTAATTCGCGAAAAAATATTACCCAAGAAATGGATTTAATTACGGAAATATCCATAAAAACAAATAATAAATAACGTCTTTGACCTCATTAAAATGTAACATAATTAATAGATGGTAATTTGTTGGGAAGCTCTATGTATGCATTACGATACATTACTCGTAGAACTGAATTGGGAAAATTTACAGATTTTCGATAATATTTGCGTAGAAAAGAGCGTTAAACGCGGTGTTATTTATAATACAATAGCATATTATGCAAAATCCGAAAACCACAAATTTTCTGCAATACGATAACAAGCATGAGTTATCAATGTTTATTTATTTTCAGATTAATTATACGTCCTCGTTAAAAGCACTGAACAATGTCATAGTCATTTACACTTATTAGAATGTGAGTGGAATATTTTGGATGACAGAAAAACAAACCCATTCTACGCATTACGATACATTACTCGTAGAACCGAATTGGAAAAATTCTCAAAAATATTTTTGTAACTCTAAAATAATTAGTAAAACTACATTACATCAAATCGCTATAATTAATTAACTTTAACTAGAAGTACAATGGTTTTCTCCAACTAAGCAATTTTTAGTGCAAATAAGTCTTAATAATACTATGGCTATGCACCTCACGGCGGGTTGTAGTCATTAGCTTAATCAGTTGTACCAGTAACTTTACCTTTGCGGTGAAAGCCTAATGATAGATATACTAATGTATGCACGCTATATATAATTTATCAAATTTTAGCAATACGTTAATCAGCTTTTGTGATAGGGTCTTAAACAAGTTTATGAGATGCTTTTACAAATACTGCTACTTTAAAACGACAGGGGAAATAACCGCTATCAAAATCCGTCTTATTTAGATATATGTACTATATCTCCTATTTTAAGCAAAATGTTTCGGTTTAAACCAATTAAAAAGCTGCGATGCCTTAAACCTCGACGTATTAAATACCAACAAGCGTTTAAATTGTGCTCGAGGCAATGTGTTTGTATTAAGAAATATTGTAAATACCTTTATAATTTTAATTGTTTTTCATTTAGCATTGACATATTGGCAAAAGCTTAGATAAATCGGATAACACAAACCCGTTAAATAAAAGCGTTCTAATAAACTAAACATTGCCTTTGATAGGTTATAGAAAATTTCTGTGTGAGAAAACGGAAGTCTAAATCAGCGCAGTTACCGGTTTATCTAAGTAAAACGCGAAATATTTTTTTTACCATCGTCCAGTTTGAATCTGAAAGGGTAAGTACATTTTTGTTTTACAGTATTTTACTATACCGCTTGAAAATATATAGCATTTTATTTGCTAAATTAAATACTAAACTGAAAAAACTTATCATTTTCTCGACATGTTCTAAGCCGCAATTAACAAAACACTATCTAGTACAATAATTTATTAAACAATACATTATAACCGATTGGAAATCCTAAATGTGCATGATTCATCTTCGAGCGCTTATTTATAAATAACCAAACTATGAAAACTTAAACATATACGTATTTAAAGCAAATCTGTTGCGACAAGCCATCCAAATCCATTAATGCCATAATATTTAACAAATAATTCACGCCCTTTGTTGCGTTTTTCGCAATACTTTTCCACTAAATAAATATCTGGAGTATTCGTAATCTGCAGGAGCTTCATTGAATTTTGCTGGGATGTAGTGTCACCCTTTTTGTATGCCACAAACTTTTTCGTACACCATCTTGAATTAACTGAAGATTGCGTTTATTTGTAATAAAATTGTTAAAGTCCGTCATCATGAAACTTTGGATTGGGGCTAACCATTAATAGCCTCTTTTATATTTATATACTCGTCAAAATTCTTCCGATACCGCCCCTTATCCAAATCAAAATCTTTCACAATAGTTATAAAATTATGTTTTGAGTCACCCCAACACTGCAAACACATCTCTTTAAATTTTGGATATGTCATGTCGCCGCTTATATGATCAAGAAAGATATGGCGAAGGTTTGTGTCATCCTGTTTCCATAACGCAATTACATTGGTGTTATCTCTGAGTCTATGTTTTATGGTGCTAGCGTAAGTTTGACATAGGTAGAATGAATCTATTGCTTTATGTCGGCCGAACGAGAAAAATTGTGTGATTTTGCCTTGCTCGTTTGCAGGTATATCATCAAAAACCATAATTGAATCTTTTTTGGTATCTCCGGGTTCAATCAAATCGTCGTAATTTTCAAACTCATGGTAACCAATTACGTCTTTAAGAGGCTCAAATACACTTCTTAACAATTCGTATTTCGGTTGATATAAACTTTTCGAAAATACATAGGCATTTTGGAATCTAAGACCGTTCTCGTGCAAGATCAGAGATATTAAAGCGTTTGTTTTCCACAACTCGATGGTCCTGCGAATACAGCTCGTATGTTAGGTGGGAACAAAGGTCCATGTTTACCAACATCCTTTGCACTAGAAGTGGTAAATTCATCATAATTCTGCACAGGTATTGTAATTTTTGTTTCGCAGTCGTCATATTGCTTCAGTGTGCACCTGCTTTTGTTGCTGTTTGCGGTGATAGCCTAATGTCTCTTTCGGTATATTATATTTTCTGCTGATGGAGTAAATAGTTGATTTACCCAGTCGAACTTCTTCTATAGCTTTTTCTAACGCTTCTTTACTGTATCCACTATTTCGTCTTCTTATGTAATTGCGAACCATGCTAACCAATACTGGCAGGGTCAATTTCACCCTATGGGGCAATTTCACCCTATGAGGGCAATTTCACCCTATGGGGCCTATGGGGCAATTTCACCCTATGGGGCAATTTCACCCTATGGGGCCTATGGGGCAATTTCGCCCTATTCTGATGGAGATAAATTCACTCTAAAATAACTAGAACTTATTTACAAAGTGGGGGATGCACACCATTCGACTGATAAAAGTAAAGTAATTGAATCAAATTAATTCATCGCTTTTATACAATTTTATAAAAAAAATATACAAAATATTTAACTGTGATTAAATCTATTAACAATTTCCGTAAACGGATTATATTCAAACATAGAGTCATGTATAATTAATGCATAAGCCTTCATCGACGGTTCAAAATTTCTTGAAGCTTCTAATTCCATTCTTACATCAAGCAACTAAACCATCCATCTTGGAATATGGTATCAGGCTTCCACCCGGTATGTGTAATAGATTTTGTTTCTGACTCATCCATGGATACAAGTCCTTAATAAAATACGACTTACAAAATAAAAAACATTTTCAAAATCTTAAAATAAATTTTACAAATTTAATAGCCTTTTAAGTGTTTATGAATACAATTTTAGTTATCAGTCTAACATGCTTTTAATTTTAACTTTATACTTATTAATATCTATTAATAAACTGAAAATTAAACGCAGTACTTCTCTTTTATGAGGCTGTAATGGAGAATGCGCTGTGGTATCCGGAATCTTCGGAAAAAGACTCTTTCTCGAACATTTGTGCTAGCAATCGCGCTACCCCCACATCTTTTAGATATTGGTCGGGGTGACATATAATTATTTCCTGAATGATAAAATAGTTCACATTGGTAAAATCATCAGATAGAAAATGATCTGTCTGGAGCTCGCTTTAAATTAAAATGGCTTCCCGTTCTTCATCCGTCAATTCAATATTTAGTCCACGATTTGCATTTATTATATCACCAATAAAGGTCTTGTAAATTGCTGGAAAACCTCGTTTCTGTAACCCATGCAACCTACTGCTTATTCCTTTACCCAGTTGGAACATCTTAAATACTTCACTATCATTTAAAACAATAATATTTCGACCTCTCACAATTTCCATATTAAACAAATCCTCTTCATGCAAATCATTTCCTACTAATGCGCTTTTGACATTCGATGTAATGGTTGTCAGTTTCAATTTAAACCCGTAAGCCAGTTGTAATTCTACATCATCTATTCCATCGCTGAAACCATTTTGCATAGCATTCTTTGCATCTCGTGCAAATTCTCTAACACTAAATTCAACTTGAAAGCTACATAAATCGGACCAACCATTATACCCCATTTTCATTCCAACATTTCCGCATATACATCTAACACAATCAATTTGTATGACTGGTTGTAGACCACCATGTAAATCAAATCCTACTTCCAATAAGTGAGGGTGAGATCGCTTCCATCCGCTTAAGGGGTAGTCAGTCTTGCCTACCAGCGTGTTTGGGTTTAATTGTGGCACATCACTTGTTACATCAACACCCGCGAAATCCATGACTTTAACTTGAATAGTTCGAAGATATTTCGCAAACTGAATTTTTAGCTTTACATTTCTCGGCTTATATATTGAGTGGTGGAGGTCATGCGCCGATCAATTTTGAACCTGTTTAAGTCGATCGACAGATTTAACTAGTGTTATTAAGTGCAAGTCTTTACAGGAAAAACATAGCCCAAGGCATGATTAATTATATTATCGCGGGTTTTCCTGAGTTTGTCATTGGCATACAAGTATTTGGAAAGTATACATGGACTCAAAGTCCAACTTGTTTAACATTTGATTAGACGCTCAAATTAATCGTGTTAGGGGATAATATGACCGTATGACCAATATGACTACATGGCTATATGACCACTGCTGATCTCTAGGCGTAATACCTTCTGCAGAAAAAACAATTTCCACAAATATTTTATTAAAAATTAAATACCATAACAAAAGGCTTCAATAGCAAAGCTGTTTCTGAACAAGAATCTTGAGCAGTTTGTACACTTGGTTAGCGATAAACTACAAGTTCATACAGCATTTAAAATCAATTGCCAGCTGTATGGGCTTTATGTGAAAATGGTTGGTGGACAAGACATTAAAAGTTTTAACACTAAGAACGTGGTTGTCACCCGGTCCGCCGATCTGAGTCATGTATACCAAAAACTATCAGAGGTGCTAAAAACAAAATCTGAAGAGTTTCAGCATCGGGATTCGGGATGGTCTATTAAGCGTGTGCTGTACCTGGATATTAATATTAACAAGTACTCACCCTTGCGTGGATCGTCCTACATCACTCTACCCAAGTGGATCAGAGATAAAAAAACTGTCATTAACATCAAGAATCCTGACTCAGCCTGTTTCGCCTGGTCTATCACGGTCGCGAACAGTTTCGTATTACAAATTTGAAGCAGTACGAAAAGATGGTTAATCTAACCAGTGTTTATTGCAGTTGACAGGGTTTAGTATCCATGGATGAATCGGAAACAAAAATCTATTACACATACCGGGTGGAAGCCTGATACCATATTCCAAGATGGATGGTTTAGTTGCTCGATGTAAGAATGGAATTAGAAGCTTCAAGAAATTTTGAATCGTCGATGAAGGCTTATGCATTAATTATACATGACTCTATGTTTGAATATAATCCGTTTACGGAAATTGTTAATAGATTTAATCACAGTTAAATATTTTGCGTATATTTTTTATAAAATTGTATAAAATCTATGTTGTTTTAATATTAATAAGATTTTTTCGGCGATCCAAGACAGTTTCTCACGTACTCCGGTGTACACCTAAGCACGCCTGTGCCCATGCGCACCCCTGCGCGTGCGCACCCTGCCCATGCGCACCCTGCGCGTGCACACCCTGCCCATGCGCACCCTGCGCGTGCACACCTGCCCATGCTGGTATATAAGGGAATGGAATATTATTTTCAATTTGAATCAGTTTAAACTTATATTTGAAAGATGTACACCAAGAAATCTTTAGAGAAAGCAGTTAGTAAAATACAAAAGGGTATAAGTGTTAACTCTGCAAGTAGGTTATATGGTATACCACAGAAGAACGCTAAGCAGACATGGGCGCGCCTATAAAGAAAATTAAACAACTTGTTTCAGAAGAACCGTTTCGTTTTGGCATATGGTGTCGGGCCTCCTCGCGGTATGTGTAATAGATTTTGTTACCGATTTCTTCCAAGGATACTAAACCCTGTCAACTGCAATAAACACTGGTTAGATTAACCATCTTTTCGTACTGCTTCAAATTTGTAATACGAAACTGTTCAAGATTCGCAACTTTGTTAGCTATAAGGACGCGGGTGATGATGTTTGTTACATAAACGGTTCCATATGCAGGTACTATTTATAGCAAAAATATACTTAATCGTTGGGTCACTGTCTACCCCGTTCAGATGATTTTTACAAAATCTGTTTTCTTGGCTACCTGGCCTGCTGCGATATATTGCTAAAATTATTGTACTAGGAGCCATTTTTAATTGCGGTTTAGAACATGTAGAGAAAATGATACGTTTTCAGTTTAGTATTTAATTCAAACTGGACGATGGTAAACAAATATTTCGCGTTTTACTTAGATAAACCGGTAACTGCACTGATTTAGACTTCCGTTTTCTCGCATTTATATACATTACAACCCAGGATTTTTTTTAATTAGTTTTACATTCGCCAAAATTAAACGAGATTTAAACTATGATTTGGAAAATCCGGATGTTATAACGATGTAAATAGATGATGAAATGTCGTTTGTAATTACCATGGCATTTTCACGTAAAAGATTTCATTTTAAATATGAAGCGTTTTTGGTTTAGATATTGTTACAGTTTGAATTTTATTTACGCATATATCTAAAGTACGAATCCTTCTCAAAGACTGTTTGCAATATGTATTTTAGCAGCTTTTAGTTTGGCAATACCTCTATTTAAAACCACGTAATTATTAGGATTTGATGCGGCGTTGTTTTACAAATGCCTTAGGGCTAATAAAGAGAATACTTTAAAAATGACGTACTAATTGATCTTGTTATACCACTCGATTGCAGGAAATTACCTGTATCTACATTTTAAATGAACTGTAATAAAAATTTCATTAACGATGCTTTGAACTTGGCATGAGGACGTATAATTAGCATGAAAATAAATAAACATTGATAACTCACGCTCGCTCGTTATCGTTTGCAGAAAATTTGTGGTTTTCGGATTTTGCATAATATGCTGAAAATCTGTAAATTTTTCCAATTCGGTTCTACGAGTAATGTATCGTAATGCGTAGAATGGGTTTGTTTTTCTGTCATCCAAAATATTCCATTCACATTCTAATAAGTGTAAATGACTATGACATTGTTCAGTGCTTTTAACGAGGACGTATAATTAATCTGAAAATAAATAAACATTGATAACTCATGCTTGTTATCGTATTGCAGAAAATTTGTGGTTTTCGGATTTTGCATAATATGCTATTGTATTATAAATAACACCGCGTTTAACGCTCTTTTCTACGCAAATATTATCGAAAATCTGTAAATTTTCCCAATTCAGTTCTACGAGTAATGTATCGTAATGCATACATAGAGCTTCCCAACAAATTACCATCTATTAATTATGTTACATTTTAATGAGGTCAAAGACGTTATTTATTATTTGTTTTTATGGATATTTCCGTAATTAAATCCATTTCTTGGGTAATATTTTTTCGCGAATTACCAATAAGTATAAAGTTAAAATAAACAAAAGCATGTTAGACTGATAACTAAAATTGTATTCATAAACACTTAAAAGACTATTAAATCTGTAAATTTATTTTAAGGCTTGAAAATGTTTTTATTTTGTAAGTCGTATTTTATTAATGACTTGCATCCATTTTTACTTGGCTAAAATAACGTATTTGCGTTTGTAATATATTTACTTCAAATTGCATCAATTAAAATCCATATCTATGTAAAAATGTTATTGTTAATGTGAACATTTCCCCCAAATTTATATCTAACAAGTAATGTATCATAAGTATGAAAGGAATTTGTTTCGGTCAACAAATTTTTTTCCAGTTATGTTGTTTACATTCTAATGACGTAGAATATTGCTAAAAATGAGTCTATTGGCTTTATTTATGGCGATTTGGCATAATTACAATCATTTAAAAAAATACTGTAAATGTAATTTCTATTATTTTGCTTGAATATAATTTTCTTCGCGAATTATGACATATAATATAATCTGGTTTAATATAATTTGGACAGGTTGAGTTTCTGTTCCAATAAACACGCTGCTTCTAATTTTTTACAAATTCCATCCTGTTGAAGCGTTAATGAAAATGGGTAAAATCAAGATGTGATGTAATTACCATAGCGTTTTCACGTGAAAGATTTCATTTTAAATATGGAGCGTTTTTGGTTTAGATATTGTTACAGTTTGAATTTTATTTACGCATATCTAAAGTACGAATCCTTCTCAAAGACTGTTTTGCAATATGTATTTTTAGCAGCTTTAGTTTGGCAATACCTCTATTTAAAACCACGTAATTATCGCGATTTAATGTAACGTCATCAAAAATACCTTAAGGTTAAGAAACATTTTCGAATTTACCATAAACAATATGAAAGTACAGCGTTCGGTGAAAGGGTATCAAAGTCGACGGTCGTGTTTTATAACAGGATTTATGTTGATTGGAAAGGATCTATCGATTCATATAAGTATTGGTCTAAGGTTTTCTAGTTCAAAAAATATCTGTTTCAACTTCAGAAGAACGATGTGCAAGCAGGAGGTAAGTCCTTTTTTAGTTTAAAATTATTATTCTTGCATCAAGACGCGGAATTATGTCTTTTGCATTTTTTTAAAAGTTATATTTCGGTCTTACCTCATAAGTGATTTAATTGTAATATTTAAATTTCCGCCCTAATTTTAACTCATTATTTTCTTTATTTGCCAGCTCATATAATATGGATTTTGCAAAATTAAATGCTGTTATGAAGTGTAAAACTACGATAAGTGCTTCGGAGCTTGTCACCGATAGAAAATATCGTGTCTTAGGAGTCAGGCCTGTGTCAACAAAGTATGGGGATCGTGCTATTGTTGAAAGCGATGATTTTTTTGTGTTTGTACCAGAGCGCTTTTTCAACTACTTAAAACTTGATGGCATAAAAACCTTCAGCGAGCTAATTGATAGTAAGAAAAATGTTTATATGATTAGCAGGGGTAAAGTCGGTGCAACAGTGAACATAGACTTCGAATTAGACTGAAAATTAACATTTTGTCATTTTGCGGAATTTTTTGTTCGATCTATGTATCTTAACCGCATGCAAATTTATGCTATTAATGATTATTATACCGAATAAACAGTATTACCGCTTATTGTTATTTTCCAATGGGTTGTTCATAATAATACATTTATAAGCTGTAAGTTTTTTTCCCCCTCTACCACTAAGAGCTAGTTGAATCAAAAAATAATGTGCTTGTGTTTGAACGCCTATTTGCTAATAAACGGATACCTGTCTTTTAGTTTATTGGCTTGCTAATTGGTACTGGTGATAGAAGAAGACCTAAAGCTGCATTTCATAAATGTTTGTGCGAAATGTATGCAAAAATACTTATTGTAAACTTGGATTATATAAAATACAAATTTGTGCTAAATGATATAGTGTTAAACCTGTGTGGCAAAGAATGGTAACCGATTGTTCGCGCTTATTGCAAAATGTTGGCGTCTGTATTAGATTAACGATGCATTCCTGTAGATGATACTACTGTGATGTCATAGTCAAAATTGGTACCTTTTTGGCAAACTTTGGTGTGGTTTGATTTGTGCGGTAGTGGTGAAGATCTGGGTGTGTTAAGATGATTAAGGCAAATTTAAAAATTGTCATGCATATGCTCAAATGGGAGTCAATTTTAAGATGGCTTTGTATTTTTATTATGTAATTCTTTAATAAATAAATAATTGATGTAATTAATTGACTCTTAATCAGCTTAATCATCTTAAGGGGAAAATTTAGGTATCTCCATGCATATGCTTATAAGGGAGTCAAATTTAAGATGACTTTGTATTTTTATTATGTAATGCTTTAATAAATAAATAATTAATTGATGTAATTAATTGACTCTTAATCAGCTTAATCCGGAAGAATTTGCCTATCTGGTGCCCCTGTCGGGGCCCCGACGGGGGATTGTGGCAAATAAGAATTTAATTTGCAAAAGATAGCATTAGGGTTAATGGATTAATCTAGTTATGTATTAGATTAGTTTATTGATGTAATTATATTGACTCTTAATCATCTCTGCATCCCAAGCCGTGATTAAGGCAAATTTGGAAATTGTCATGCATATGCTCAAATGGGAGTCAAATTTAAGATGACTTTGTATTTTTATTATGTAATTCTTTAATAAATAAATAATTAATTGATGTAATTAAATTAACTCTTAATCAGCTTAATTCGGAAGAATTTGCCTATCTGGTGCCCCTGTCGGGGCCCCCGACGGGGGATTGTGGCAAATAAGAATTTAATTTGCAAAAGATAGCATTAGGGTTAATGGATTAATCTAGTTATGTATTAGATTAGTTTATTGATGTAATTATATTGACTCTTAATCATCTCTGCATCCCAAGCCGTGATTAAGGCAAATTTGGAAATTGTCATGCATATGCTCAAATGGGAGTCAAATTTAAGATGACTTTGTATTTTTATTATGTAATTCTTTAATAAATAAATAATTAATTGATGTAATTAAATTAACTCTTAATCAGCTTAATCCGGAAGAATTTGCCTATCTGGTGCCCCTGTCGGGGCCCCGACGGGGGATTGTGGCAAATAAGAATTTAATTTGCAAAAGATAGCATTAGGGTTAATGGATTAATCTAGTTATGTATTAGATTAGTTTATTGATGTAATTATATTGACTCTTAATCATCTCTGCATCCCAAACCGTGATTAAGGCAAATTTGGAAATTGTCATGCATATGCTCAAATGGGTGTCAAATTTAAGATGACTTTGTATTTTTATTATGTAATTCTTTAATAAATAAATAATTGATGTAATTAAATTAACTCTTAATCAGCTTAATCCGGAAGAATTTGCCTATCTGGTGCCCCTGTCGGGACCCCGACGGGGGATTGTGGTAAATAAAAATTTAATTTGCAAAAGATTGCATTAGGGTTAATGGATTAATCTAGTTATGTATTAGATTAGTTTAAAAGATTAAATAAATTAGCGCAATTTTTTGCATGTGTATTGCTTATGGGAGTCAAATTTATGATGACTAGCACGAGCCATGCCTGGAGCTATAAAATGCTTACTTGAAGAAAAATATTGTGCAAATTTAGACGAATATTTGCCGATTAAAGGGTAGATGGTCCAGATGAGAACAAGATCCGTGCCAGATCGGGGTGCTGACCCCTCGCCAATGTGCGAATAATTGCACAAATTAGAATTTAATTAAATTAGCCATGCCTGGGGCTAGAAATTGCTTAGTTGAAGAAAACTATTGTGCGAATTTTGCTGTTATTTGTGCGAATTCGTTGCAAAAGTGCTTAGTCGAAGAAAACTATTGTACAAAATATCAGATTTATGCAATTTTTTGCATGTGTATTGCTTATGGGAGTCAAATTTAAGATGACAATGTTATTTAAATGGGAGGTTTTTTTTTTCAGAATTGGCTAATTCCTCCTACTAATTAGGTATGATTTGTTTGTAGGACCTTTCACTGAAAATGCGAAGCCCTAAGAAACCGTGATGTTCTAGAGCTGAAACCTTTCAAAATATTACATGATATGTTAAAAGTGGGAAGAAAATTAACTCAATGGTGTTAATGTTTTCGGATCATTACATTTAATTATTTTACATAAGCCATGCACCCTTAGATTTTAAAATAGTCTAAAATATGCGCTATCAGATAATAATTAACGGTAAGTATACTATTCCACTTAGTAGTTTACACGAGAAACGTCGGTGTCAGTCAAACGTACAAATAATTTTATATAATTATCTAGTCTCGAAAGCCGGGTGAAATAATAGGTTGATAGATGAGAGGTATGAGAGGAATAAGATATTTTCTGAATAGATTTATCGACTAAATTCAAAACGTATTTTTCGATTCGAAGATCCAAGGTGAATATATAGTATTAGCTTTAGTTTAGTAGTAGTTTCTTTTTCACAAGCTATTGTCTTACTTATGATTTGTGTGTTGTTAAGTTCTATAAGTATATCAAGTCCTAGGTATTTAGGTAATATGTTCTGCTTACGCTATTGCTACTAAATTAATAAAAAATTGTTTGTAAATCCCTTTATCTCAAAATTGAAAATTGCTTTCCACACTTAATAAAAGTGCAGAGCAACAGGATCGAAAATTGCTTGTTATTTTAATTATCGTTATTGAGAATGCCACTAAAGAGTAAATAGTGACAGGAACTGTCGCATTCTTATGTCTGTCTCGTGTGTAATAGAATAGTTGAGCTTTTCTTCTCGAAATCCAATGGCAGGTTTCAACTAATCGAAAATCACAAATTATCTAAGATGAAAGGTATGCGCTTTTTGGTTCCTGTTCAGTTAGATATTTTTGCGGAAGAACTAGATTCAGTTCACTATAAAGTAGACTTATTAATTTTATCCAGCTTCATAAAATATAATTAAACGATATACTGCTACGCTTTTTGATTTTAATTTTAAAAATTCAAATGGTCACACTGACCGTGGCCTAGATAGGGCTAGACCCCCTCACTCAGATAATGCACAGTTAGAAAATGAGGCATCTGATGCAAAAAAAATTATTCTTGTTTTTACTAATTTTTGCCAGAAGTATAACGAGTTGCTTGTAGGATCTTATGCAAATGACAACAAAATTCACAATTTATTCAAACATAAACTTCCTTTATGTCACTGTATCCCGCAGTATCAGTATCTATTTTCTATAGTTAAACGTGGTAGGAAATACACTTTAGGCTGGTTCTTGGTTTTTAAGTAACGCTCACTTTTAGGAGATAATAATGTAAACTTTCAAAAACAATACATGGCCATATTTGCTTGGTTAACTTCTAGATAACAGCGTGATCAGGTAGCGATTTGTAGATATTGCGTGCTATCTACAATTGAATTTGCGGGTAAAGGCAAGACATAGAAAATAGGGACTTTAGTAGAAAATTCTGTGTGCTTAAAAGGATGCAACAGAAGAATTTAAGGACCATAAAAATTTAAGTTTCATATCCGAATCCTTATTTTTATTTGTTGCTTTTGGTAAAATCCTTTATAAATCACAAGATGATATAGAATTGAACTTAACAAAAACTGTAGACAGCAGACGGTGCAAAATCCCCAGGATCTCAAACCTATTACAGAAACTAACTTTTTTGTGGGCGACAAGGATTTTCTTTGCGAGTGGCTTCAGACTGTCAATTCATAGGACTAAGCAGTTTAGTTTTGCATAATAAGGGTGTATTTTAACTCTTCCGTGTTTTTGTGTTAGAGTTAATGATTAAGTATTACAAGGACATTTACAAAATTCTGCAAGCAATGCAACCTATGTTAGCTCTTAAATACAAAATTGTTTCAACTCGTTATGTGGGAATATAATTCAGTACACACCTGTAGAACAAATCAATAACTCTAAAAGACTTTCTATCTTAGTCGATGAAAAATTTCAGATGTTTCACGTTCGGTTTAGATTAACACATGCCAATACGAGAATATTTTTGGTAACTCTTTTAGTAAAAGACGCAACAGCTAAACATTTCGTTGCGGTTATAATCGATTTTCAAAAACTATAGGAATTACTTTGAAATATCTTGCTAGACGGGTTACAACGTACAACCGCATCCCGATAAAATCCCTGGTAAATAAAAGTAATAAAACACTTACGCCGTGATTCCAGCAGCGTGCAGATGTCATCCTCCGGAAGTAGGTTCCTACTGCCTTTATTGTAAAATTAGCTCCTTCATGTGTTGTTACTGGTGATGCCTCGCTGTGCAATACGATAGAGAAAAGGAATAGAAGGTGGAAACAAAAACGATGCACTCACTACAGTACCACACAGCAGGCCGTAGGGTAGTGTTCACTCTACGAAAGACGGCAAGGTAATATTCTGATCAATGCTGTTTTCCCCCTTCCACCCCTTCCTACCTAGTTCGATGCATTTTAAATCGGGTTGGTGGGAACCAAATCTGTTTCCATACGTAAACTGTTATGTTAGCATGCTTGTGACTGCAACGATAAGTTAATGACGTCAACAACAGTGCAAACACCAACTAACGTGGTTTTCGCAGAATCAGCGGCATTACTAAGATCTGCGGGAAGTTTTTCCCACTCCCTAAATCTAAATTAATAAACTAATATCTAGAAGCTTTACAAAATAAAGCGTAACAATTGCTATAAACCTTCTAAAGGAAAACAAGAAAAGTAAAAGTCTGTTTGTACAAAAACTTACACATTCTCGGGTTTTTAACCTACATTTGTCTATAGGCGCTACCTGCTTTTTAACCCGTAGCAAAGGATGCAATGCGACGAAATGTAATTGAGCTGCTATCCAATTTTAAGGCTTACTCAAACTCAGTGCGGACAGGTCCTGTTTGCCGCAACACCGACCACACAAATCTCGTCGGAGGTATGAGACCCACATACTTATTACAATACTATAAAGCTAATTATAGAAGTTGTCCTTTCACATTTCTTTATAAATGCGTGCAATTTTCAGGTGTCTCATTAAAGACAATTTCTATAACTAAACAAATTTATACTATCTTTAGCAAAATAAAGCTAAATATAATGCGGTAATTAACTTATTGGCAAAGGCAAAGTAAAGATAACATCTCAGAAATAATTGCAACAAGAACGATAAACAGCTAACCATCAATAGGTTAAAGTGTTAAATAAGGTATTATAAGGTTTCCAAAATATTTTCGAGAGAAAAATAATTAACCAATCATGGTTACATAATAAGTCGATAAAATAAAATCCTTAAAGGACGGAGATAGCATCCTAGATAGGAGGTAGTGAGAAGTCAGACTGGTCTATAGAACCACCTGCAATATTAATGATAAGATAAAACTTTTATCATCACGTAGATACTTGAAAACAACTAAATTCTAAATAAAACTTAGACGAATCGTTTTCCTACCAAGATCAACCGCTGCAAAAGGAAGATCAAACAAGGGTAACGTGAACGACTTAACCATATTCCCACGATAATTTCGAAAACATGACTGTCATGAACACAACGGTAATTGCAAGATAGACTGTTATTTCAGGATAAAAATAAGGAATTTCGATACAGCAACGAGATAAGAAATAACATTTTAAACAAAAAGGCCATAGCTTCTCACCAACACGTTCAGGAAAATCAAAAAAATGCATTAGCATTCTTGGGATATAGAAATGATTGATAACGAAAATATAAAAAAATGATTGAAGTAGATGCGCAAGAAAACATATGGAATCAAAATTCTTGTATTCGTAACTGCGGAAATTGACTTTTTACTGCAGAGGCATAGGTAGCGATCTTATGTGTATGTCATGACCAAAGCATCAGCTGTAGACATCAGGTTAGGAGAGGTCGTAACGATTCACTGAGTTGTTTAGACGAAACATAAGTCAACCACGGTAATAACTGTAGTAGGTTGTGGAATAATAACCAAGTAGAAGATAAAAACAGAAAACTATAATGGCATAACAAGGTTTAAAAACTTCTGGGTTAAGGGGTTAATAATTATTTAAATATAGGAGGGTTTGATAAGTAGATAATGTTTAGGTACGATATATAAAGTTAAAAGAAAACTTGTACGAAACAAGGATAGGAAACCATTAAGAAATATGTTTAAGTGAAGGTATGAACACAAACGTAAGTTTATACTACTCGTTAGGGGCAGATGAAAACAGTTTTAAGTCTTTAATATGCCAACGTTCTTGAGATTTGCCATTCAAATCTCGCAGTTCATATATTAACGGAGAGATTGCACGAGTGTTTGAACATGCGATAATTTATAAGCTAGTTTAGCGGAAAACTTTTTTGTTGCATCAGATAGCATACGATTTTTGTTCCAAACTTATTCGCCCAAGGCAAATGAAAAATTTTTACGAATTTCATCAAATCCCATTACATAGGTATTATTGGGAAAAAGGCCATAATAACTACCATCAATTGGGGTATAACGTCCAAACACTAAAAATGACGAAAAAAGAGCGTGGATTCATGTTTAAAAGTTCTAAAACATTTATGCAATTTGAAATACTTTTTCATCCCATTTAGCTCTTTAAAGTTATAATTAAATACAAGGTATTTTACACTCTTTGGAAGTACTTGTGCAGAGCCATACATACATGTTAGGTTTGTATTAAAGAACGTGAACTTAAAACTGTTTAAATAATTTATATGTTTTGGTTTAATTCAAGTATTGTTTATCTGGCTTGGTATTAAATTATAGTGCTACCCAGTGGTTACTCAGAGTTTGTGGAACAGTTCTCTAAGTCACTAGCGCTCCTTATCCTGGCGCCCACTTATCGAGTAGCTCTACCAGGGCCCCAAATATATAATTGATAGTTTGAACCCTACCCAGATTATTGAAATAGATGCACAGTCTTTACTCTGAGCTACCCCGTAGCTTTAAAAAGTCATCGACCTACGAAGTTACACTAATTATTTCTAAATATCACAATTACAATTTTGTACCGTGACAGTGCCGTAGTTAAAACACCGATAGTAGGGCTGTTTTTTGATGGTCGATAGGATCAAACTTCAGTACACGATAAAAATACCAATAAACAAAAACGAATCCATGAAGAATGTATTTCTATTGTAAGCAAATCTGGTTCTTCTTCTTAAAACAAAACTTTGACAGTGGGGTCAGACGGAACTGTTGTAACTACTGGAGTAAAAAATGGAGTTATTCGTTTATTAGAAAATGAGCTACAACAGCCTTTACAGTGGTTAATTTGTTTATTCCATCTAAATGAACTGGATGGTGTAACATTGGGCCCCCAAGGACTCAAAGATGAAATTGGACAAAAACTAGAGCAATGTGAAGCTTTCTCTGTTGTAAAGTTTGATATAGCAGAAATAAATCTTCCATAAAGCGACGATAAAGAACATGAACTAATGACAAATCAAAAGTATCTTTTCGAAATGGTTCAGTCAATTGGGTCCGGTAAAGTTACAGCTTCTTTAGCATGAAAAAACCCAAGGAAGCTTTCTCACGCACGTTAACTTACTATGGTCAATAGAATTCTACGACTACGTTGCAACTGAAAACCCATCGGAAATTCTTAGTATTCTAGTTAATTATATACTGAAAGTTTACGCCCCATTTTGGTTTCGAGTTAAACTTAGGCCTTCTTTTGTTTACGGAGCAAGGCATTTATTCAACTTAATAGAAGCTTGTAGAGTATTACTAGAAAAAGTGCAACGCGTTGTTTATCCAGTAATTCAACGCAATGGTTTTTAAGCTAATTCGGAAAACATTGCTCTCTTTGCTTACAGACGAAGACCCAAAATTCAAAGAACTTGGAATCCGTCGAATCCTTAAGGTAAGAACTTTTAACAGCAAAACAACAATAGTACGAGAATTTAGTATACCCACAATAAATTTTGAAGCCAATCATTACTCTGAATTAATATTTTGGGAGGATCTAAAAGTTACTGAACCTCCAATGACCACTAATATGGAAGTTTGCTTAACTAAGGTATCAGACATAAGTTATCCAGATTGTCCGCACAACCCTTGCCATTCCCAAGCTGTTGAACGATGTGTGCGTTTTGTAACTGAAGCATCGCAAGCCGTTTGTGACCAACGTACCCTTGGACGAGGCCGAAAAGATTGCGCGTTTTACAGTGAGTAGCTGCTATTATTCCTCAACCCCTTGCAAAATTTCAAGTTGGCACTCCATTTTTTCGGTATAAAATAAGGTATAGTAGGTCTGAACAATCAAGGTACCAAATAGTACCCTTGGTTGGGGCCGAGGAGATTGCGCGTTTTACAAAGGTTTGAATAATTAAGGTACCAGAAAATACCTTTGAACGAGGTTGAAGATATTGCGTGTTTTACAGCGAGTAGCTGCTGTTATTCCTCAACCTCTAGCGAAATTTCAAGTTGGAACTCCATTTTTTTCGGTATGAAATAAGGTATAGTAGGTCTGAACAATCAAGGTACCAGAAAATACCCTCGGACGAAGCCGAAAAGATTGCGCGTTTTAGAGTGAGTAACTGCTATTATTTCTTAACCCCTTGCAAAATTCCAAGTTGGCACTCCATTTCTTCGGTATTAAATAAGGTATAGTAGGTCTGAACAATCAAGGTACCAGAAAGTACCCTTGGACGGGGCCGAAGAAATTGCTCGTTTACAGTGAGTAGCTGCTATTATTCCTCAACCCCTTTCAAAATTTCAAGTTGGCACTCCATTTCTTTCGGTATGAAATAAAGTATAGTAGGTCTGAACGATTAAGGTACCAAAAAGTACCATTGGACAGGGCCAAAGAGATTGCGCGTTCTACAGTAAGTAGCTGCTCTTATTCCTCAACCTCTTGCAAAATTTCAAGTTGGCACTCCATTTTCTTCGGTATGAAATAAGGTATAGTAGGTCTGAACAATCAAGGTACCAGAAAGTACCCTTGGACGGGGCCAAAGAGATTGCGCGTATTACAGTGAGTAGCTACTATTATTCCTGAACCCTTGCAAAATTCCAAGTTGGCACTCCATTTTTTCGGTATGAAATAATGTATAGTAGGTCTGAACAATCAAGGTACCAGAAAGTACTCTTGGACAGGGCCGAAAAATTGCGCGTTTTACAGTGAGTAGCTGCTATTATTCCTCAACGACTTGCGAAATTTCAAGTTGGAACTCCATTTTTTCGGTATGAAATAAAGTATAGTAGGTCTGAACAATCAAGGTACCAGAAAATACCCTCGGACGAAGCCGAAAAGATTGCGCGTTTTAGAGTGAGTAACTGCTATTATTTCTTAACCCCTTGCAAAATTCCAAGTTGGCACTCCATTTCTTCGGTATTAAATAATGTATAGTAGGTCTGAACAATCAAGGTACCAGAAAGTACCCTTGGACCGGGCCAAAGAGATTGCTCGTTTACAGTGAGTAGCTGCTATTATTCCTCAACCTCTTGCAAAATTTCAAGTTGGCACTCCATTTCTTTCGGTAAGAAATAAAGTATAGTAGGTCTGAACGATTAAGGTACCAAAAAGTACCATTGGACAGGGCCAAAGAGATTGCGCGTTCTACAGTAAGTAGCTGCTCTTATTCCTCAACCTCTTGCAAAATTTCAAGTTGGCACTCCATTTTCTTCGGTATGAAATAAGGTATAGTAGGTCTGAACAATCAAGGTACCAGAAAGTACCCTTGGACGGGGCCAAAGAGATTGCGCGTATTACAGTGAGTAGCTGCTATTATTCCTGAACCCCTTGCAAAATTCCAAGTTGGCACTCCATTTTTTTCGGTATGAAATAATGTATAGTAGGTCTGAACAATCAAGGTACCAGAAAGTACTCTTGGACAGGGCCGAAAAAATTGCGCGTTTTACAGTGAGTAGCTGCTATTATTCCTCAACGACTTGCAAAATTTCAAGTTGGCACTCCATTTTTTTCGGTATGAAATAAGGTATAGTAGGTCTGAAGAATCAAGGTACCAGAAAGTACTTTTGGACAGGGCCGAAGAGATTGCGCATTTTACAGTGAGTAGCTGCTATTATTCCTCAACCACTTGCAAAATTTCAAGTTGGCATTCTATTTTTTTCGGTATGAAATAAGGAATAGTAGGTCTGAACAATCAAGATACCAGAAAGTACCCTTGGACGGAGCCAAAGAGATTGCGCGTTTTACAGTGAGTAGCTGCTATTATTCCTCAACCCCTTGCAAAATTCCAACTTGGCACTCCGTTTTTCGGTATGAAATAAGGTATAGTAGGTCTGAACAATCAAGGTACCAGAAAGTACTCTTGGACGGGGCCGAAAAGATTGCGCGTTTTACAGTGAGTAGCTGCTATTATTCCTCAACCCCTTGCAAAATTTCAAGTTGGCACTCCATTTTTTTCGGTATGAAATAAGGTATGGTAGGTCTGAACAGGCAAGGTACCAGAAAGTGCCCTTGGACGTAGCCGAAAAGATTGCGCGTTTTACAGTGACTAGCTGTTATTATTCCTCAACCCCTTGCAAAATTTCAAGTTTGGCACTCCTTTTTTTCGGTGCGAAATAAATTATAATAGGTGGCGCTTCTTCTCATACAATTTCTGCCTCTTCTAGCAATACTTCCCAAGTAATACTTCCTGCCATGTGCGCACAAACTCTCGAATTCAACGGCAGATTGTTCAAAGTTAGGGATCTGTTAGATTTAGTCCCTCAAGCGAATTTCATTACTTCGGATATTTATAAGAGGTTGAGACTTCTTAAAAAGCAGTTGATGTTACGACTTCCGGTCTTAGCAAGACCACTTCGCAAAAACGTTTACGTGGTGACATCACGCTTTATTCTTCGTATCATTCGTGGTTCAAATTGACAATTTCCTGCTTTGTCATTGAAAATATCACCAGTAATCTACCTAACTGGCATGTAGATATTACCAAGCTTTACATTCCTGACAACATTCAGTTATCAAATCCTTTATTTAACGAACCTGGTGAAATCCACATCCTTCTTGGATCGCCAGTCTTCTTTAAGATTTTATGTTCTGGACAATTTCAATTACGTCCAAATCTTCCTACTCTTTAAAAAACTCGATTTGGTTATGTTGTTGCTGGTCAGTTAGGCTCTGACATGCTGATTCGAACACAATGTCTTCATTCGGTTATTAATCTACTTCAAGATCAACTTGCTCGTTTCCGGGAATTGGAACAGTATCCGTCCGAAAGGGTCCTCTCGCAGGAGGAAAATTTCTGTAAAAGACAGTTTTCTGCAACTACTAAAAGGGACACTGATGGTCGTTTTATCGTTTCCATTCCATTCAAGGAAAACCCTTCTGTTCTGGGAGACTCTTGGCATACATCCTTCAAAAGATTCAAGTCTCTAGAAATGAAATTTCAGTCAAATCCAGAATTCAAAAAATTATTCACCTCCTCTACGCAGGAATATCATAATCTTGGACATATGTCAACTTCCGATCTCAGTTATACAGGTCAATTTTCTATCTTCCTCACCACGGCGTTATTAAAGAGGACAGTCTTATAACCATACTTCGCATTATATTTGACTGTTCTTGTAAAACTTCCAGTTGACATTCATTAAACAGTATTTAAATGGTTGGACCTTATCCAAGAGGATCTCTTTTCAATTTTATTACGTTTCCGCAAACACAGGTACGCCTTATCTACTGACATTGAGAAAATGTACAGACAGGTTCTGATCAATTCAAGCCAAAGACGTCTTCAAAGGATACTATGGCAATTTTCTCCTTATGATTTAATTTCTATCTTTTATTTAAATACCGTAGTTCATGGTACCGCGGCGGCTTCATTTCTAGCCATTCGATGTCTGACAGATAGGTATTCTAGTTAAGGATACACATCCTTAGTTTTCCAAAATAATTCCGGAAGTTTTTTACGTATAGGATTTTTACAGGTTCTGATGAGCTTTTTGATGACAAGACTATCTGCCAAGGGCTTCCAACGCTTCTGTCTAGAGGTGATTTTAAACCTAGAAAGTAGATTTCCAATGATCCACGGGTACTTTCCAGTATAAATTCGCAGGATGTTCATCCAGGCATTCTTGAGTTCGGATTTCGTGAAAACATCAAAGCGCTTGGTCTTACTTGGTCATTTCAAACTGATTACTTACCATAGTCAATTTCAACTCCGTCAGATGGCATTCCTACTAAACAGGGTATGCTTCCGACATTTCACAGATTTTTGACTCTTTGGGTCTTCTGGGTCCTTGTGTTATATCCGCTAAAATTCTCATACGGTCTCTTTGAATGGAAAGAATTTCATGGCATGATCCGATTTCTGCTTCAATCTAAAATAATTGGATTCGTTTGCAACAAAATCGAGTTGTGTTAACAATCTCGTAATTGCACGTCATGTTGTCTGTTGCAATCAAGTGCAGGTCAAGATGCATGAACTATCAGATGCTTCAGTTTATGCCTACGAGGCATCTACCTACCTACATTTGGTTGATCCGCAAGATCAGGTTTTCGTTCGGTTTCTGTGTGCAAAAGCTAAGGTTACGCCCCTGAAGCCTGTCAAGTCCACGTTTAGAGCTTTGTGCAGCAGCGTTGTTGGCCAAGCTTGCTGCTCAAGTTACAAAGGCCTTAGACATAGACTTTGAGCGGTCTGTCTTTTGGTCCGATTCTACTGTCGTTCTAGGGTGGCTAAAAACACCGCCTAATCAACTTAAAACTTCCGTTTGCAATAAAGTTGCAGACATACAAGCTTTGACTTTTCATGCCACTTGGTGGCATGTACTTACTAAAACAAATCCTTCCGATATAATTTCAAGCGGAGTTTCATCTGCTCAGTTGTTAGAATATAGTCTGTCGTGGTGTGGTCCTTCCTGGTTGCATGAATCTGAGAATTCATGGCCTATTTTCGTAGACCGTATTTCCAATCTACCAAATCTAAACAGTGTCATCATGAGCGTCAGGTCGAACCTTTCTCATGGGACAAATTTTTTACTTTGACAAGTTTCAAAAGGGTTATTGCATACTGTTTGCGGTTTTTCCGTAATTGTCGTAAACTCTTTTCAGAGAAGATCCTAGGTCCTCTCACGTGCGAAGAGATCTCCTTTTTACATACTTTCTTGGTTAAAACATCTCAACTAGAGTCCTTTCCGGAAGAAATAAAATGTCTACAGAAAGGCACTCCCATTCTAAAGCCAAGCTCAGTTTCAAGCTTAACTCCTTGTCTTGACTGTGATGGTGTTATAAGCGTCGGGGGTCGTCTTCAAAATTCTTAGTTTTTCTTTGAGAAAAACATCCAATTTTGATTTCCTAAAAACAGATTTGCTCAGCTTCATCTTATACGTAAACATATTCGTCTGTTGCACGGCGGTGTTCAACTGCTTCTTTCGCACATGCGACGATATTCGATAATTGCTGGTTGCAGTCTTGCAAAGGTTATTGTCTATAAGTGTCTCCGCTGCTTTCGATTTTCTTATAAATTAACTAAACCTATTATGGGAAACTTTCCAGTTGATCGAGTCAATCTATCACTACCGTTTCATGTAGTCGGCATTGACTACGCTGGTCCATTTCATATTAACGATCGTAAAGACCGGGGTGCTAAAACTTCCAAGTCATATATTTCTTTTTTCATTTGCTCCGCCACTAAGGCTATCGACCTAGAATTAGTCACTGATCTTTCCAGAGATTCATTTCTAATGACTTTTTGCAGATTTATTGCTAGTAGGGGTAAATCTAGTACCGTTTACTCTGATAATGGTTCAAATTTCATAGGCGCCAATTCAGAACTTCTTGAATTAAGCAATTTCCTTCTTTTACATCGAACTCAAGATAAGGTAACTAACATGGGCATAACTTGACATTTCATTCCTCCTCCTTTTTCTCATTTTGGGGGACTATGGGAGGTGGGTGTAAAATTGCTCAAACACCACTTACGTAGAGTCTTAGGCTATGCCCTTCTTACTTATGAAGAGTTTTCCACCATGTTGGCACTGGTGGAAGCTGTACTAAATTTAGGACCCTTGTCTCTCCTTTCTTCTGATCTCAACGATCTTCTCCCTTTAACTCCAAGACACTTCCTTATTGATCGATCCATGACTTCTGCTCCTGATCCTTCCTTAAGTCACCTTAAAGAGTCCAGACTTAGTACCTTCCAACGAGTTCAAATTCTTCAGAAACAAATATGGTTACGTTGGAGCAAAGAGTATGTATTCGAACTCCAACAACGACAAAAATGGCGTTCCAATGCCTCTGAACTTCAAGAAAGCACATTGGTGCTCTAAAAGGAGGACAATCTTTCAGTGTTACAGTAGCGTCTTGGTCGCATTGTGAATGTATATACTGGTGCCGACGGTGTTAATCGCGTTGCGTCGATTAAAACTGATACTGGTCTAGTTTGTTGATCATTTACTATGTTTTGTCCGCTACCTATTGAGGACATGTAAATATATTTTAATATTCTATACTTTATTATTATTCCATACTTGTTCATTCTATTTCTATGGTACTTTTAAGCTGATGTATTTAAACAATTGTTAGTTTATTGAAATAGAACTTTCAACACCAGGGGCATGTTGGGGATTTATGGAATTACTACGATGTGAAGTTACTTCGCGTTTGTGCCAAGAACTTTTTGTGGCGGAAGGTGCTGAAGTTTTGTTGCGTGCTTCGTTTCCAGTATTCATTCGCGTATAAGATGTCTGAGGGATCAGCTCGTGACAGCTCATACCCATTAATTCTAATAAATTTTACTTAAATCTTCAATTATATTCAGTTATAATAAATGTTTTCCATGATAAGGCATTCTTTAGATTTCTATCTTAGCAAGAAACAAGTTTTCAGTTTTATTGTTAAGTTGGTCCTAAGAGTTTTAATACTACAACGAGTACACGTGCAGCAGACTTGCATAGAGGATGTACAAATATACAAACATATCCCAAACAATGCTATTTGTTGTTTTCCAGTATTGTACTGCTTTAGATTAGAAAACGGACTTTATAGTGCACCTGCTTTCGGATATTAAAGTGTATTACAAAGAATATTTCATATAATAAAATAAATACATTCTAACTGGGTAGCTTCTTTAAAGGTGATTATAGAATCGTAATCGTTTTAGGAAAAAAGTTTTAATATGTCGATATCGATTGTCAATTCTTTATTATAGTATCTTTAACAGTTAGCAGAAACTCTATTTGCACTCTGAACATTCATTTTACTGCATCCAGTATTATAAATACCAGCTATCACAATATAGGTTAAATTTCAACTAAGATTTAAAATGTATAGGGATGAAATGCTACTTATATTTCAGTTCACTTATTTGTATACGTAAACGCATTCATTTCCTAAACAACGAAGACGTGTCAGAAATTTTTGTACAATGGTTTGAGAAGTAAATATAATTTATTGTTGAAGTTGTTTTTCAAAGGCTATCAAAATAAGCACATTACTGCTTAGTTTTTGCGTAATACCGTTTTTAACTCTCATATAGAATTCTAGAGTGTTAACAATTATGATATGCTTTCTAAATAATGCATTGTAATTAGAATGTTTATAGGTCCCGGTTTTCCGAGATTTGTCCCGGTTTTATAATCCATACGACACAAAAATCAAGTATTAGTGCTGTCAAACTGGATATAAGTACAGTATGGTGTTCGCGCCAATTGTAATTTAATTTGTTATTAAATAAATGATGGTAAATCCAGTCTATATTGTACAACATAGAACTGGTTCTTATGTACAAAATTCATTCATTTTCAAAATTATAAGACAGTTGAACCTTACTAATTGTACCGACGTGATTAATTTTTGGTATGTGCTGAAATGTGTCAATCACATGTTTGATTATATAGCAAAGACTCACCAGTGGTTATAACTAGTGACCGTACGTAATAGTATAATACTCCAATTTCCAAATATCACTCCTGTTTTCCTTTATTCCATATTATTGCGTGTTGAATGAAGTGATAATCTACAGCGATTGGTAAGTCTCTGTTACGCATTATATCATATTAATTGTTGTTGTTACGCATATGGTCCTGCTATCGAAGGTATTTATAGTTTGAATATTGCATTCACGCATTTAATGTAGCACATTTGCTAAAACTCAAAAACGTCTGGTCCATACGACCCCGGTTTGTTATCGCGACTTATGGAAAGTGGTTGACATATCTATGCACGTTAAGTTTGTTTAAAGTAGGTTCACAATTTTATAAATTTTCAACTCAAGTTTATTTTGCATGTTGTATACAAAATCTCATACAAAAGATTGTTTACAATTTGTGAGTTAAATTTTGCAATAATTTGTTAACGCATCTATGTAATTTTAAACGCATTATTCCTAGTTCAAAATTTATATTAAAGTATTTAGTTTATACGTCATTTCGCAATGCCGTCTAAGGAAGAAACTCTGAAAATATTGATAGCAAAAAAGGAAACCTTATTTAGGCGCATACAAAGGTTATACGATTGTAGTAAAGATCTTCAAAACAGAACCACCATCAAAGAGTTTCGCGCACGGTTTGAAACCTTTCAAGAAACGAAAACCGAGTTTTATAGTATAATCGATAGATTTAACGCAATTTCGATAGAAATCGATAAAACATTCACGCCAGATTTTAATGTTCTGGACTCATTTGATGAACTGTGCGGATACTGCATGCTAGCCGCCAAGCAGCTTCCTCAGGAAAAGCAAACCACTTTGGTTACCGAACCGGTTAAAAGCGCCGTAGTAAGATTGCCGAAGTTGGAGTTTCATTTTTCGGAGGTCAAATAGCGGAATGGCCTATATTCTTTCAAACATTCAAAAGTTTAATTCATGGAAACGCGGATTTAGATCCAATTAGTAAATTACATTATTTGTTAGGTCGGTTGTCTGAAAAAGCTTTAACAATTTGTTCTACCGTGCCACCTGTTGCGGAAAATTATGAACTAATTTGGAAAACTCTTATTGAAAAATACGAGGATAAACGTTTAATCGCAAACCATTATATACAAACAATGCTAGAATTTAAACAAGCCCGTTCCGAAACAGGTGATCACTTAAACGCATTCTTAGAGAAGTTTGATACAGCGGTAAGCGCATTGAAAAGTTTGAACTTGCCAGATCTAGCGGATTTTATGTTGTCTTATTTAGCACTTTCTAAATTAGATAACGAAACAATTAAATCATTTGAAATAAATCGTAGAGATTCAACCGCACCTACATATACAGAAGTGCTCACCTTTGTTAAAGAGCAAAGCAAAATTTTGTGTCGTTCAGATACACGTGTTAATAAAAATAAACAACCTGATACGCAATTTAGGAAAGTTTCGCAGTCTTTCGTGGCTAATAGTACTATTATTTCATGTATTGTTTGTCAAAAGAATTCCCATCCTATTTACAAGTGCGATATCTTCCTAGAGATGTCGCCAAATGACAGATATAAATTTGCAAAGGAAAAAAGGTTATGCGTCATTTGCTTAAGTTCTGTTCATCGCATTAAATCTTGTAATTCGCAAAAGTGCTGTGGTGTTTGTTATAAGCGTCACAACACTTTGTTACATTGGCCTAAGTTAACGCCAGTATGTATTAAAAATCCAGAAACAAGTACTTCAAGTCTATCGCCGACCGTTATTAGTGTTCCAGAACCGAACACTAATACATTTTGTTCAATTTCGCAATCAGAACAACACTCTAAATCTATCACAAATAAAGTAGCAGTACTTCCTACCGCATTGGTTAAGGTGGACACACCTAAAGGAGACGTAGAAATAAGGGTACAAGTGGATTCGGCAAGTATGTCAAATTTTATAACTACAAAATGTTGTAAAAAATTGGGGTTGTCTATGTACAAGGTATATTCTTCGGTAACCGGTATTGGTGCCGGGGTGCATCCAATCAAATCGCAAGTTAAACTCACAATTAGTTCAAAAATTAATGCAAATTTTACTCTAACATCTAATGCATACGTAATTGATAAAATTACTGATCAGTTACCTGCAACATTATTAGACGCGAACTCGCTTAATTATTTACACCAATTACCTCTCGCGAACCCAGCTTTTTGTACACCCTCTGAAATAGAAGGAATATTGGGTGCCGAGATTTTTGCAATGGTTATTGGTACCGCGAAAATAGTGAATTCGGAAAATAACTTAACCGCGATTCAAAGTTCTTTAGGATACTTAGTAGTTGGAGCCGCACCTGTAGCAATGTCCTCGATTTCTTCACAAACCTTTTGTGCGTTTGCGTCTAAATCAATAAATACAACTGTTAAAAGGTTTTTTGAATTAGAAGAAGTTCCGCACGCTAATGTAATTAGTAGTGAGGACGCAGAATGTGAGAAACATTTTGCATCAACCGTTCAACGTGACGGATCAGGGCGCTATACAGTAGGTTTGCCTTTTAAACAGGATCCTATATTATTAGGACGTTCTTACGAAACCGCAGTCAATAGATTTCTGGCATTAGAACGCAAATTTAATAAATTTTCTGAATTTAAGAGTGCTTATACGCAAGTAATGCAAGAGCATATTAAAAACAATTATATGGCATTATTTGTAAATCGTCACCTACCCAATTCCTGTTATTTCATTCCGCATCACGGTGTTCTCAAACCGCAAAGCAAAAGTACTCCTTTGCGAGTAGTTTGGGATTGTAGTTCAAAGACTACTAGTGGGAAATCATTAAATGATTTATTACACACAGGTCCAAAATTGCAGACTGATTTATTATTCCTGTTGTTGAATTTCAGCATATTTGAAATTGCAATGACAGCCGATTTAAAGAAGATGTTTTTGCAAGTTCTAGTAAAACCGGAGCACAGAAAATATCAGTTGCTATTGTGGAGGTTTTCCCCAAAAGAACCTATTGCTATTTATCAATTTAAAAGATTAATTTTTGGCAGTACGTCCTTCCCATATCTGGCAATACGCACCGTACAACAACTCGCGTTAGATGAACGTGAATCATTTCCGTTAGCCTCTAACGCAATTTTAAAATTCATTTACATGGACGATTTTGTCCACAGTGTTGCCTGGTTATCAGAAGGTAAGCAATTATATTCCGAATTATTACAGTTGTTTAAGGCCGGGGGTTTAAAATTTCAAAGTGGTGCACTAATGCGCCCGAGTTAATGCAAGAAATACCCGAATCTTTTTGTTTAGAAAAATCAATTACTTTTGATGACAGTGTGCCTAAAATATTAGGTTTGCAATGGCACCCACATACGGATTACTTTTGTTTTACTGTGAATATTGAGAATGTCACTTGCTCAAAACGCAATATATTATCCACAGTCGCGCGAATATTCGATCCGTTTGGGTTATTGGCACCTGTTATACTATACGCAAAGGTATTAATTAAGGAACTTTGGACTGCTCATGTTGGCTGGGATGACAAACCACCCCAAAGAATTGTCGATCTTTGGAATTGATTTTATTCCGAGCTTCATGTGATAGAAAATGTTCGAGTGTTACAACACGTATCAGTGTTTGAAAATTCGAAAGTTATGATTATTGGATTTTCTGACGCCTCTGAGAAAGGTTATGGGGGCGTAGTCTATTTAAGGAGTACGTCGCCTGAAGGAAAAGTCAAAATAAGTTTACTTTGTGCAAAGTCTAGGGTTTCGCCATTAAAAATAACTTCAATTCCACGTTTGGAGCTTTGTTCTGCACTTTTATTATCCAAACTATTAAAGTACGTGATAGAAACTTATACTCCCCGCATAGAACTATATGAAATTTACGCATTTACGGATTCAATGGTTGTTCTTAGTTGGATACACGTATCGCCGTACCGGTGGAGTGTATTCGTTGCAAATAGAGTGTCCCAGATTCAAGATTTTTTGCCACCGCGTGTTTGGCACCATGTTGAAGGGAGGGAGAATCCAGCCGATTGTCTCTCCCGTGGATTAATTCCGTCGCAGTTATTAACCGCAACGCATTGGCTAGCTGGACCTAAATGGCTTTTGTCCGGTAATAAAAATTGGCCAATAAAATCTTATCAAGAAAACAATGCAATTTTCCTCGAAGAGAAATCTGCAACTTTGCATGTTAACGTTTTACCTAAGAGCCATTGGGAAAATCCACTTTATGAATTGATTTCGAAATGCTCGTCTTGGACTAAATTATTAAATACTACCGCATATGTTTTAAAATTCTTGAAATTATTACCTAAAGGATTTAATATACAGGTTAGCGATTTAATTAAAGCAGAACATACGTTAATTCGTATTGTTCAAAAAATATGGTTTAGAGACGAGATTATGCTTTTAGAGAAAGGGAAATGTACTCTTCAATTAAAGAAACTTCGCCCATTTCTGATGGACGGTTTTATTAGAGTTGGCGGTCGCTTGGCTAACGCAAATATTGCCTATGACCATCAACATCCAATCTTGTTGCCTAAGCAGGACAATGTAGTACCTCCGGATGGAGCATTGGGGACGTGGCCGCAAGTATAGCGGCCCTAATTCAAATTATAATGCCTAAGCAGGAACGCTTAATTAATCTAATTATTGAACACATTCATAAATTACATTTGCATACAGGGCCTCATTTAGTATTGTATATTTCACGTCAAAAATATTGGATTTTATCGGCGCGAGGCTTAATTCGCAAAATAATAAAAACTTGCAATCTTTGTTTTAAAAGGCGCCCATTGCCGACATATCCAATAATGGGTGACCTTCCTGTTTGCCGCGTGGCGTCGGTTAAACCATTTATAAATAGAGGTGTAGATTATTCAGGTCCGTTTTATATAACATTAACTAGAAAACGCGGTATAAGGTCACAAAAGGCATACATATGTTTATTCGTGTGTATGGCAACGCGGGCAGTGCACCTAGAATTAGTGTCCGATTTATCGGCGGACCTATTTCTAGCTGCCTTTAAACGCTTTTATGCGGCGCGGCCCATGTGCTACAATGTTTTCCGATTGTGGTACGAATTTTATAGGAGCCAGCGCCTTGTTAGATGAAATATATAACTTTATAACTTCAGAAGATTTCGATAGAAAAATAGGTACTCATCTTACGCAAAATAAAATCGAATGGAAGTTTTTGCCACCAAGATCTCCACACATGGGACGAATGTGGGAAGCTCAAAATAAGAGCATTAAATCGCATTTATTTAAAACTATGGGTAATTAAATATTGAGTTACGAAGAATTCTCTACGGTTTTGAGTCAGATAGAGGCTATTCTTAACTCAAGGCCCCTCACATGGTTGGGTTCAGATCCCTCTGACCCACAACCTTTACCCCTGCGCACTTTTTAACGTTAACCCCTTTAAAATCGCTACCGGCGGTTAATGTGTTGGATAAACCGCTAAATCGCTTAAACCGTAAACAATTACTTGATCAAATGGTCCAGCATTTCTGGAAACGGTGGCATGTTGAGTACCTGCATACACTGCAAGTTAGAGAAAAGTGTATTGATTTTTTGAAAGAAATAGAAAGATATCAAGAAGCGTTAACTGCAGCAAAGCGTTCTGCAAAATACTCGTGTACGATACTGAATAAATTTGTACCCCATTTTCTAAACTTTAAATGTTCAAACGCTTTTGTATCATGTGTCCTGGGGAAATATGGACACCACTTAATTGTAATCCAACTCAGCGGCAATGTTGTATAATATCATTTATATCAAAGAATAATCTTATTACCAATTTTTGCTTTATAGAAGTGCATACGCTACACTAAAATTAAATATTAGCAAAAGCAATTTTCCGCACGGCGTTTTAATATCTGTGATGTTTAAGTGAATTAAACGCCTTTCTGTTGGTAGACGTATATGCATACAAAGGGTTAGTAACGTATTTAGTATGTACTCTGTAGTCAACTCACGGTAGAAATATAACTAGCTGGACTGACATTTTCTGAGGTAATTAAATAAAAGTTCAATCAAAATCGTACCAATCGTACAAATTGCAAAGTATAACAGCAACTGAAAGTTGGATGTCGGTCTTCTTAATTAACTTTTGGACATAAACGTGTTGTACTTAAATTCTATTTTATTTATATCTTATCTTGATTATATAGTTAATTAATACCAACGAGGTACATATCGTACTGAAATATATGGCAATCTTTATCCAACAACAACTAAAATATATTTTATACAAATACTCTATAAGCAAATAGATTAAATCACGTGCGGAAAAATGTTATACTATGATCTGTCAATCTGTTACGATAATGGTTCTTTACTTTTAACATCTCGACTTTTGCGTCGCATATGACCTTTAGTAAAATAGAGCAAACGAGACTGATTAATTGAAATACTTACAAAACGTTTTGCGTTTTCATGTTCTCCTTTGAATTCCCACAATTATAGATCAGGGTGCTTTTCATCATTAGCAACCGCAGATTTTGTGGAGCACGGAATGGCACAAACTGCTATTACCAAATCTTATCGCAGCATTACTTTCGTACCAACAGTAGAAGGAAAAATACGGCAGGTTCTGCTTGGTAATCTTTATAATACACATTTAATTTTGAAATAATAGCTCCCGTATGTCTTAGACAACTAAAGTGTGTACCAAGAAAGAACTTTTTATAAGTATGCATAAGCCAAAGCCTTCCTATATTATATGTGACAGTAAAGGAACCTTGAGCATCTTTTCTACAGGTTAATGTTTGAAGCAAGATCTTTTACGTTTTATTATAAATTAGTCCAATTATTATATAAAAGAACTGAATACTCATCAATAGTTCGTTTTACACAAACTTAAAATAATTAAATCCACAGCATCCTGTGTTACTTTATGAATTTCTGAAATCCATGTTATAAGTACATTTAAGACAATTAATTTTCTTCTAATAGTTGTAGCCTTTTAAAAATTTAAAGAATTTAACAACACGTGATAAGGAAAACGTGAGAAATTTATTAGACGTGGTTGGAGTAAAAAGAAATAGCTATTGAATGGTTGTTCTAAACTCGAAACTTTAGTTTTTATTTGTACGATATTTCAAACTAATTATTTTCGGGCATTTCATTTCTCGTTGCTAACCACAATTTGTGCGTTTCTACGATTAAGGTTTATTACGTTATTCTGTGCGGACAAGAAAGAACGCAACACAGTAAGTAGTATAAAATCGCCTACACCGTATACCGCAACAAAATACAGGAACAGAATGGTAAAATCGAACTCTAACAGGATCAGAGTTTGGACTAGCTCAAAAAACGTCGTAGAGTGGAGATGGGTGACATAGAAAGAAAAAAATTGAAAGCCTCAGTAACAACAAACTATATTACGATCATGTAAGAAAACATAGAGTCCCAAAAGAATATTTCCAAACGTCAAAAACGCACTTAACGTAATTGTTTGTTACAACGTGACGTACATAATTCGTCAATTTAGTTGTAGCACAGTAAAATCCTAGAAATTAAAAAATATCACGAACAAAATCTTACCATCTAAATGCAAGCATACTTACAATATGTTCCAAGTATAAATATGTATAAGAAATATCGAAATAATAAGTAAAAATTTGCTGTAGGAAGCGCATCTCGTAACCTTAAAATTTTAAGCAGCTAGTTGTTGACGTTTACATCAACTTATACAGTAAAAAGCAAACAGTCGAAAATCGCTCTAAACGTTGTAAAATTTTAAATAACAAGTTATACAAATAAATGGGTCGTGTCGTGAGCATGCATAAACGTTTGTTTGTAGTTTATTGCGGAATCAATCAAAAGAATGTATATGTTTCAAAGCAGCAACATAAAATAAGCAAACAGAAAAATGCATTGTACCTGGAACTATCTTCTTTTGGTATCGTCTTAGGAAATACGGCTAGGGGCTGAAACAACTTAACTATACTGTACTAGCACAAACGCGTTTTAGAAACGCCACTTTACAACGCTCGCTAGACGTTGTATAACAGAAATATCGAAGCAGTAAGTAAGAGAGCGAAGTCGAATAAGTAAGAAAGCTTTTCAGAAGTTGAACTTGTATTTATACAGCTTTAAAACCTAGAAAGTACTACATAAAACCATTCCCACCGATATTGGTGTAGAATATTCTCAGAAGGCAAGCGAAAATATATATTCTAGACAACGGCAAAACCCTTCGAAGAGTACAAGCAATCAAAAAGCAAAATACAATAATTAATTCCATTGAATTTCGTTGCTATTTTGGAAAAACAAAATACATTTTAATGCATTCCTGCGAGTTGCACCACCAGAAACACGACTAAGCAATTAAGTTGCCTGACTTTGTAGAAACGAATAAAGGTTTTGTATGATCATCGATCCACGCCATCAGTATACCACGAAATAACTTAATTGGGAAGACTATTTTGATTGCGCATAAAATTTGAGCGACCGAGTACGTGCAAATATACTAAAGTAGAATTTTACAGTAAACGCGTCAATAACCAGCCATTAAAGTATTTAATGAGGGAGAAATTTTCAGAAACAAAATGTTTGCTTGTTTTAACGAATTGACTGCTGAAATAACAAGCGGCGGTTAGAATGTTTTACGAATAATTGCTAAAGACAAGCTTTGAAGTTTTAGAAGTGATTTATCTAGAAAATATTTCGACTAATAACTATTTGAAATAACAAACGCGTAGTTCAAGGAAGAGTATTTAAGAAAAACAAATGCTTGTTTAGTTTTTAACAAATTGATAAATGGCTATAGGATTTATTCCATATATTGAGGAACATTTTTATGCAGGACGGTTTTAATATTTGAATATTTGTTAAGTTTGAATTATTTGGGAGAATAACATAAGAAAGGGTTTATATTAGCGGTTTTAGTTAAGGTAAATGTATTTTAATACACCGCGAGTTTAATGTAGCAAGTACTTTTTTATTATTTAGAATTATCTTTTGTATATTGCCTGACCTTAGCACTATCGTTGTATCGTCCGCAAACAAAATAATTTTTAAATTTCAAGTATATATACAAATATTGTAACATTTTTAAAAAGTTTCTAGTCTATTGCGCTATATTACAGCCTGTTCACGTACTATAATATTATTGACGTTTGCTTGTAGAATAAACACAAGTAGGGTTTTATATTGTACAATATATAGCGCTTTAATATTATAAGCCATGATTCTAACGATTTCTAAAAACCTGCATTGGCGTATGTTCCTTATCATCGGATAAACAAGGCAAAATGTAACGGAAGTCAGTGGTTTTCAATGTCAAACAGGTTAAGATGAGATTTCTTATCTTGAAGAGCAAACGGAGAATTTCTCTGTTGTTGATAGGAAGAAGTCCTACAGAAAATGTAGCTATCCGGTCTAAGCAATAAACATTTAAATAACAACAAATAAAGTTGTCATGGTTTAATATTATTAAAGTTTTACATAATTGAACGATTAACATCTTTAGAAGATTAACACCTTTAGAAGTAATATTATCATGTATTTATATTGTTAAAGTTCTATATATTCAATGATTTGTCTACATAATAGGTTTATCTAATTAAACATTTGGCAGGTGTTAGTTCATTATGAGATTTAAGATCTTGTGTTTTATTCTTATGAAGCTTATCCCGTCGCGTAAGTTAAAGCTGTTATTTTGTTTGTTTGTCGAACTGAAAGTATCTGCAAATTGGCTGATAATCACTAGAAACTTGCTGTAGTTAAATTTTTACTACGCCCAAGGTCCCGGGTTCGAATCCCGACACGGTCCGCTTGAAAAATGTTAGGCGAGCATTTTTCACAAAAATACACCCTCGTTCGGATGAGAGGTAAAATGGAGGTCCCGTGTGTGAGTGTTGTCACGCACGTTAAAGATCCCTACCTTGCTTGGAACAGCAAGGGTTCGGCAAAATTCAAAATTTTCTAGGTAAAAAAAACTCGCTTCCTGGCCAATGTAGTACCTTCGGGTGGAGCATTGGAAAATCAAATGTAATGTAGTTAAATATTTGCTTTTAAGCTGCTTATAACATTCTTAATGCACGATTAATTAAAATGTTCTAGAACCAAACTAACATAAATACCTTTTTAAAAGTTATGAGCTTATAGTGTTTATTTCTATAGAACAACCATAGAGTACTTGATAACTTCTATTTTCTTAGGATGCAAATTTGACCCTTAAAATTAAATATTAAAATATCTTGCAATGGTTGTTAAAGGCAGCTCTGTATTAGTTCAATTTTTTTACATTAGAAAGAATCTCAGTAATTAAAATTTGAAGAAAGAATTTTGTTTTAAAAATTCATATGTAAATTTGTAACTTTCATATTAAAATCACTGTTAATTTCGTTAATAACTTAAAGATTTAGGATTTGGTTATAGATTTTAAAAAAGCTATTAAATATTTTGTTCTCTATCATGTAGTAAAAGAGAATTTGTTTTACTAAACTAAACTTTTAGTACCCCAGGCTTATTGAATTTAACTTTCCAAATCTTGGTTTAAACATAGAGCGAAGTTAGATACGATTTAGTTCAGTTATACTGAACTGAAGCTTCTAAGACCTTCAAACTAGGAGATTTCCTTAAAGCAATAAACATGTGTATTATAATTTTTCTTATTTTGTTCAATAATGAAATTTATTAAACAGCTAATATGTTGCTATTTAAGTAAACATTTTTTATTGAGGTGATCTTGATGTACATGTGTGTTTATAGTAAAATGTATTGAGTATAACACTAGAATCCTATCTAAGGTATTTAAAACCATTATATTTTATTTAGTTTATATTGTATCTGCTCTAGTTGGTTATTCTATGTTAAAAATAGCACTGTCGCTGATATAAGAAAATGCACTAAAAAATTATTAGATATAATATGGCCGGAAAACGTTTTTTGTCGTTACACATGTAAATGGAGTTTATTGTTAGTAAGGTTATAAGTACGTTCAATAGTGTGAGATCTTTTCTTTTTCTGCCTAAAATATTAACAAAATGTTGTACCTTCAGAAGTTCTTTTAAATATTATTATCTATTTTATTATTATGTTGAGACGAAAACCGCTGTCTTCATTTGTATTATAATAACTTGTTTTTATTTTAGGCTTATCCTGCTCATAGTCAATCGTTTGTTATTAGCGATATTCACCTTGGGATTCCTACACCATGTCTAATGTCATAACAACTAGTGTTTAAAGGGGTGTAATGGCGCCTATCTTTAATTCTTTTACATCTTAATTTTGCAGTGAACCTCCCTGCTCATAGTCCTATCGCGGGAGTAAAGTCCAAAGTTAGCAATTAAACACTGGCAAAAGTTGTTACACTGACCCTTGCAACGTAGAGGCAGTGACAAAAAAAATTGTTACACTAGCACACGCAAACTGAGACTTATAAAAAATATTATTTCACTAGCACTCGCATCGTGAGGCGCCAAATCGTTTTGCTGGACTTTTCGTTTTACTGTCGTCGTAACGTGTGATGCTCGATTACAATTGGGCTTAGTTTGATTTCTTGCTATAGTTCATCGATTATCCTCTCGCATCCAACGTATACTGTTCGAAATTGCACCAACAGCCAACAGTTTAAGGTTTAATTTTTCGCCTATTATTACATGTGTATCTAAAGTAAAATATTTTTATGCATTGTAAACTTATATAGCAAACTATATTTTGTTGTTAATTTTCTGAGTAATCTGATTTGTTTTAGCCTAGCAAAGGATAACTTGATTTGTTTTAGTTTGAGGTTGTAGTATAAACAACTGGTTTGTTAAAATTTTTCTTATATTCCGAAACCAAATATTCAACTATTTAGCAAGCTAATTATATATAATAATATTTTTTTATCTTATTGACCGACTTCGATTTAAATTTTTCCGAGTTTATTTTTTTAAGTTTACAAACATAAAAAAAAAAAAGAAAACGTTTCAAATAGTATATTTAGTACATAAAGAAGAATTAAATTATGAACTAAAAATTATTGGTATAGAAAACAGTAGAGCAAATATGAAAAATTTTAGGTGGTTTATTGACTAATGGAACTACGAAACTTGGCCGTCTTATAAATCTTACAGAATATAAAGTAAATTTCCAAGATGAACGCGAAGAAATAAATTTGTCAATTAAATCTATAGAAAATATAATGTCTGAATTCGAAGGTACGGGTTTTCAAAATATCATGGGCTGTGATATGCGCAATGAAGGAAGCGAGAGGTATCGTATAAAAGCAAGGAACAATACAATATAAATAAAATCTAAAAACATTGAATTTCCGGATGCGTATTCTGAATTAACTCAATGGCTATGTGGATTGCAAAACCAGTAATTTATCAACATAATGTAAATTATAAAACTACAATGTTTGTATGCGGAACCTGTAACTTTTGTGGTGTATTGTTTATTGTACTTTTTATGTGTTATGTTTTCGTGCGTGTGAATAAAAATAGACAGGCTAAATTTTTTAAAACTTTTGGTAGCCAAAATACTGTCCTCTTATTATTTTTTCAGAATGCACATTTTATAGAAATTTAATCTAAAAAATCATAAAATTACTACGACAATCCTTAAATTGGCCCACATTAGAGTTAGGACTTCTTTTATTCATTTTCTTCCTTGTTGATACAAATTTGCCACCATCCGGTTTGCTCTTCGCTTCTGAAATAATTCGCTCGACTGTGTTTAGTCCAACTGCAGTTGCTGTTGCTGCCCGTTCTTGTAAATTATTCATAGGCTTGACAGGCATTCCATTCTTTTCATCTCGCACAATCTTTTACACACTATAAATAATTTTTCTTCCGTAACTGTGAACCGTTTTCTTGCGGTTACTCATTGTAAAATTAAAAGATCAGAAATAACAAAATAATCTGTAAACCCAAACATTATTTTTCTAATTGAATTGAAACCTTCATTCTACCTACAAATAAAAAATTATACTGAATTGCAGTAGTTTTGAAAAAACTGGTTAAAGTTGAATAAAGGCCGAAATCTCATAAATAATAATCAAAAACAATAATAATGAACCCCAAATCTTAATACGAAAATAAATGACAGATGAATTAAAAATCGATAACTGAGTTGTCAATGTTTTTAGGATTCACTTTAACGTAAATAACTTAAATTGGTGTTCTGCCTAAGAGCCCATGAGGTTTTGAAAGACCTCTAACACATCTGACCCTTAAGAGCGCGATGTCGCGATTGATGCATGTTACATGGCGTATAAAGCGTATGCAATTAATTTCAAAAAATCTTTATGGAGGTAAAAAATTTAAAATGAAACATTAGCGACGGTACTTACATTAGAGACAGATTTCGATAAAAAAATCAGTAAAGAAAAGATCTTAATAACCAACATGACGTGTCGATTGTTCCGTCATCATCTGGTAGTTTACCTCGTCAATCGATTACGTATCTTGCACCAACAGTTCCTATTGGTTTTTGGGGAACAAATTTTTTTGAAGGGTCTGAACAGCTATGTAACTTTTTAGAAACGATAAAGGAATTAGTTCGTTCATGTAAGGCAAATGAACAGAACCTATATGATTTCGCCTCTAAATTATTTGTAAATAGAGCTCTTATTTGGTACAGATGTGTAGAAAGTTTCGTGAAAAACTGGAAGTCATTAGTCATTCGTTTCAAAAAGATTTGTTACTGGCATATTTTGAAGGCGATATCTGAGAAGAATTTAAAATTCGCAGATAAAAAATATTTGCATGGGATGAAGGTACTAGTTAGGAATGATTAGAAATATATATATATATATATATATATATATATATATATATATATATAGAAAATAAATGTATTTGTAAACAAACTCTTATGAAAATAATAAGAGCTATTGACAAATACAAATCGGGCTGATATAATTTCGAAACAATCTCTGTACTATGGCAAAAGTAAATAAAACCGCCATCAGGTGATAAAACACCAACACTGTGGAAGTACAGAATTGAATCGAAACTACATAGTAGATTCTATAGATGGCTATGCAATTACATCAGCCGCATTTCTAATTTCAGCCACAAAAAATGAGAGCATCTATAAGAAACGTTAAATAAACTCAGAGCACGTTTAATGATAAACTCAGATTAAAAATCAAAATTGTTTTACACTGTTCTGTAAACTAAGATTAAATCCATCTAATCCAAGATTAAATTAAACTGTCAATTTTGGGGTTTTTTTATCTTACTTTAATGATTGCTATTGATAAATTGATGTAATCTAGTTCAGCAGCAGCGATTTTCCGTACTTAATTTAATGCAGGTGCATTAAAATTGCTTGCTATATTTAATCATCCTACAACTTTTTTCTTTTGAGGTAACCTATCGGATTTTTTATAATAAGTTCTGAATCAAATTTTTAATAACGTATTTCTTCACTTCAATTGCTCTGTGTATAAATAAAGTAATATATAAAAAATCTAACCGAACCTCAAAATCGTATTTGATTTTTTAATTCAATTGTCTAGCAATCAGGCGACTTTTACAATGTTGTTAAATGTTGCTAACGTTTTAAACTTCGTTTAGTTAACTAGATATAAATCTGGATTAGTTAAACGTCGTTTAAAATAAATGCGATGCAAATGGCCCTTAATGACTAATACAGTAATATTGAACAAGTTTTAAATTTTTGGGGAAATAATTTACTTTTCAGTAAAACTGAAAAAAAATTGACTTTTATACATTTAATTAAATTCAAATTAACATATATATAGGTAGGTAATCGCGTTTACATTAAAAGCAGTTTGTATTTTATTTTTGATAACACAGTTCATGACATGAGTTCATGCATCGTCAGGAATTTTTTCATTGTCAAGGTGCTGCAATATAGCTTACGAACGAGTTGTTTATATATAAAAAACTTGCGGTCAACATTAATTTGACATTCTTAAAGAATAGCACTTTTAAAAAATTTTAAACGTGGTATAATAATGTGTTTAAAATCTATGTGAAGCCAGTAACCAGCCAATCTTAGATTGCGTTGATCAACTATGTGGAACATCTTTAGGATTTATGAACGCTTCTGAAGTGTATTTCCCAAAGCGAATAAAATATACAATTTACCGAGAAGTCATTTTTAATCTAAAATATTTTCAATTTATTTTTCAGTAAAAATTGACTTTAATACATTTAATTAAATTCAATTCACTTTTCAGTAAAACTGAAAAAATTGATTTTTATACATCGAAAGCAGTTTGTATTTTTATTTTTTGATAACAACCGAATGAATTTATTTTATTTTTTTGCGTACGTCAACATTAAATTTCTACATGACTGGGTTTATTAAATTTTCTGCAGATTTTTATATTTCTACAATTGTTATCTAGACAATACCTTAGCATTAAAATTCTTGTGGACATGGGTAGAATTTTCTGCTGTTCTTGTTGTTTAATAACTTTATATACTCAAGATATGTGTGTGATAATCGATCAATCTTTATTGTCAAGTTGTAGTTGTGTTCTGTAAAACAAATCAAAAATGAAAACTTTTTTAAAATTGCTCTTGTCAAGAAAGAATAATGATAGTGGTTGGGTTAAAACTATTTAGTAGTTTATGGTTAATCCAAATGAAGTGCTAGAAAAATCGTTGGCTCCGTGAGCAGATCCACCAATTGCAATGTACGACCTGATGACACCAATACACACTAAGTGTTCGTTGGCTTAATATAGATTTAATTTTCTTAATGCATTTACTTGCTCTAATCTTCATCTTAATTTTTTTTAGCGAACAAGAAGAAGAACAACCAGAAACGACACGCGTCAAAGATGAAGAAGACAGCCCTCACAGAACCGATAAGGTAATATTTTACCGTTCAGAGTTGGAGTGAGCTAAAACTGTTTTTTATATTTGGGATGCTTGCTTTTTGGAAAACGAAGATATATATATATTTATTCTAGAGTACATAGCATTATATTTTCTAATTATATATATATATATATATATATTATTAATTACAATAAAGAAAAATACATTGGATTTTTCATTTCACATTACTCGCGATTTAATAACCACGACTTGTTATTCTTTAAAGCAAGAATGAAAATTTGATGCAATTAGTCTGTCTGTCTTTGACAAATCAGTATATATTTCTTGCAGATAACTGTGTTCGCGATTTAATAACTACGACTTGTTATTTTTTAAAAGCGAGAATGAGAACTTGATGCAATGAGTCTGTCTGTCTTTGGCAAATTTCGAGATAAATGTACAATTTGTTAAATGTTGTGAAACCAGTAAACAGCTATTGCGTTGATCAATTACAATTGCCTTCAGGGTTGAGAGCCCCCTTCGTGCTGACTGAGTTCAATCGTTTTTCTGCAGACATCAGCATTAAATTTCTTGCTGACTACAATAATACAGACACAATCTTTCTATTGTTTTTTATTATTAAACCATTCTTTTAATAACAAGGTATTTTGTTTTGCACATTGCAGACCATTATTGCTGTGTCTAAAACAATGTATGTTGCATAGTAAACGATTGTTGATGTTTAACTCCGATAGCTTAGGACAACCTAGTGCAAGCATATTAGTTACAACGTTTTGCATTAGGTAGGTTTCCATCTATTTCTTTTTTTCTAGATACCTCACACATACTTCTTCACCGGGTCTGATAATTTGCTTCAAATAAAGCGCTATATATGATGACACCATTCCAGCCGTTGAAGATTCATTCCAAGAAACACCATGAATATTCCTTGTCACCCAGTCGTTATGTTTTATATGATCTTGGCTCAAACAACTAGACTGCATTGGCAGTTTAAAAATTTGATGCCAAACAACGCCTTCCAACAAGTCCAAAACCGCAATTTTTTTGCACACAAACTCGTTTTTCTTGTATTTAAATCCCTGAATATCGATTATATACATGTTTGTATATGTAGGTATGTAAATATGCAGTATACTTCGACTAATTAAATTAATATTAGAAGCAATCTCCTTATATAGCAGATTAACACCATCTGCGTACTTTGCTAACCTACTTCTCACCCTATCACAAAAGTGAACACATTTTGAATTGAAACCGGCCTCTGTGTATTTGGAAAGTCGTTGCACTTGAAATTCAAACCGGCCTTAGCATATTTTGCATCTGACCTACTCTATAACTTCTAGCTAGAGAACGTCTAATGCGAATTCAAAACAGTTCTATATTTTTTGCATGCACCTACATTTTTTCAACGTAGCATACGTGTGGACACGTTTTGAAGTCAAACCGGCCTGTGTGTATTTGCAGAGTTGCCCATATGACCTACTGTATAACTTTTCGCTAGAGAACCGATTTCAAAACAGCTCCACATTTTTTCTGCACGCATTTACATTTTTTCAATGTAACATACGTGTGGACACGTTTTGAAGTCAAACCGGCCTATGTGTATTTGCAGCCTATAAACACAAGTAAAAACATAGATCAGAATCTACTTTAATTAAATACACCATTCTTTATACAATTGACTTAGATGTGATATTTTGAATCTGACCTACTTTATAACTTCTCACTAGAAAACATCTAATACGAATTCAAAACAGTTCGACATTTTTTGCATGACACTACAGTTTTTCAACGTTTCATACATATTGACACGTTTTAAAATCAAATTGGCCTATGTGTATTTGCAGCCTCTAAACAAAAGTAAAAAACATAAATCAGAAACCACTTTAATTAAATACAATTGACTTAGATGCGATATTTTGCATCAGACCTACTTTATAACTTCTCGCTAGAGAACATCTAATACGAATTCAAAACAGCTTCAAATTTTTTCTGTACGCACTTACATTTTTTCAACGTAGCATACCTGTGGACACGTTTTAAAGTCACACACGTATGTTATATCGAAAGTAATATAAGGCCGGTCTGGCTTCAAAAAGTATCCGCGCGTATGCTACATTAAAACTTTCAATGGAACATACGCGTGCACACGTTTTGAAGTCAGACCGGCCATACTATACTACTCTTGTTTTTCTTTATATTGTTCAAAAAGTATATGTACACTTTTCCAAATCCGCACAACGCTGGACTATCTTTAAAGAGCATGTTAGACTATTAACCTTTAAATGCTACTCGTTGGGGAGCACGAACGGAAGCTATTTACCCATTAAGGTATTATATTATAGGTTTTTCCTTATTATTTTATGGAAGTTGCAAATGACATAGCGTTTGATAGAATGGCCATATACGAAACTAGGTCGTTAACGGAAAAATTATGTGAATCAGTTTTCTGTTACCTTGTTATCTGGCACGACATTTTGAAGCAAATTAAACACTGTAAGAATAATGCTTCGAATTATTTCCATTAAGTTGGTAACTGCAGTAGCACCTAATGAACTTGTAGATAAACTGAAAGTGCTTTCAATTATTGTGGATGAACGGTCAACGCCAATGGATTTATTAAAGTATGCAGTAAACATTCACCTTGCACCTAATGTCTTTGTCGCCCTAATAGTTTTATTGTCCTTTCTAATTAGAACGATAAGTAGAGGACAAAGTTTTCATATTTTTAATTAATCAAAACTTAGTTATGGTCATCAACATCTCAAACACTTTTGAATGATCTGGCAACTATTTCGATAGAACATAATCTAGGTCAAAGTTTGGACTATTAGGACTTAATTAAAGATATTACAGCATTTAAGACGAAAAAAAGTTAGTGAAAAATTTCTATCTGAGAGTTAGGACTCTTTTGTACGTTTTTCTTGTATTCAAGAGGTAATGCAATATGTTACAATATATTTCTTTTGTTGGTTATATAATATTATTAAACAAAACTAATTTCTCACGTATACATATAACATGTTTTTCACATTCATATGCAGTCGCAGACCTGTTAAAATATTAGTCCTACTCTTAGTAATATGATCATAAGTGTAGTAGATATATTTGTTTTCTTGTCTTTTAAAATACTGATATAGATAGTTTATTCACACATACGTTACGAGTTATAATATTTGGCAGTAGAAGGTTGCAGGTACAGTTTTTTCACACAGCGAAAAATTAGTCAGTTCCGGCACTGCTTATTAATACTCGCATTTTAGTTGATTTTGACCAGCAAAAAAGGTTACTGACGCCTTTGTAGAAAGTTAACCGCTTATTCTATAGAACACTTTAATGAGCGTTTTCGAAGCTCAAGCTGCCATTATAAAAATTAAGATAGAGATGTACATACGATATTAATACCGACTCTGCAATTGTAACAATAGTACTAATATTGCAAACAATAACTTTTGCATTGAACAGAATAATATATTATAGGATTTAAGATTATAGCGAAAACTCTTTAAAATTAAAAAAAAAGTGTTTTAGTATTTATTTTAGTTTTCAAATCCTCTATTTAAAAACCAAAACGAAAAGTTATGCATTAATCGTATACTTTCAGCTGGTATTTTGATGAGTCTACTAATCCTATTCAGATTCTAAATCGATATAACGGATTGTGGCAGTATATTGTGTTTCAAAAAAATTCTGAACAACGTTCTATTATACGAACGAAAGCCTTGCTATAAAATGCAGCTAGTAATTAATAAGCTAAACGGTAATAATACATCTCATAATGCCTTCAAATAAAGTTGGATAACAATATTTAACCGCACTATCTATTAATTAACGCATTGCCGGCGTTAGAAACCTGAAGTGATATTTGTATTTAATGATTGAAGTTACAAACTTGATTTTGAGAAAAACTTTTGAAATACAGTAGTATTTGCTTAAAGGAAGCCTTTATCTGTTCGTCTGAAAGTATTACTTTTAACTTACGACAAAATATGCAACAACTTTAAACGCAATTAATATTAATTTCTTTTACAGATGATTACCCAAATCTTGGTAAAGACACTATACTGACTAATATGTTTAGGTAATAGGTATGAAAATCAGGTTTTCAAATCATTTGGGATTTATCTTAAAATTGCTAAAGACAACCTCAGGAGGTTTAGAAATTAAAATGCAGCATCAGCAATTAATATAATAGAATTAAACATTGAGGTGCAGCTATTGGTGGCTGCAAAAATTATAAAGTAAAAACTAAATAAAAAACACTTGCGCTTTATTAGTTGATTTCGTAGCACTCGTAAAGACACAAGTTAATCACACACACTGCAGCCCGAAACGGAGTTTATGTAAAGTAGGAGAACGTATATATATCCCCCTATTTCAACAACGTCACCAGCTGCAGATAGCTCCACCTTCGTATCTAGGTACATTTTGCACCCCTAGTAACTAACACAAACATATTTCCATTCTTAAAGTCCTTAAAGTACTTAAAATCTACCACTCTGTCAAATAGTATTTCATTTTAATTGCTAGATTAATGATTTAATATTAGTTATTAAACTAATGTAACGTACTATGCTGCAAAAAATTTTTTATAAACACTCATGTAAACTGAAAACAAATTTTTCAAACACTCACACGTGTTCAACTTACGGGTTTATAACAAAAACAATTTTAATTCTAAGTTAAAGGTTAGGTTCTTTCTCTCTTGGCTTTCCTTTCAGCGAGCTTTTGTATTAAGTTGGAAAATCAGTGTTTCTCGTTAATTCATGCTTTTATAACGAAACTTCTTTCTCAATAACAACAGTTATATGAAGTAGAGGTATTTATTTTAACAATATGTTAACACTAATTTATTTCATACCACGATTTTATAGATTAAGACCAAGTGGAAATGATTAATCGTCGGGAAGCGCAACCTTTATCTATTTAATTCAATTGTTTTGAAAAATTCCTAATACAATTCTCACAGCTTCTCAAATTATTCAAATTGTCTATAAATATCGGTCATCTTTGTCTAGAAAGACGTCCGTGATGCTAAATGTATTGTCCCGAAGGATAGACTCCTTAGCGCCCTGTGAAAGTATAGACTATTTGACGTCTGGTTATACTGCCCACTTGTTAAAGATATTCTGTCCTTGAATACTCAATGGCCTGGACGCCGGAAGTCCCTGTGGCGGTGAGGGTAGTCAGAAACATTTCTGCAGTTCTCATATTTATAGAAATAGCAATCGGTGTTCTTCATTGCAGGTACCGTGTAATTAGAATTAACACCACACGCCAAAAATCTTAATTCCGGTTGCCTGAAACAGTACCTCTAGCATATTTCATTCCATCCTACGATACAATCCATCGAGTCCATCACCAATCTTGGGTATGACCAACTTCTCGTCTTCAAACTTGACCACCTGGTGCTTGAGGTCCACTAACTTCCTCTACAGATCCTGGTACCCCAATTTACCATGGAAAATTGCTTATTCGCCAGGTAATAGATGCTACGATTTCGTTTCTATAGCCGTTTGGTATTTCCAACATCTGGTTGTTGACGAAGTTGATCCAGGCCGCCATATTTACTTTAAAACATCCGAATAAGCCTTCGGGACATATCGAGGTGAGCCGCTACTAAATGTGCCAGAGAATGTTCAAATGGCACGTCAAATAGAACACATTAAATCTTTTCTATGACCTTAAATTTCATTTACTTGTACAGAGACATAAACCAATATTAGCTCAGTTTAGATTTTTGTTAGTCTTCACGGACGTAGCTGTTTGTTGGTCTCATTGCTTGAGTTCTTCGGCATTACAGGCGCCATCATTGTCGTAGCTTACTACTCGGTTAATTTGCATCACTATTGTTCTGCGCTTTTGGAGCTTACGAATCTGGTATACCAATTCGCTGATCTTCTTCACAACTTTGTATTTACCTTCCGGATGGCTTTATAGCATTGGTGACGAACTACACTTCCGTTGGATTATAATTTCTTTGAATGCTTTTGAAATTGCTAAACCAATAGAAAATAGGCATGTTTACGCAATCCGTGTACACAATTTTGTACCAGAGGTGAAAGTACTGACTAGGTTTATATAAAATGCCTTAGTTTCTCACGTGATCTCATATTATCAATTAATCAAGGATTTTATCGTACTTACCGCAAACCTGCGATGTGTACACAAATTTAGTAGTGACATTTTAAAAATTACTCCATTCCCGAACACAACAGCTTTAACACTATTAAAAATTATTTTACATAGTCCTATTGATATTGGATTCTTAATGTTTATGTTGCATTTACAAGTTGCAATGTAATTTTAAGATTTTATGCTTGTTGAGGATTTATAGAATTAGTACGATGTGGAGTTACTTCGCGTTTGTGCCGAGAGCTACTTTTGTGGCGAAAGGCGCTGATGTTTTGTTGCGTGCTTCGTTTCCAGTATTCATTCGCGTTTAAGATGTCTGAGGAGTCAGCTGGTAACAGCTCATACCCATTAATTCGTACGTATTTTTCAGTTTTATTGTTAAGTTGGTCTTAAGAGTTATACTACAACAAATACACGTGCAGCAGACTCGCATAGAAGATGTACAAATATACAAACATTTTCCAAACTATGGTTCTTTTGATTCCATCCGGATCCTAGCCTATTTGGACAGCTCTATTATAAAAAAAGCTACTCGCATTCCAAAACTGTACGTATTTTCAACGCCTGCAGGCACAAATTGAAGGTTCAACGCAGCTAATGAAGGGTGCGCGCTTCAAATAAACAAGACGCTTCAACTCGTTTACGACAAAATTTTAGGTATTATAAAACATCCCTTCCTTTACTTTTTACTTATAAAATTCAATATCGAATTTTATGCCACTACCTGCGCTAAACATTTTTAGATAAAGCTTTGCTTTACTCGTATATCTACACAGGCTGCCTACATTTCGTAATTAAAATTTACTTCGTTCAACAACGTTTGGTAGCTATCAATAATTATTAATGATTTTATGACAATAAAATTTTTCTATTGTTACTGTATAACATTTTATTACATTTTAAATGCTGTTGTATTTACACTAATAGCAATTTTATATTATTATCCAATTTATTCTAGTTATTTTGAAGATAGTAATTAAAACTCCATTAACGGGTATCATTCTTTAGTACAGTTGTGAACTTTCAACTGATTTTCTTTATTCCTTTGTACATATGTACAGACGCCTTTATGTAATTATTAATAGATTTTAGTACAATATTAATACATAGAGTTACTCGTACGAGAACGTGGAATTATTAAAGGCAAACTTACACGCTTTATAAATTATTTAAATGACTTCAAAAATACTTTCGACTCGAATCCTGAATTAGTTACAAGAAAATTAATCATTGAATTGAATGATCGCTTGGTCATTTTAAAATCATTATTGCAGTCCTTCGAAGATATTCATAAGCTTATAATTGCTATTTCAGACGACTCGGTTCATGAAGAACAATACATTTTCTTTGAAGAATCTTTCTTTGAAATCACTTCTGTTGCATCAATGATTCTAAAAAAACTAATAATTCCGCCTCACCCGAATTTCGTGGACCATCTCGTTCTTCAAGTTCGCGATCAAATCATTCAGAATCGCACAGTTCACATTTCATTAAACTTCCGACGATATGTTTACCGCGCTATTCTGGGAATCTTAAAAATTGGTTCGAATATAAGGACACGTTCGCGTCTTTAATCAATAAAAATACGTCCATTAGTGACATCCAGCGTTTCCATTACATGAGGGCTTCTCTTAGTGGCTCGGCACTTCAGGTTATACAGTCTCTAGACTTCGATTCGTCTAATTTTCGTCTAGCGTAGAACACGTTGTGCAAAAGGAACAATAATACACGCATGATTGTTCATAATCATGCAATGGCAAAAAATCCCTCGTGAATATCAGATAGCAAATTGGACCTCCATATAACATGATATATCATGATGGAAGCCCAAGGTAAAGTTGGATGGAAAACGGCTTGAGGAAAAGAAAAACTCTTTAGAGATAAACGGCTAGTAGAGTGTTAGCTCTGGGTAGATCATGAGCTTGGGTCATGGGTTGTCTGTTGACCAAAAATATAGATAAAGAGCGCCACCGTATTTTTCAATACAACAACACACAAAGATACATGTACTTGTATTAGGGGAATGCGGAAACCTTAAATCTACACCGCTTATATAGCCACAAAACCTGTATACCAAAATATCAGTTGCCAGATGTGTTACAGATGTCTCGACTTAACCTGTGAACAAACAAATGCACAACATGAACACCGTTTGTGTGCTTAGAAATATTCATCAAAAATAATATAATTGAATTTAAGTTCCAAGAATATATACACCCAGGGTATTTGTTATCATGGGACACAGTTAACCTTTTGTTTATTAAGATTCTATAAATTTCACTTAAATTTTTAATAATAAAAGTGTTAAGCAAAAATAGATTCTATTTAATTAAATTCTCTTGGTTTGTTTCAACATTAACTTTTTCAACAAAAATTTACATAAAAAGAAACTAGTATGGTTCTGTCTTCCACAAAAACACAAAGACCTCTAAATGGAATACTTCTACATAAGTTTACTATAGAGTTTATGCTTTCTTAATAATTCATATTTTATATTTTAATTATAGTCATCTCTAGTACTACGGTTTTTCCGTAATTGTCGTAAACTCTTTTCAAAGAGGAACCTAGGTCATCTCACGTGTGAAGCACTTGCTTGGTTAAAACATCTCAACTAGAGTTCTTTCCGGAAGAAATAAAATGTCTACAGAAAGGCATTCCCATTCTAAAGCCAAGCTCAGTTTCAAACTTAACTCCTTTTCTCGACTCTGATGATGTAATACGCGTAGGAGGTCGTCTTCGAAATTCTCAGTTCTCCTTTGAGAAAAACATCCAATTTTGATTTCCTGAAAACATAGATTTGCTCAGCTTCTTCTTATACGTGAACGTCTGTTGCACGGTGGTGTTCAACTGCTTCTTTCATACGTGCGAGAACGATGTTGGATAATTGCTGGTCGCAGTCTTGCAAAGGTTGTTGTTCAGAAGTGTCTCCGCTGCTTTCGATTTTCTTCTAAATTAACTAAACTTATTATGGGAAATCTTCCAGCTGATCGAGTCAATCCATCACCACCGCTTCATGTAGTCGGCGTTGACTACACTGGTCCATTTCATATTAAGGATCGTAAAGGCTGGGGTGCTAAAAGTTCCAAGTCATATGTTTCTTTTTTCATTTGCTTTGCCACTAAGTCTATCCACCAAGAATTAGTCACTGATCTTTCCAGTGATTCATTTCTAATTACTCTTTGCAGATGCATTGCTCGTATGGGTAAACCTAGTACCGTTTACCCTGATAATGGTTCAAATTTCATAGGCGCCAATTCAGAACTTCTTGAATTGGGCAATTTCCTTCTTTCACAGCGAATTATTATTTCAGATAGGATAACTAACATGGGCATAACTTGGCATTTCATTCCTCCTCCTTCTTCTCATTTCGGGGGACTATGGGAGCCGGGTGTAAAATCGTTCAAATACCTCTTACGTAGAGTCTTAGGCTATGCTATGCCCTTCTTACTTATGAGGAGTTTTCCACCATGTTGGCACAGGTGGAGGCTATACTAAATTCGAGACCCTTGTATCTCCTTTCTTCTGATCTCAACGATCTTCTCCCTTTAACACCATGGCACTTCCTTATTTAATAATCTATAGGAACACTGTGGCACATATAAAAAAAAAAAAAAAAATTAGCTGTATAATTTACTATATTGTTACTTTAAACACTATCGAGGATATTCTCCTCACCCGCAGGCTGGTGTTCTCAACAATTCACTTGTTTGTTGTTGAGAACACCAGCCTGCGGGTGAGGAGAATATCCTCGATAGTGTTTAAAGCAACAGTATAGTAAATTATACAGCTAATTTTTTTTTTACTGATGATGACCACATAGTGGTCGAAATACGTATCTAGTAATTTAAATATTTTTTGTGGTTAAGGGTTTTTATTTAATTTTACTTCCTTATTGGTCGATCCATGACTTCTGCTTTCGATACTTCCTTAAGTCACCTTAAAGAGTCAAGATTTAATACCTTCCAACCAGTTCAAATTCTTCAGAAACGAATATGGTCACGTTGCAGCAAAGAGTATTTATCCGACCTCCAACAACGACAAAAACGGCGTTCCAATGACTCTGAACTTCGAGAAAGCACATTGTGCTAATAAAGGAGGACAATCTTCCAGTGTTACAGTGGCGTCTTGGGCGCATTGTGAATGTTCATACTGGTGTCGACGGTGTTAATCGTGTTGCGTCGATTAAAACTGATACTGGTCTAGTTCGTCGATCTTTTTCCAGGTTTTGTCTGCTACCTATTGAAGACATGTCGATATATTTTAATATTCTAACTTGATTATTATTCTATACTAGATCAAACTATTTCTATTGTACTTTTAAGCTGATGTATGTAAACAATTGTTAGTTTATTGAAATAGAAGTTTCAACGCCGAGCGCATGTTGGGGATTTATAGAATTACCACGAGGTGAAGTTACTTCGCGTTTGTGCCGAGAACTCTTTTGTGGCGGAAGGGGCTGATGTTGTGTTGCGTGCTTCGTTTCCAGTATTCATTCGTATTTAAGATGTCTGAGGGGTCTGCTTGTGACAGCTCATACCCATTAATTCTAATGAATTTTAGTTAAATCTTCAATTATATTCAGTTATAATAAATGTTTTCCACGTTAAAGCATTCTTTACATTTCTATCTTAGCGAGAAACAAGTTTACTGTTTTATTGTTAAGTTGGTCCTAAGAGTTACACTACAACGAATACACCTGCAGCAGACTCGCATAGAAGATGTACAAATATACAAACATATCCCAAACAATGCTATTTGTTGTTTTCCAGTATTGTACTGCTTTAGATTAGAAGCCCGACTTTATAGTGCACCTGCTTTCGGATATTAAAGTGTATTACAAATAATATTTCATATAATAAAATAAATACGTTCTAAATGGGTAGCTTCTTTAAAAGTGATCTTAGCATCGTAATCGTTTAATGAAAAAAATTTAATATGTCTATATTGATTATCAATTCTTTATCATAATATCTTTAAAAGTTAACAGAAACTCTATTTGCACTCTGAACATTCATTTTACTGCATCCAGTATTATAAATACCAGCTATCACAATATACGTTGAATTTCAACTAGGATTTAAAATGTATAGGGATGAAATGCTACTGATATTTCAGTTCACTTACTTATTAGTAGACGTAAATGCATTCATTTCCATGCAACGAAGACGTGTCAGAAATTATTGTACAATGGTATGAGCAGTAAATATAATTTATTGTTGAAGTTGTTTTTCAAAGGCTATCAAAATAAGCACATAAACCTTATATGCTCAAACGTTTTTGTATCATGTGTCCCAGGGAAATATCGACACCTTAATTGTAATCCAACTCAGTGGCAATGTCGTATAAAATCATTTATATCAAAGCATAATCTTATTACCAATTTACTTTATACAATTTGCTTTATAGAAGTGCATACGCTACACTAAAATTAAATATCAGCAAAAGCAATTTTTCGGCCGGCGTTTTAATATCTGTGATGTTTAAGTGAATTAAACGCCTTTCTATTGGTAGACGTATATGCATACAAAGGGTTAGTAACGTATTTAGTATGTACTCTGTAGTAAACTCACGGTAGAAATTTAACTAGCTGGGCTGACATTTCCTGAGGTAATTAAATAAAAGTTCAATCAAAATCGTACCATGTGTAGCTTCTATACAAATTGCAAAGTATAACATGCAACTGAAAGTTGGATGTCGGTCTTCTTAATTAACTTATTTATGGACATAAACGTGTTGTACTTAAATTCTATTTTATTTATATCTTATCTTGATTATATGGTTAATTAATACCAACGAGGTACATTTCGTACTGAAGTATATGACAATCTTTATCCAACAACAACTAAAATGTGTTTTATACAAATACTCTATAAGCAAATAGATTAAATCACGTGCGAAAAAATGTTATACTATGATCTGTCAATCTGTTACGATGCTGCTTTTTTACTTTCAACATCTCGACTTTTGCGTCGCATATGACCTTTAGTAAAATAGAGCAAACGAGACTGATTAATTGAAATACTTACAAAACGTTTTGCGTTTTTATGTTCTCCTTTGAATGCCCACAATTATAGATCACGGTGCTTTTCACCATTAGCAACCGCAGATTTTGTGAAGCACGTAATGGCACAAACCGCTATTGCCAAATCTTAACGCAGCATTACTTTCGTACCAATGGTAGAAGGAAAAATACGGCAGGTTCTGATTGGTAACCTTTATAATACACATTTAATTTTGAAATAATAACTCCCGTATGTCTTAGACAACTAAAGTGTGTACCAAAAAAGAACTTTTTATAAGTATGCATAAATACCATTTCTGTAGCTCAATTTCGCTAAACAAAGACTACCATAAATCGATGTTGACTGTAAAAAAAAATTGATTTTAAATTCTGGTGTATAAACAAATACTAAGGAAGTTTTAGCCTAAGCCTTCCTATATTATATGTGACAGTAAAGAAACCTTGAGCATCTTTTCTACAGGTTACTGTTTGAAGCAAGATTTTTTACGTTTTATTATAAATTAGCCCAATTATTATATAAAAGAACTGAATACTCATCAATAGTTCGTTTTACAAGAACTTAAAATAATTAAACCCACAGCATCCTGTGTTACTTTATGGATTTCTGAAATCCATGTTATAAGTACATTTAATATAATTAATTTTCTTCTAATAGTTGTAGCCTTTTGAAAATTTAAAGAATTTAACAATACGTGATAAGGAAACCGTAAGAAATTTATTAGACGTGGTTGGAGTGAAAAGAGATAGCTATTGAATGGTTGTTCTAAACTCGAAACTTCAGTTTTTATTTGTACGATATTTCGAACTAATTATTTTCGGGGATTTCATTTCTCGTTGCTAACCACAATTTGTGCGTTTCTACGATTAAGGTTTATTACGTTATTCTGTGCGGACAAGAAAGAACGCATCACAGTAAGTAGTAGAAAATCACCTACACCGAATACGGCAACAAAATACTGGGACAGAATGGTAGAATCGAACTCTAAAAGGATCAGAGTTTGGACTAGCTCAAAAAACGTCGTAGAGTGGAGATGGGTGACATAGAAAGAAAAGAATTGAAAGCCTCAGTAACAACAAACTATATTACGATCATGTAAGAAAACATACAGTCCCAAAAGAATATTTCAAAACGTTGAAAACGCACTTAACGTACTTGTTTGTTACAACGTGACGTACATAATTCGTCAATTTAGTTGTAGCACAGTAAAATCCTAGAAATTAAAAAATATCACGAACAAAATCTTACCATCTAAATGCAAGCATACTTACAATATGTTCCAAGTCTAAATATGTATACGAAATATTGAAATAATAAGTAAAAATTTGCTGTAGGAAGCGCATCTCGTAACCTTAAAATTTTAAGCAGCTAGTTGTTGACGTTTACATCAACTTATACAGTAAATAGCGAACAGTAGAAATCGCTCTATACGTAGTAAAATTTTAAATAACAAGTTATACAAATAAGTACAAGTAGACCCCTATGCATGGGGGCATAAAGATATAAGATAGCTGTTTATATTTGTATAGATTTTGTAAATCTATTTTTTATATTTTAGTTTTAAGAATCCATAATTTTTAAGTTCTTCGCCCACCTTCCTTATCATTCCTGTTTCTATCTCGGTTGACAAAATATACGTGTTACCTCCACGTTGTGTTCGTGGGACACAGCGGTTTTAGATTTCTAGGGAAATGGTTGGTTAAAGCATATGTCTTGGGTAACGAAAAAAGGTTCTAAAGATGTAGTTAAATAAAGATGGGTAAAAATTAGAGGTTTGGGTCTTTAAAAGGCGTGACTTTGTAAAGGGTGGTTTTATTTAAATTCTATTTGCAGATTTGAGCTCCCTAGAAAAATCTAATATTAGTTGATACCAAAAAAAAGATATATTTATCTTAAAACAGTGACTACCCCGCGAATAATAAATACAATATACCGCTTGTCAACAAAAAAGTTGTAGGGAAATTCAAAAACGAATTTAATGGGGATCTAGAAACAGAATTCGTTGGTACAAAATCCAAGTCCTATTGTATTGTAAACGAGAAAAACACGATTAAAGAGATTAAAGGGGTCTCACAAAGTGTAGTTAAGTAAAACCAAGGGTCCTACAACCTATAACGAGCATATATCCCCAAAAGGGGTGGGCATGCAACTACGCCGCAGTGCATGGGAGATTGAGGATGCTCTCCAATAAGTAATTAAAGTTTCC